>OZ025877.1:4046741-4169241 GCA_964019415.1 Ianthella basta | reverse complement strand
GTACCATTAGGACTGACCAATGGCTTTACATTGCTGTACCAAATGTATAGACTTCCTGTCCATTACCATGAAAACTAGGAATTTCATGTTCCACTTCAAACCTTTTTGAGTGTGCATTTCGTACTACAAGAGAATTTAACTGTGTGTCTTCCAAAGATAATGATAATTGACAAGTATGTCAAGTCAAAGATATTGTGTGGCACTGGGGCGCCCTTGAACTCCAACTACTTGCTAGCAATTCCCTATGCATGTTCAATAGTTCAAATAGTTGGGATTGCTGATCAATGGGCACTGAAAGATACACCAAGATGTACAGGGCTGTTGGGTTTGCAAGAGTTTCGTGTCTCCGAACCATCCACTCATTCAGTGATAGCACCCTTACCCCCACACACCCACACCCACACCTACAAACCCACACACCCACACCCACCCACACCCACCCACACCCCCCCCCCACACACACACACACACACCCACACCCACCCACACCCACCCACACACACACACATGCATGCCCACACACACCCACACACACCCACACACACAAACACACACACACCCACACACCCACCCACACACACACACACACACACACACACACACACACACACACACACACACACACACAAACACACACACACACACACACCTATCCTGTCCTGTTATATTGCTGCCGTAAAACCATCTTGCAAGACCTGTGAAGGACAGCAAGTCTAGCTTGTGCCAGCTCCAGATGGAGACCTGCAGTTCTCTGGAGGCCCACATCTGCTGTTGAATCATTTGCTGCAAGTTTGACACTGAGTAGCCATCACCTTTCTGCTCACATAGTTGTTTACTCCTTTCATCCAAGCATTTGTGTCTCTTCATGACACTCTCTCTTCTAAACTTCCTTGGGATCATAGATTATTTTTTCTATCTAGGCATTGTCCTCTGCAAAATTTGGGCTTTAATATTCCTCTCAATCCTTAGACGGCACCTGGTGCACCATGTTTCTATAGATCCTGTGGCTTCTGTGTACCCCATTTCGATGCCTATGAGGTATTTCGAAGCACATTCCTCCATTTTCTCTTGTCCCACATGGTGGGTGCCATTAAGGCAGCCAGCCAAGCAAAGTGGACTTGGGTATTCTGTGGTCATGCAGGCTTGGGTGTAATGTGACCATGCCACTCCAACCTTTTCCTCTGGATCCTCTCAGTAGCAGTCATATTGTCACCCCACTGTCAACTCGCTTCAGTCATTGTGATATGTTCAATCCACTGTTAACTGTTGGAGATTCTCAGTATGCTCCTGACACATCTATGATAGAAAGTGTTTAGATTCTTGGTATGCCTCCTGAGGGGAATCTAACACTCTGCACCATACAACAATTCAGACATGACACAAGCCTAGTAGGTCATCCTCTTGGTGCAAAGTTATCAATTTCTGTCAAGTAGCACTGCCTTCCTCAGTGCACCAAAATATCTAGACTGATGCTTTAGCTATCCTAGGCCTGTTCTCTACATCATCATCCATCCTCCTGATGTGGCTACCACAGAACCAAGATACGGAGCTTTTCCATGGAGCCTATTTCTCCTCCTGCCACTGCAATTAATTGGCTCCATATCACTATTCATCACTTGACTCCCAGTTGCCATAATATTTGTCTTTGGGTATCTTACTGTCAAGCCAAAGCTTGCGTCTATCTGAGCATGTACCATGGTTCTCCGCACCAGGACTTGTAGATGCCGGTATGGCTCCGTCATCAGTGAATAGGCAGTAAAAAGCTCACAAATTACACCAAAGTGCTAGCAGGCATTCTGTTATCATTCTCGCGTTTGCATTTCTATTGTGCCTGCAGAATAACTTCTGATCGTACTGGAAACTCAGCTGGATGCCCACGCATTCTGCTCCATCCGCCCTTGCCTGCAGCTGCCAGTGCTCTATCACCATGCAGGCTACTGAATAGGTTGAAGAGTATTGGTCCATGCAGCAACCTTACCCTGTCTCAGTCCACTCTGCATATCAATCTGCTCAGAAGGGACCAATCTAGGTGAATCCCAGCCTTCATTCTTTGATGGAAGAAACAAATTAGTTGAACAGTCACCCAAACATACACACATGCACGCACGCACGCACACACGCGCACACACATACAGACTGAACACGCATATGGAACAAAAGACATGGATGCAAAGTAAAAATGCTATCAGTGGGAATAGCAGGCATAACTCCGTGAATACCATTTGCTGTGCACAATGCAGTAAAAATGGCACTCCTGACATTGCATGTATCAAGTGTGCAGGCACACTATGTCCTATTTTATTGAATATTCAAGTTCCTGATCTCAAGTTCCTCTATAGCTATGTAATCAGTTTAACTGCTGTGAGCTAAGCTATCCCACAATATCTCACTATTTGCATGGCCCTGGCATTTGCATTAGTAGGTTGCTCAATTTTCATTTATATCTCCATTATTGAAGGGAGTAGTTGTGAAGGTATAGCTACAGGGTATGCCATATGATCATGCTATATAGTCATTGCTTTTTGTCCAATCATACGGTTCCACAATGAATGTTCAACTTAGTAATACCATGCAATATGGGTACCTACATCGTTTCACATATATAGCTAGAGTTGTGAATTTATAAATATATCATTAATATTATATTATTTTGGACTAGCTGGATAAGGAGCTATGATGTCAAAATGCGCTTAATTCATTGAGGTAAGTGTAACAAGCCATTGCGATTGCAAGACATCCTATAGCTAGGAATGCCATATTAATGTTACTGCTTACAAATAATTGTACAGTTTGTGCAATTAGAAATCTGTATTATGCACTTGGTATATGCCATAATTGTACCATTCTAAGATGAAGCATAATTATATCACTCCATGTATATCTAGAGAATCAAAGATCGGGACTACTGTGTGCACTATGTTGACATGATTGCTCACTATGAGACAGAACTCACATAATAATTATGCTACGTAGAGAATACTACATTCCGGGAGTCATAAAGTTTAATAATATTAAGTAAGCATTTGAAGTATATTATACTTCAAATGCCTCGGCCTGATGAAGTGCAGTTCCAAATGTAGTTTGTGTATAGCTAGGAACACTGACTGTGCCAGCCAAATGTGAAATGCTTCAAAAAGCTATTCATAACAATTCCTAGTAATGTAGTAACTGATACTACTGTACTAGACTTATAATTGCATTAATCCGATGCAGCAACATCTGTCAGCTCATGGTGAAATTGATGTGTGCAAATACTATTATAGACCAAGCCTATTTATAATTATATGTATTAATTATATCAGAATCATATTTGCAGTTTTACAGCAAATTTGGACTTATTAATTGTGGTCAAACAAGTGCAGTCAATGTACAAAACAGCGGTGTGATGACCTAAGCTATGCACTCTCTCTAACAAATTGTAATTATGGCCTCATTCACACTGTACACCACTACGAACTCATTATTTTAACACTCAGTATTCCTAGTATTCGGGTAAGCTATATATCACTCAAGGTATGATTTGTTCACTCTAAATCTGGCCATCACTGGATATTAGCATAAACCGGTTCCTCATCTTGCACAATGCAGATGTCTTCTGCAAATGCAGTTGTAGTAAGTGGAAAAGGTGTTTCATATGGGGAGGGCATTTCATAGTCATTGCCTGGCCTGGTGTGATCAACGGTGCTAGACAGCTCATCCAGCATGCACATGCCCTGGCCGTTCACACTGTGCTCCATTTCTTTTCTGCCATCAACAATTGTTTCTGTATGTGCCATGGAAGCTGAATGCTTGGAGCTTTCAATGTTTCCTGACTTCCCAGTGGACCGTGTAAGGGTGGCTGAACAAAGAGGAAACGACAGCATGTATAAATTATACATCACTAGAAGCTAGATCAAGAGCAGACAGTGCACAGGAAGAAAACTGAGCGTACCTGTAGTATTTGTGTTTGATCTTGTACGGTCAGTGCTCAAGTCCTGTAAAACCAGATGATTAAATAATATAAAAAAATAACTATTATAATTATTTGAATTTCATTGTAACTATATAAATGCAAGATCATGCCTGTTGCCTGCTCTTATATGAACTGTATGAATTCATCTAGTAATGTACATATACATGCCAATCAGTCTAACCAATGAATGAGCCTGAAACCTATCTCACATACGAGCTTTGTTATAGTGGCTATATTATGAACACCATGCAGGTATTCACATTAAACTTTATTTTGACAATGTATACCTTCAGTTTAGGCAGCTTGGCCTTTATCTTCCCCCACACTTTCTCATGTCTTGTGACATGAAACAGAAATATGAACAATTCCTACAGTGGTAGGGAATGGGGAGAAGAAATTCGTCAATGACAATATCTTTAGGGACACAATGTAGAAGATTCCTAGCATATATAGTGAATGCATTTGTAGACTAAGAGATGCAAATCCACAGTTTCTAACCCTCTATACATACTCTTTCAATCCATTGATCTCCTTCTCCCTCTCCCCTTCAAATACCAGGGTTGGAACTTCCTGACACTCTTCCTTGTCATCTCTTATTATGGCAGTAAGGAGAAGGATATTACACAGGTTCAAAGGTCAGGGAATAATTAGTCTAGCCGTTAGACCCTACTTTTCTTCGCCCCTGCGCGCGATGACAAAGTAGGGTCTAGCAGAATGTGTAAATTCCACACCTCGCAATCAACGCTCTATCGGGCGTTTATCAAGAACGTCGATTACGAACAACGTCGACGAATAATACTCAGTAACGAGAGCAAACGACGACCAGAGGGTGATAAACGTCGTCGCCTAGGCTTTCCTCGACGATCGCGGGCTTCACAGCCTGCAGCGAACGTATTAATACAACTGCCGCCCTATCTCTACTTTGGTCAATAAGAGCCCGTGTCTCCATAATTGCTGCTGTGATCTGAAGCAGCAGCGATCTCATTGGTCAGCGCGAGGTGTGGAATTAACACATTCTGCTAGACCCTACTTTACTTCCGCCCCCGCGCGCGATGACAAAGTAGGGGCTAGCGGCTAGACTAGGGAATAATGGCAAGTTGACCATGATTTGCATATAATTCTTCACCTTCACAAAATCAAATTGGCTCTATGCTACATACCGTATGTATTGGAGATTTGTAGGAAATCAAGCAGAATTCTATGATCTGCAGAATTAATGGTGATGTACTTGAACCTGTGCTGTCATGAAATATAGTTTGCATTACGTTTCTGCAAAATCGCTTGCTTAATTAGCCAATCACTACAATCACCAAATAATTGAAGAAAAAGAATACACTGCATGTGCATGCAACACTGATGAGAAGACATCCAGACATCCCCAAAGCTGCTGGGAAATAGCCATTTTCCAAATGTTCCCCAGCTATACACCCCCTCCCCCACCCAATAGCTAACTCTCTAACTCAAATTTCAAGGTTCCATAATTATGAACTACAGACTGTCAGTGTACATCCTTGAAATTGTTGATCTTCAAGTGGTATCAAGATATTGTCTGCTGTAGGATGTAGCTATATGTGCTTCATTGCAAAATGCAAGTTCACATTTCAGAATGGTTGAATTGAAATCTAATACAATTTATTGCACATGCAATGGCTAATTATAAATGATTCAGCAATAATGGCTATCATTAGTCCTACAAAAGCAAAAATTATCCCTTTCTCGCTGGGCAACCAGCAGCTGTTTATGGGGCAATTGAAGCAAAAATTTGGTTTTGTACATATAATAATTTCCATAAATACAAATACACTAATTAGTGACTGTGTATGATGACTTACACCTTTACATCATTGTAGTCCAGGTTACCTTCTTTGTATGAGTGTCTGATGAGATAGTGGTCATGTCTCGAAGCAGCAGTAGTCACCACAATGGGAATTGGGGTGATTGTGAGAATAGTAGGCAGATGTCATGGTATTATTATGTTAATTATGATGACTATTATAGCAGTTTGCTCGATTGGGTTTACAGTGATTGAACTGCAACATATCTGTGCACTGGGTATACCATTGAAAGATGCAATTCAATTGGTATATACAATATTCCTATGTTTAATAAAAGTAATCCTGCTATAGCATAATAATATTATACAAAATGCAAAGTATGAAAAATTATAATTGAGCACTTACTAGATCCTCTGAAGGCACAATGCTGACTAAAATTACAAAGCTTGTAAGATGAGCAGCTTTGCATTGTACATGAGTACCATTGCACCAGAAATCCAGTATCTAGTACTATAATTATCATTCTAGTACACACAGTACATGAAAGCATTTATGAAGACCTAAGCTACTCACTCAAACCAAGTATTGTAATCATTCATTATAATTATGGCCTCATTTACACACTGCACACCGAACACTGTTCTAACTCAAATAATATTGCACTCAGTATACCTATTGGTATATTAAGCTATCACTTATAATATGCTATAATTGTTAAAGTTTATCCGTCAGATCACTGGATATTGGCATAAACTGGCTCCTCATCCTGCACAACGCAGATGTCTTCTGCAAATGCAGTGGTAGTAAGTGGAAAGGGTGCTTCATATGGGGAGGGTGATTCATAGTCATTGCCTGGCCTCATCTTGTGTAACGTCCACGTGCCCTGGCCATTCACACTGTGCTCCATTTCGCCTCTGCTGTCTTCAAATGCTTCGGCTCGTGCCATTGACCCAGAATGCTTAGAGCTATCAAAGTCTCCTGGCCTCCCAGTGGATCGAGTAAGGGTAGCTGAAGAAAGAGGATATATAAACACATCACATGATATCACTAGGAAGGTATGTATCTCTTGAGTGTACCGTGCATATCAATATAAAACATGATGATACCTGTAGTATTTGCATTAGATCTTGTACGCTCAGTGCTGTAGTCCTGTAAGGATTACATTATTACTTATCAATAAAATATGCAGTTAAGATTTACTGAATCTACATCGACCTCATGCCGTATGCATGCTTTTATCAGGCTCCTCTAGTGGCATACATGATCCATGCTAATCATTCTCACCACTGCATGTACCTGAAGCCTGTCTCACATGTGAACTGTGTTAGTGGATACGTTTCTATCAATTTTTATGATGCAAATGTATACCTTCAATTTAGGCAGTTTGGCCTTTATCTTCCCCCACACCTTCTCATGTCTTGCGACATGAAACAGAAATATGAACAATCCCTGTAATAGGAGAATATGGGTAGAATGAAATGCTACATTTTTGGGATGCATTGTAGAAATTGACATGTTTCTTATGACTGATTGTAGCATATATATTATAGTGATAATATATAGTGAGTACACCTACGGTCTAAGGGATGCATCATGCTTTCTATTTCTCTATACCATGTTTCAATCCCTTAATCTGCTTCTCTCTCTCACCTGAAACACATTAGCAATGACAAAGAGGTAGGCAAAGACTCTCCCCTCCTCCCCCACTGCAAACAGCCCAATGATCCAGGTAAAGCCAAGTACAGGAACAAGGATGACTGTGGCCTTAAAAAGTCGCCTGTGGATGAGTATTGAAGCAATTTACCAATAACTCTTAGCAGCTTGGAGAATACATACATTTCGTCTAACATTACATCTATGAATTTGTATTTGCGATGCATGGTTAGGAATGGAAAAAGGACTAAAAAGAATCTTTGACAGTAGGCTATATGACTGGAAATCAATGTGCTGAATGCACCGGCAACACGTACACAATAGTCACAATTATTTCCCATTTAATTTAATTGTATTGCTATCTAGCTACATGAACACGAGCAGACTGTCATATTCACTTATATGGCATCAGGATTATTTTCAGTTGTGTATGGGATGAAGTAATCTATTCTGTTATTCATGCATGCTTTTAAAAATGATTGGGTGCATGATTGTAGAGAATTATACCCTGGCCGTTTCGATGTTGTTGTGTTTCTTGCCTGAATTGTCATGCTGTATACTTAGTGCATTGCTTGTTGTTGTGCACAATTTCATTTATCTTGGTGTGCAGAACTTTATTAATATTGTCTTGCTTATTTGTACCATTTGGTTCTTGCCTGTATTAATTGCACATGTTATACTGAAATCTACTATGTGCATGGTGCTTGACCATATATTGGCTGTGTAATATGAGTTGTAATGATTATGCTGACACTATATGAGTGTTACTGAGCATGCATAATATAGTTGAGCTATATACACTTGTTCAGTTGTAGTCGTATGAGATAGATTTCGTTTTGTACCAGGCCTCATGTTGCTTGATGATGAATTGACTATTGAGTCCCTTGTCTCGATTTGCACAAGTTCCATGGAATTTGTGTGCTCAAGTCCAGTCAAGATCAGGTCCAGATGGATTAAGACTCATGGATTTGAGGTCAAGCACAGTTCACTGCACAATGGCTACAAATAGTGCATATTGATGCTGCTCACTTTCCCACTTCCAGATACTGCGCAGTCTGCTTATCCTTCTTATCATCTCCCACTCTTCCACACTGAGACTTAGCAAGTGACACCAAACTCACAATGAGCAATATAGCATTTACCTGTATGTGTACATATTCCAGGAGGACACGGAGCACAGAACATAGCGATGCACACAAATATTTAATGCTAAAGTAAATGCATGCCTGTAGCACTTTATAATCATGCAATGAAGATAGACAGGATGTTTTCATTAAAACAACCAATTTTACAGATAGTGCCTGTCTCCATATCTCACCACAATAATGGCTATCATTGGTCCTACAAAAGCAAAAATCATCCCCTTCTCACGGGGCAGCCAGCAACTGCACATAGAGCAATTGAAGCACATGATTTCAGTTATGGACAATCTCCCTGATTGTACACTATTTGTTAAATTTGTACATAATTCTGCTGAC
This sequence comes from Ianthella basta, assembly GCA_964019415.1. NCBI lineage: Eukaryota > Metazoa > Porifera > Demospongiae > Verongiida > Ianthellidae > Ianthella > Ianthella basta. The sequence continues at coordinate 4,160,383 of OZ025877.1, read as the reverse complement.
TTACGCCTTCACTGCATTGTAGTTTGGGCTACCTTCGTCGTATGAGTGTCGGATGAGGTAGTGTTTATGTCCCAAAGCAGCAGCAGTCACCACAATGGGTATTGGGGTGACTGTGTGAATATATAATATTATATTGTAGGCAGATGTCCATTATAATTATATGAGGACTATAATTATAGCACAACACAACAGTTGTACAACAAGATCTACACTTACCCCATCCCAGTGCCAGATAAATGTAGAGCCATTTTCTGTCATTGGCTCCAAATACTTTCACAAGTAGGTTGTAAATGAGGACAGCTTCACACAGTGCCCAAGTGAAGGTGGCCAGAAAGAAGTAGTGCAGCAAGGCGGTCACGAATTTGCAGGCTCCCTATAGGTAGTAAAAGCAATACAAAATGCATTGCTGCAAAATTATCTCAGTTTAGTTTAGTTACATATACATTATACATAATATTGTATGCATAATGGAAGCACATGCACTATGCTGATCTGTTTGCAAAGTGATATGATGTGTACAATGGATATTTATGATTCATACAATGTCATAGGACCCTGCAGTGTCAGTTACAAGCTTCTCATGTTACTCATTCTACTTACTACATTGGCTGTGGCTGTCTGTATTCCAGTGAGGAACAGGAGCAGACCCAAGGCAAGTGCAATGCACAAGTTGAGGTGGACAAAATTATGGAGTTTCTGAATTAAATCTTTTCTGTATGTAGCAATAACAATAAATGACTGAATGTGATGAAAATGTGAATATTGACAGGTTGTCTGCTATGTCCCAACCTTAGTGACAGGAAAAATGCAATAGCTCCAATCAAGCAAAGGAATGAAATCCCACAGCCTATATAAGTGATGTAATCCAGTGGAGGCTGCAGTTAATTATAAAAGACATAAGGTTAATTGGACGTCATGAATATATTTGTGCATACGTGCAGTTTGACAATTCATTCTATTTGTAATACATGTATAATTGTTAGAGTATTATATACAAAATGCAAAGTAATAATCATTGGTTACTATTAATTACTGTTAACTCACTAGATCTTCTGATGGGACAATGCTGACTAAAATCGCAAAGCTTGTGAGGTGAGAGGCATTGCACTGAACGTGAGTGCCATTGAAAACAACAGAAGTCAGCCCTTTTGTGGACCATGATCCAGTCCTATTGGGTGCTCCAGTGAAGTTGAAGAAGGCACAACGGAATTTTTTTACCCTGCCAGTGGGGACAGTTGCATCTAGTGCCTCTTCCTGATTTGAGGAGAGAAGTATTCATTTTCTTAATAGTCAATGTATAGTCAACAGCTGAGAAATGTCTAATCTAAAGGCAGTTAGAACATTAGAATAAATTTAATCATGCATGGGCATAGCTTTGATCATAAATCCATTCCCTTACTACCTTGCAGCGCATGCATGGGTGGAAGTATGATTATTCATGTTTACAGATTGCACTCTCTTGTTCAAGTATATACCTTAATAGGGAATGTCAGCTCCACAGTCTGATTGATGCCCAATTCCCTACCATCATAGCCTGGGATTTGGCTGGAAAGCACAAGGCTAGCTGGAACAGTGTCATTGGATTGTTCATCACTGCAGAGTACATAAGAAGTGTATATATCAAATCATCGTTCTTTGAAAATAGCATGCCATAAGTACGACAGTACTGATACTTTGTAGTACTGTGTTCTACTAAAGAATGCATCATTGTGACTTCACCAGAAGTAGCATAAGTATCATCTATTTCCACTGTCAGCAAGGGAACCTAACAAGCTGTACATAAAAGCAGTAGCAATATAAACATTCAATAGTTTTGAAAATGGAAATGTGACAGCAATTATTTCATTACCTCTATTGCATTAATACACAGTCTATTCGATACTGGATAGATGTAGTAAGTGGAATGAATATAATCACCAATATGTATATTATTTTTACCAACAGTATTGGCAGTGAACTGCTTTACTTCATTGTTATGTTGAATGTAACATAAAATAGGCAAGCACAAGAAATAAATAATGTATGTGTAATCTACATTAATATAATGCATTATGTTAATTATTGCCAAGGAATTATTATATTTTGGACGGTAGCCTGAACATAATACGAGGCCAAGTCAAAGAGAATTAGCAATAATAATTAAAATGTATATAGCATACCTCTCATGGGGAAGGTACTCTTCTATGTTATTCATGACTACATTTACCACTTCTACCATGGCATCACCCTCTGTTGTCTCATTGACTGCAAATGGAACCCTCCTATTTCTGGCTGCAGAGACAAATGCAGTGGGCAGTTTAATGTGGGGGATGTTTGTTGGTCTGCTGAACTGAGGTAACTTGACTGAAGCATCTGGAAAATGGATACTACCATGTGATTGCAATTGTCTGAAAGAACGTGTTGTGCCATGTAGTGCTAAAGGGAAAAGACAACGGAGACAAATGATCAATAATTATAGGCTGCAGCAAAATGACACAGTAAGTTTGAATTACCAAAGTTGGGTCTTGAAATGGTGACTCTAGGCTTGTCGATAGTGAGAGAAGATGTGATTGCATTGGCCATCTTTTCTGTGGCCTTGAGAATCCTTGTGGAGGGGGTCTGCATTTGTGTAATGATCATAATATTATGTGACAGAATAGCAGTCACATCAAAAGCTTCAATACTTCTGTGTAATTTCCACTGCAGTGGTAAATACCTTATCTGTAGCTTCAAAAGCTGGTGCATTCTTCTCATCCAGAAGGGAGCTGACAATGTCTGCCATAACCTGCAAAGCACAGTATCAGGTATCAGGCATCAGGCAATCTTATTTTACCTGAGAAACCATTATAGCCAATCGCCTTATCAGTGGCACCCAAAATAGAAAGAACACAAAAACAAGCACAAACAAATGAACATGCCTAAAAAGGTGATATAAAAATGACATAACAATGCTATTAATTTCTATAATAGCATGCTCAGATAAACTTGAACTGTAATATTATATAATTATGCACCTTCTTCTGTTGCCCTTTATCTGTCTCCTTGATGTTACCCTCAAATAAACTATTTTTCTTGGAGAGGCTGCATTTCAAATCAGACAGAAATATGTATTCAAGGGTTCATTCATAATAAGGGGCTAATGTTTCCCATAATGTGCAGTATATATGAAAAGCAGCAGACCAGCATGCACTTGACTGGCTTGTATATTATAGTTACTCACTTAGCTACTATTTCTACAAAATTTGCTGCTGTTTCCAAATCTCGAGGAAGTACTGATCTATTATTTTCAGTTGTTGAATGGTTTAGAGCATCTCGGAGAGTGACTGATAATTTCTCCACCTTCTGCCTGTCCATATCCAAGATTGGGAGGTCACTGTTTATTGTAAGCTTCAGATCATCAAGAAGATTCCTAGTCTGTAATTCGAATGCAGATCGATGTAATTATGTAATTATAAGGATGTCAATATGCTATTATGCTTGCTTGATGAACAAGTGCATATAAAATATAATATTAAGTACCTTAATCCTGACTTCTCGGATAGCTGCAGACTCACAGGCTGTTGCATCTGCGGGGCCCCATATGCCACCAGACAGGCAGCTCCTGTGAGCCAACCCTGACCCAATAGCATCTCCCTCCCCTGGACAGCGAACTGACTGAGTAGAGCCAGGAGCAGCTGATGGCCACTGGATCTGCCACACCATATCTTGCTCTGCAAGACATTCTACTCTGAGAGAATTGCTGATGACAATTATAGCTGTATGTGAAAAATGAAGAATAACAATAATAAGAATGAGATTAAACAATTAGAGTAATTTTTTAAATTGCCAGGTAATCGCTACTGGCATTTAGTTACTATATAGCTAGACAAATTAGCTACCCATAATTATTAACTAAACTTACGGCATCCTCCATTTATCCTTGGTCCATATCTGTCAAGGCATGAATCCTACATAAGTACAAAATGAGCTCCAGTAATTAGTTTAATCAAGCAGCTGACATCCAAAATAATCAAAATATAGCTACAGTATGTTAACTGTAATTACTCTGTAGTCTGGAATAGTATCCCCATCTGTGTCCAAGGAGCACTGACCACCCTTAATGTCCATCACATAAGGGTCAATGCACTGCATATAGTAAGTGGAAGTGGTCTTAGCATTCACATGTATGAGTAATTCAACACTCCACACTTTTAATTGGAGTACAGCTCTTTCCCTACTTACTTCGCATGACCTAAAGGAGTTGCAATCACAAGGGCTACTGGATGGACCAACACAAAGATGAGCAACCAGACTGGCACCTGTCTTGCAGGAACATGAGTCTACAGTATTTATCACCATGGACGTGCATTGGGAAGAAAGGATGATAATTAAACTTATTTTGTAATTTCAACAATGGTCAAGATGAGAGTGTGAAGCCAATGAACTTAAAGCACAAGCAACAGTTACACATGAATTACTCCATTATTTTAATTCAAAGAAAGTTCTTCACCTGAAGGTTTGGCAGCAATAATCTGTGTAATGGTGTATATAGCACCATTAGAGGGATCTTTTACTGTAGTAGAAACTGTTGCATTTTCAGTCAGGTTCACACTTGGGAGAAACTCTACAACCAATAAGATAATGGTTTTATTTGTTCCAATGCTGGTTATAGTTTGTGTTGTGATCTGGTAGGAATTGTTGCTGAGTGACTCTCCTTCAGTCAATGTATATAGCTAAAAAGCAATAATGAGTAAGATTGAACTAATATAAAAATACCAATATGTTAAGCCAGATTTGACAATTGCATGCTATCTTGGAATAATTTAACTGCTTTCATTAGTCACCTGTTTCACAACTGCCCTCTTTAATGCACCAATTGCATCAGTGTCATTCTCATGACTGCCCATTGTCACATTTGTAGTGAGGAGGTAGATGGGATTCTTTGTGGTGTTTTTGAAAGTGCATGAGCTGATGTCTGCTGGTTCCCATGAGTCATCAGGAAGACACTTCCTTTGTACATTGGTATTGGAGAAACTGGAATGAATTGTGGAGCAAGGCAGCTCAGCCACTGTATTGTGAGTAGTTTCAGGCCACTGGAAGGTCAGGTCAAAGTCCGGCAGACAACAGCCAACACAAGGGTCCTAAGAGTAATAATATAGTATTAAATTAATCTGAGAGCATGGAGAGAAAAGGATATTCCTCTGTGCATAATAATTATAACAGTCAAGCTTGCTGCAAGTGTATAATGTATATATGGTACCTATAAGTATATCAAAATATGAAGGGTCTCACCTTTATGTCTGGTTTTCTGTCCCCGTCAACATCTAGAAAGCACTGAACTGGTGCATCAAAAGTAACGCTGAATCGTGGCTGGCACTGTAAGCATTAAGATTGCCAACTGCACTTGAAAAGTCATTTTTATGGATGAAGCACATTCTTACACAGCAGAATATTTTCCGTGTACATTTAAATTGATTATATCTCTTACCACTAGTTCACCACTGGAGCAGGAGCAGGCGTGAGGTGCCTCGTAACTCCCTGTGCATACATTAAAATGTGCTGACACTGTAAAGAGTGGTTGCACAGTGATTGCTGAGTAGCCACAGCAGTTACAAAAATCTACAGTTGAAAGAGTTTACCAAACATTTGTAGATATCAAGCTCCAGCTTTGCAAATGCATGTAAATATTTGTTGCTTAGCATCACCTGATTTTTGGGCCAACAACACTAAGTGTGCCTTCCTTGATAATCTTTGTAGAAGACTTACAAGGTCAATTGCAGCGTTTCTAGAGCTTGTTCTGATTGCATACACTAGTGACTGTCTTGGAGACATTATTAGTGATACATTTGTCACTTGTGGCAAGTCTCGTAAGGAACTCTAAAGTGAAAGCAGAGTATTCATAATTAATCAATACTTACTTCCAAGAAGTGGCATAAATGCAAATTCAATTGTGAATTATGTGTATTATTATAATATGAGACTAAGTTATGTGAATATAGTAACTACAAAATAATGCATTATACCTTGAGTATCTCTTGCTGCAAAGTTGAGTCAGTAATAACCTCCACCACTGCTACTGCGGTCACTTGTACATCATTTCTGAATGTGCATTGAGACATGTCCAGAGCAGTCCATGTGTTGTTCACAGAGCAATTAGCAGTTATACTTCCGCCAGAGAGGAAGCTACCATCAAGTGAAGAACAAGGGAACTCAGCCTGAGAGTTAATGGGTGTCTCAGGAAAGAGGAAAGCAGGAGGACAAGCTAATTAGATAAGAGGGAAATGGTGGTAGAAACTTAACTTTCTCTTCGGAATCAATATAATTCATTATCGTACCAGCATTATTATAACTCACGTGTTTCCATGCCAACAATGCTGATAATCATGCTTTTTGAGCCTTGTTCAACTTCAATTCTATTTGTACTATTCACAATCATCAACTGGAATTGCTCATGAGTATCCAATATGTCCCCATGGACAGCAAAACTGAATATGAAACAAGCTTCTATTGCTCCAACGTTGAACGTGACAGTTGCAGTGATGTTTCCAGGGACTACAGCAGATGAAAGAAATGTGAATGGAAAGGGTCATACAGAGCTGCCGTGCAAGCTCATTGAGCGATTATGTTGCGTCAAACTGCTGCGCAAACCGTAATATGTTACTATAGCTAGTTACATAGCTAAGACCGTCATCTTAGAAACATTTCTGATGAATACAGAAAAAATCGTACAGTCCCAGCAAGAAAACAAAGTAAAGACATTGTTCTGTTCTTCCTTAGCTCCCGTTCTTGCTGACAAAACTTCTGTTTCTTCAATGCCTGCTCTTGAAAAGGGGATAAAATATACACGGTCGATACATGTGCTTTGTAGGATTGATGACGTAATGCAAAGAACTCAAACTTCCATTTCAAACTAAAGGTTATGTGAAAAACAGTCGTGGGTACTACAAGAAGACAGGAAAAGCAAGCCAGGTAAGGTCCAGCCACTGCTGCAGGCCCTCTGAGCAAGGCAGTCTGCTTGAAGGTTTGTAGCTGCAAAAGGAACCAGCTCTTAAACTGTGCCAATTTCTATGACGAGTGAACTCGTCATTCGTGCTTACGTGTATACAAATTAATTATGTGTAAACTCATCATTTGCACCTAAGGGTTAATGCACAATGTCATGTACCCGTTCCAGGCCTAGGTATACTGAGCTTGCTATCCAAAAGCAATCCGGTTTACTCAGTTCTCACTGAATGACGCTCTTTTGAATAGGAAGCCAGTCAGCGCTGGCCTTTCCACAACTGTATCAAAGAGCAAAAGCCTACCACCAGCATTTTGCATTTGCACCAAACAGAAGAAGTCCACGTGATGGAGATAGGCGCATGCAGCAAATGGAGTTGAATTTTGCTGTTTCCAGAATGGAGAAACTGCTAGCTGAGCACTTGCTGCTGCTACCCTAGTGGAGATGTCGGCTGGAGATGTGGCAAAGCCCTGAAAGTTAGGAAAGTCTTGCAAAGTTCACAAGAGAAATCTGATGGCTGTCCGAAGTGTTGAGCTCTGTGGGGCTACGAATTGAGTGAGCACAACGTCTCTTCCACTGAACTGAGCGAATTATTATACACTATTAACAACACGTTCGAAAATGGTTCCTCTGAATCTCATTGCATGGATGTCATGTGGTCAGCATTAAAACATTTCTGACCACATTGGTAGGCATTGAGCTATTTAAATTTAGCGCTCTCGGATGACCAACAAAGATCGCAGCTGCATAATGCACTCGCCTTCAGCTCGCGCATTGCATAACCTTGACCTTTAAGCGCTTACTAGATTAAACAGCTTGCTTAATGCTCTGCCAACTGTGGTCTAAATATTACATCACTAGCTTGTTTAGACTGTGTATTGTATCTATGCACATTGAATGAGTATAATTATGCATATTTATCATTTGAAAATTTATCACAAATCTGCAGATTTATGTACAATGCAATCATATACAATACATCAATTACATACTTTGTCAACATAAAGCTTGTTGCCTACATACCTACAGATAGGTCCCTCCCCTCTGCTTGTTGCAAAGTAACCACAGTGATATTATCATTACGGTACAGGTTCCTCCTTCTCACTACACAGATCAATACTCCTCCAATTTCCTTCCGCACTTGCACATAGGATTCTTTAAAGCCAACTATGGTTGGAAGTATTTCTGAGAAAGGAGATACATACAACTTTTAGTACAACCGAATTTGCGGATTGGACATGTACAGATAGCTTTATCACAATCAATTATTTAATAATTATTTCATTTGCAAGCAGTAGCGTAATATGTAGCTACCTATAGTACACCAGCTAGGCGCCCGCCTTCGGCGGGCTTCTGCTTTGGCGAGTCGCACAACAGCGAGTCGGGCCCAAGCTGATTCGAAGAATCTGTGCTGTCAGCAACGGAGGGTAGCTGCTATAACGACGGCCGAGTTATAAATTCAATCATTTGACGGCAGCGAATCAAAACGTCCACTAACCAGAAGTCAAGAGTGTGATAATTAATAAAATAGCCGACAATCGTGAACGAAAACGGAAATTGAAAGATATATCTTCAAAAACTGCAAGACGGGCAATTGACAGAGGGACACGGAAGACACTTTTGGAGCCCTACTTTATAAGCCCTGAAGTTTGGTAGCATCCTGTGCAGTAGTGTTTGCCCAAATCGCGAACGAACAGACAAACAAACGAACTGAACTATTATATGCTACTAGTGTACAAAAATTCCTTTAGAATTACTAAGGATTTAGGAGTGGCCAGCATGATAAACCACATTTCTGCTAAGTTCACTCTGCACTCCTAATTTCTTTGCAGCTACATGGGACTAATTAGCTAGACATTGGGTCCATGCATCCACATCCTATCCATGGCCTTTAATTGATCTTTGCCACCACCGTTTGGCCAGTTTCGTTGCAGCTAATGCATTAAGATTGGAGATGCCATTTTTATAGGGCACATTCCTAAATAGACGTCACAAGTGTGACATCTGATATAGTACAATGTATTCATGGGCTGCATACTATTAGCATTCACTCTCATGCAATGCAGTGTATAAAAGAAACAGAATTGTATTGACTGTCCAAATTTATGGTTAGCAATTTTGATTAATGTTACCTGAACATGTTGGATGACTCCCTGACCAGAGACCATCTTCCTGACATGTCCTACTAGAGCTACCTGCAGTCAGTCTGTACCCTGTGTTACAGGTGTAAGTGACTGTACCCCCAGCAGTGGTGCTAGAGATATTTCTCAATCCGTTCAGCAAAATGTTCGGTGTGCCACAAGACCCTAGTAAGGAGATTATCAGAATAGTGCTACATTATTGCAGTATGGGAAAACTGCACCAATTATATTAATGCAACTTATTCAATCAAGCAAACAGACAATGCTTCACTATCTAATTTTAATGTTCAAAGACTGGAATTTCTTAATCTTCTTTTTTCTAAATTAGGAGCCAATGTATAGCACCGTGGCCCTTTGAAACAGCAAGAACCTGAGCTTCAGTAGCTGAATCATGCACTTTGTAGTTGTAGTGTCTTATACAAACATAAGCAATTATACCGAAAGCAAGAGCTTTCAAAATTACTAGCTGAATACCCGCCCTAGACTAGCATACATAATAAGTGCTAATTGTAATGTAATTTATGCTGGTATAGACATGTACATTCAGCTCTGTCCATTAAAACTCATGCTTGCATTCAGGGTGACCTCTCGCATGGGGGATTAAACATTTCGTGATGAGTGATTATTGATTATTGAATACCAACCCTTTGGGTGGCTTCCCAGTCTATGGTTCATAATTTGAGTGGTTTACCAATCAAACCCGTCCATTTAATTGGGAGCATTCTGTAGGGCTCGTTCCGTAAAACTCCATAATACACATGTTAATTTATTTAGTATAAAGGAGTCCAGTGGCGAAGCCGCTATCTACCTTAGGTCACCCTCCAGACTGCCATGATATACTCTTCCAAGTTTGGTGACGGTTGGTGGAAAATAGAAAGAGGAGTTTGTGCACAACAAGACACGTTGTTTTCCCTATGGCGGCAACCGTAAAAGTGGCAAGAGCAAGCGAATAGAATGACTTTAAACCAAATTTCAGCTCAGCAAAGCTATTCACACTAAGCCACATCGTAATCCTATCACATTTTGTGATGTTCCATCCAGAATTGAAGGAATATAATTCCTGAACATCTAAATGTGTGTCACGTTAATTAAAAGTAAGATTGTTAATTCAAACACAATTACATCTGATCATGTGGCCTTCAGCCATTGCATGAAAACAGTAATATGAATCACATCATGCATTTCTATTTAATATATAATATTATAGTAATTATTACACATACAGTCAATGCTGCACTGTTTCGTATTTGCTTGGTAATGCTTTATAGATGCATGTGTCAGATAAGTTGCACTGTATACATCCTGTGTTCTGCACCAATACCAAGCACTCTTTTCCAGCAAGATATTATGAATTATGTGTTGGAGGAATTCTATCTCGGATTACAAGTTGGTAAAGCTTTCTGCTGAGGTCCTGTACTAGATAGAGTCATGTCACAGTATGACCAATTCAATGAGAAACCCAGTAGTCTTTCTCATACATTGAGGTGTGCTCCATGATTGAAAGAGATTGTCTCCTGGTGGCATGCAGTGTGCACCGACAAAAGAAAGCCTTGCAGAAGTGAAACAGCTTTCAATTCACCAGAGGTGTTATGTGAACATGTTGAGGACAGGGAGCTCACCCATAAAAATTTTGAAAGGTATGACTAGCTATCCATCCAGTTGTCTGAGAATGTTCAAGGATGCATGACTCTTACATATGCAGACGATAATACTAAACATTGAAATATATAGATGACCAGACTAGCTATAGCTAGCAGGCTCTATCTATATCTGCCACAATAATATTATTATCGATAAGTGTTCAAAGTATTACATTGCTGCACAGAATTAAATCAAAGCAGTATAAACTATTTTAGACACCTGTATCCTACATATCATTGGGTGAAAGGCACCTGAAACACTAAGTCTTACAACACGTTTAGGTGGCTGCTTGCTTATCTATGAGCACATTTTGATTATGCAATTGATCCTCAGTTCCATAGCACACTCAACTTTAGCTGTGCCTTACAAAACCTTGACTGAAATTGTAACATCCTCATTCACACAATGAACACATTTAGCCAGCAAAGTGTGATCTAACCACTGCTTCTACTTTTGGCACATTACACTCACGTTTGTTAGTTGCAATCTGCTTCCCACTCCCACAGCAGTATCCACTCAGTCCAAGTGGGCCAACTGATGCAACTCTCACTTCATACACTGTACCAAGACTGAGGCTGGTGATGGTGTATGAGGTTGTGCTAGAGCCAGACACTGAGCGAGTGGTATAAGAAGAGGTGCCCCTTCTCCTGTACTGCACTGAGTAGCCAGTGATGATTTGACCGGATCCCAAACTAGGTGTGCTCCAAGTGACTCTGACCTTACCGGCTTCACTCAATGCCACTACTGCTATGCTAGCATCAGTGGGTGTAGGCACATCTGTTTAGGTGAATAATTAAAGAAAAACAGAAAATTCATTAATTTCTGCCTGCAAAAGTTCTTGCGTGTGATGTAGCTAAACTGCAACATATAGGAACAGTGACATTTTGCTACATGACAATTGTACAGATTTTGCAAAACAAGATGTCTCATAACAAATTTCCTATAATTATAGTTTTCATAATTAGTGGGGGACATGACTTGCCATGCACTTACTCGTAGTAAAACATACTGGCAATTGATTATGTAGCCAACAGAATAATGCTTGTGGTACTTTACAGTGTCAAGATGGCGCATGTCCAGTGTAGAGTGTTTGCAGTGACTGGCATACGGCAGACCCATTAGTAGTAGCCTATGTCTGATGGTAACTTTTCAGCAACTTCCTTACACTTGCATATTTCTGCTTTTGCATATACATAACCATGCAATGAGATAAAAGCATTTTGTGTACTAGAGAATCTGTGATGTCATCACCTTACACTGTTATAAGTAGCCAGCTTTCACCTCACTCTTTTTCCTGTATTACATATAGGTGCATGTACTTTAAATACATATAGAGTGACTTGCGCGGGCGGACGGTCGGCCTTCAGTCTTCCATTTTCCGATTGCGTCATCTGCAAGCCATATTTGGCTGATTCCATTGCGTCATCTGTAATCCGATTGATTGACTCCATTCAAACTTACCTCGCATTCTGGTCAGAAGGATAGAGTGAAGCGAGTAGCTGTAGCAGTAACAGGCGAAAACGGTCCTTCACTGGCAAGAAGACTCTCAATGCGCCTTAATGGAACAAGTCTGAGTTGCGCTATGTTCTTTTTAGCATCGCAGAAGAACAACTACTTCCTGCCGTTGTTACTATCCGTTTGGCTAGCTAGCTAGCTAGCTAGTGCGCAGATGCCCGCTCGGACTGCCAGTTCAAGAACCGCAAAAAGGACTAGCGAAGCACTCTTTCTCTGCCATTAAAGCACTTGTTGCCGCCTTTCAGAAGCAAAGGATGGGTGGCAGGCTAGGCTTTAACTTACGGAGCGGCGAGGTCACACTTCGGCAGAAATGAAAAGTAACTTTGTAATTCGCGGTCTCAGTCAGACCACACTGGACAGAATCCACCCTTAAAAGCGCAAGGAGGAAGTTTGAGTGCTTGCGTTTCTCGCTAGAGTTCTTTATGGCTCACCTAGCGTTCTTTAACTTCCATAAAGAACGGCCATAAAGCACTCTGCAAGATTACTCAATATAAAGTACTCAAAATTCCTTTGATCCTCCCACGCAAGTCACTCTATATCATTTAAAGTGGGCTAGGAGTGCTTTACGCGATTTATGGCACATCGGTGTGGGGGTCTCGTTGCGTGATAAAGCACTCGGCTTCGCCTCGTGCTTTATCAGCAACTCGACCCCCACACCTCGAGCCATAAATCGCGTAAAGCACTCCTAGCCCACTTTAAGTAACATACATTGCATGACTCCCTTGATCCATGCACTGAAATGTTGTGCGAACTAGCTGAATACCTGCCTTTCGGGTGGAGTTCCAGTCTATGGTTCGGAATTTGATCATTTAACCAATCAAAATCATCCATTACTTTTAATGTCACCTATTCATAATTCCAAATAGAGCCCACCTAAATTTTCCAAGCATGCTAGTGATCTAATTTTTCAGCACTGGTATTCCTTGTGGTAAGTAGTGAAAGTTTGAAGCCAAAAGCATGTTTGGCTTGGTTTTTAAATTTGACACGTTTTCCCACACATTACGTAGGAAAGGGGCAAGGGTGCCCCCTTGCCTATGTAATGCATGCAGAAAACACAATTTCTAAAAGCTTGTATTTACTAAGCCTAGAGTGCTTTCGGCTTTAAACTTGAAAATTTCACTACTTATCTCAAGGTCTACCAGTACTGAAAAATTGGATCACCAGTACGCTTTTAGGTTGCTTCTATCACAGTGCAAACTCACAGTTGTAAGTCACAACTTGTTTCCCACTCCCACAGCAGTATCCACTCAGTCCAAGTGGGCCAACTGATGCAACTCTCACTTCATACACTGTACCAAGATTGAGGTTGCTAATGGTGTATGAGGTTGTGCTTGATCCCGACACTGAGCGAGTGGTGTAAGAAGAGGTGCCTGCTCTGCTGTATTGCACTGAGTAGCCATTGATGATTCGACCTGATCCCAAACTAGGTGTCCTCCAATTGACTCGAACCTTACCAACTTCACTCAATGCCACTACTGCTACACTGTTATCAGTGGGTTGAAACACAACTGTTTTGGTGAGTGATCATAGAGAGAGAGTCAGAGAATCACATAGAGACACATCATTGACCTGTTCGTGCTTGCAAAGGTATTCAAGTTATTACTATCTATATTTGGAAAAATTAGTGCACGCGGAGTGAACAATCAAAGCCAATGCATAATACCTGAAGTTCCATTTCCTCTGAATACAATTTGTAAAAACGTATTATATAATTATGTGGCTAAGATAAATGTAGTGTCAGAAAGAACCTGGCATTTGTACTAATTGCTGTTCTCTTGTGCTAGATATGTATGGCAAAAAGGGAATCTACAAAATAATTTGGAATACCAGACTCCGTGGTAAATGTGATATTCTAACTAGATGCTGGAATTGTGCGCATTCCTCTCAACATGCCCGCTACATATTCTCATACATGAAGTAGCTAAACCATGAAATATAGAATCAGTGAAACTTTGCTACATAACATTATACAGGATTTTGCAAAATGAACTGTGAAAATATTTCCTATGTGGTTTATATAGTTAGATAAGACATTATGTACTATTTAGCACTAGCAAATCACACCGTCAATAATGACTGTGTTTGCAATGGAGCAATGCTTGTGGTCCTTCCATGTTAGGATAGAGCATGTTTAAGCAGAGTACAGTCTTTGCAGTGTATGGCACACAGCTGCATGACACATTATAGTAGCCAATGTTTGATGGTCACTTTCAGCAGACAATCCCTTAATTTCTTGCAGTTGTTCACTTTTGTTTTTGTAACTAACCTATCAGATCAAAGCTATTCTGTGTACTAGAGAGTTGGTTATGTCATCACATTAATGTTATAAGTACCTCTCACCTCACTCCTTAACTTGAACGCAGTGGACAAAACTCTAGGTCGAAATGTCCTGCATTATATTTCATTATTAATACATTCTTGATTGATCACTAACAGTTGTGTCTTCATCGAGAATCTGTTACCAGTGGGTTTCTGCTTGCGCACAAGAAGATTACATGGACATGCATGCACTTGTAACAAAATGCATACATTGCATGACTCCCTCAATCCATACACTGAATTTGCTATGTGAATTAGGTATCATAAATTGCCTAGTACACAATAAAGAATAGCTGTTAGCTTGACTGACATTGGGAAGGGAACCAATTTAACTGTAGTCATTCTCACGTGAATAAGTAGTCTCTGACTGCATCCCATATCCCCCCTGTCCGATGGCAGACACTGCCCTCACTCTGACCCAGTACAGAGTGCCTGGTTGTAAGTTGGTGATTATGTAGGTCCTTGTTGAAGCAGTTAGGGCTTGTGCACTGCCATAGGAACTGCTACTGCCTAATCTGTAAGAGATCTGATATCCAGTAATGGGAAGATCACTGGCAGGTACTGTCCAGGAAACTGTCAGAGCAGCAGATCCAGAGTGAACACTTCGGGAGACTCTGGTGATCTGAACTTGTGATGGAGCTGAGCATAATTATGACGAAAGAGACAGTGGCATAATCACACTACAGCTTGCTGACAGTTCCATCAGATAGTGAGAATCTGAAGAAACAATACCACTACTGCATCATGCTCATGACGGAATTATTCTTGCACCACAAAGTACACTAAAATGTAGAGAAAGTGATGAATTAATTTTGCATCAAGCAAGAAACTTAAGATTGCTGACGTAAGAGAGATCATCTAGCGGAATATACAGAAGATGCAAGGGATATAGACCAAGCTATCAGGTGGTGTGCGGATGTGTGTAGGAAGGTAGGTGGAAGTGATGAATAAATAATGAAGAAGTGTATGCGGGTACAGGTAGAATCATGCTGGATTTGTGCTAGGCATTACCATTGATACAAATGGAAAAGCTACAAACAGTACAAAGTAAAACAACACTCAATTAAGTCTATGAATATATAATATATCAGTCAAAATAATGATCACAAATGTTTCAAAGGTGCATTGCCTCACACAAAGCAGTGTAAACTAGTTTAGGCTACACAGCCACCTGAATCTGGTTCATTCAATTCAATATTATTAAAGTGCACCATGCCAATAGACACTAGGACGCATCATGGTCCAATGTATAGACAGACTGCAGACATAATGCATCATGGGAAATGCAGAGACACAGATGAGTACCACATAAAGAAAACATTGGGGTCAATCTTAATATAGGGCGTGACAGATTGCTTGATAACATGTATTATATAGGCATTAACTGATCCTAGCTGACCACATAGAGCTCATAATAGACAGTATACGATAGGTATTGATACAATACATTACAGAAGGGCTGTTCTCTCTCCAACGCTCTTTGCTGGAAACTCCTCCTTTGATCCCTTCTCCAGAAGAGGCTACCTGAGATGGTGCCATGCACACAGCACTGCAAAAGCCAATGGCATACATCCTCCATCTCCCCACTGTCACATTCCTCAATTGCATACCCTCTCCTCTCTCTTCATCCCATGTCACTTTCCCATTTCAATCTGGAAAGCTGCTGTTCTACCCCTCAACTTGAACATCATCCTCCTTTCAGCCTTTGACTTCAACAATGCACAACTCGACTCCGCCTCACACTTCCCCATCAACTTTATCATAAACAACTTTGACTTTTCGTGCACTTTCTTCCTCCTTCCGTCCTTTACATTTCTCCAAGCCACACTCAGCAACATACATTTCACTTCCGTCTCTGACAGCTCCCTGACCACGCCACCACTCATGTCCTGCCACCCAAATCTACCAATACACCTGCCAATGCTTCTCATCCAGCTTTCCCTACCACATTTCACTGCCATCTTAATGTCTCAAGTCTGCCTTCATATATCTTACTTGTCAACACCTTATACCAGAACTGCACGCACCTCACTCTTGCCTCCCACACTACTGGTAGAGATTCCAACTCCATCGTCAATGATACGTTTGGGTGTAAGGTACCCACCTCAATGAACATGCAGAAGGCGCGCATTTGTACTTGTTCTATTGCCTCCAGACCTCTTGTGCATCCCCAGATTTCAACCCCATACAACATCGCTCAGCTTCTTAAACATACCTACACCAACATCACCAACGTCTGCCTTACACCTGTGCATCCAAGCACCTATAGCTAGTGCCCTCCTCCCAGCAGCAGCTTTTCCCTCCACCATCTCTTCGAGCTCCAAGTGTTTATCTACAACACACCCTAAATACTTATTGCTAGACACCATTGGAATCACTTCTCTGTGCACCAGACACTCCATCTCACATCTCTCTACTGCCTTCTTCCTCATATGCATTATGCCCAATTTTCCCACATTGATCTTCACCCCCCACTCTTCACACCACTTAACCACAACACCCATGTTTCTCTTCAACCCATCTCTGTCAGATGCAATCAAGGAAGTGTCATCAGCAAAAGCAGACCCGGGACCGTATCACTGCCACATGGTCACCACACTTCCCTTCACGTAACCTTGTCACTACACCATTAATGTACAAGGAAAACAGCAAAGGCGAAAGAACACAGCTCTGTCTCAACACAGTGCTAATTACGTTGAACTCTTCACTTAACTTGTCATTCACCTTCACCCTATATCTATCATTTATGCCCAGCTGCTCCAAACAGCCCCACAGCTTCACTCGGTCCACCTTGTCATAAGCTTTTGTAAAGTCAATGAACACCACCACCATACCTTTAGCTGCCTTTGCCATCTCAATTTGCCCCAACAACACCAATGTCAATACCTGGTCCCTGCATCCCCATTGTTTGCAAAACCCACCGTAATTGCTCTTCTGCAATCAGCCCACTTTATTCAGCCACATCAGACAGCCTAGCATTCAGGATCATACATAGAACCTTACTCACCGTTGACATCAGAGAGAACCCTCGGTATGTGTTTGTGTCACACATAACCCTTGATCGCTTCTTTGGAACAGGTACAACCAGGCTCTCTCTCCACACTGTTGGTACCATCCCAAACTCCCAACACACCTCAAACAACACAAACCAAACCTCGAACAGCACCTCAGCTGACATCATGTCAACAGTCACCCTATCTTTCCCAGGTGCAGCATCTTTCTTCACCCTTTCCAGAGCCCAAGCAACCTCCTCTCTAGAGATAGGTTGACAGAGTCTCTCACTGAAGTCCAACCCATTACTGTCACAGTTATTAATGTCCTTGGTTCGTCCATTTTGCTGCACATCACCCACTGTACCCTTCTTGCTCTCACCCAGAACTTTTGCAAAGTGTTTCTTTCCAAACTTTCACCACCTCTTCACTAGTCTTAATGTTGCCATCTTCGTCATAAACTTCCTGGAGATCACACCCCGCATTACCAACATTCATCTTCATTGATTTCCAGAACTTCTTTGGGCATTTGAGTTCTTGTTCTAGCTTGTCCCGCATACTCCTCTGGTATGACCTCTTCACCCTTCTAATTGCCTTCAGGTAAGTTCACCTCATCTCCAGATACTTACTCTTCATCTGCTTGCGATCGATTAGCCATACATGTACAGTCAACTACCAACAAGCCCCACATAAGCACAGAGTGATCAGGAACCCGCAGCCCCTCTTCACTCATACAACTAGAGATGTGGCTCACATTGCGACATAGTCCTAACCATAAAGTTCTCTATGTTAGCCAACTCTTCAAACGGTACCATACAGTAGTCAACCAGATCGCCCGGTATACCATCTATCGCAAAATGTTCGTGACCAACAATTTGGAATGGAGCAAATTCGCGATAGTTTTTATGCGTGTGATGTCATATGGCGAATCGACAAACGGCGTGTAGCTCTTTTGTTTGTTTTATTTCAGAAGCGATTGCTCCTGTTATTTACACTAAAAGGGCTTTAATGTCCCCCTTGTAGAGTCTCATTCGCGATTTTTTTTTCCAAACATTTCTGTCATCCCATTTTAGCAGAGATTCGCAAAATATTTAGGTCACGAAAATTTTGCGATATACGGTATTGCATTGACGGAAGGGTACCTGATCAAAAAATCGCTTACGATACGTTCAGCCGGCTTCATGTGTTTCTGCTAGCACCCTGAGGAGATGCAATACTGATCCTCAGTCCCTAACACACGCGACCTCGTGCTTTACAAACCATGACCGATATTGCATCATCCTCATTATAAATAATTAATAAGAAACATAAAGCCAGCAAACTGTGTTCTGGCCATTGCATGAATATATGGCACATTACACTCACAGTTGTAAGTCACAACTTGCTTCCCACTCCCACAGCAGAATCCACTCAGTCCAAGTGGGCCAACTGAAGCAACTCTCACTTCATACACTGTACCAAGATTGAGGTTGGTGATGGTGTATGAGGTTATGCTTGATCCAGATACTGAGCGAGTGGTGTAAGAAGTGGTTCCCCTTCTCCTGTACTGCACTGAGTAGCCAGTGATTACTTGGCCAGTTCCCAGTGGTGGTCTGCTCCACATGAGTTTAACTTTACCTGATAGATTCAAAGCCACTACTGATACACTGTCGTCAGTAGGTTGAGGTGGTGCTGCAATGGAGCAAGTTCAATTATAAAAAGTAGAAAAGGAAGCAACCCTATCACCCACAGCTTAATGATATGAATTCTAATAGCAATACTGGTTTTAGCAATATTATCTGTGCATCCATTCAAGTAGTCCAGCTAGTATGGTCCATCTGGATTTGAAAATGGACAATGTTAAGGAGTGGTGTATATAGTCATTTCACATCACCTTTTGCTAGAAAAATGCAAGCTAAAATATACCAAACAAAATATGTCACATTATTATCAGAAAGTTGCACTATAATCATATTATAACATTAAACTTAATGCATAATTGGTTTTACTTAATTATCACATATTCAGTTTTGAGCGGATGATCACGAAACGTGGTATGATATGAAGAGGCATAGCAAGAGTAAAATGGTTGAGCCTAAATTTAATTGGTTTAAAGTCGTTCTGTCCGTGTTCTTGCCACTTTTACTGTCAACACCATATGTAAGAGATAGGGAAAAGATTATGTTTCATTGTCCACAAACTCTTCCTGTAATTTTCTACCAATCAAACTTGGAAGAGTATATCACGGCAGTCCGAGGGGGTGATGGTTAGTGCCTTCGCCGCTGGACTCCTTTAGACAAAATGGGTTAACATAATATGTATATGGAATTTTATGGAGCGAGTCTATGGAATGCTCCCAATTAAATGTACAGCTTTGATTGGTTCAACACCAAAATTACAAACCGTAGACGGGAACCCATCTGAAGGGCAGATATTCAGCTTGTAATAATATTATACTGTTATATAATTATAATATTTTCCTTGCCAACATTCAACTTTTGCTGTAAAATTCATTATTGAGTAGTTCAGTGTCAATGTATATTGACAATTTATTGCCGTAACTTATTGTGGCTTGAGGTTGAAGTCCAGCTTTGTATATTAAATTTTTTGTTCATTAAAAGACCTTGTAGAGGTGTGCATGCAGCAAACATTATAAGACTTAGGACTACATGCAGAAATTCTATCTAGTGCATTGCACATGCTCACGTTCAATAGTTGTAACCTGCTTCCCACTCCCACAGCAGTATCCACTCAGTCCAAGTGGGCCAACTGATGCAACTCTTACTTGGTACACTGTTCCTAAACTAAGGGTGCTGATGGTGTATGAGGTTGTGCTAGAGCCAGACACTGAGTGAGTGGTGTAAGAAGAGTATCCCCTTCTCCTGTACTGCACTGAGTAGCCAGTGATCACTTGACCTGTTCCCAATGATGGTTTGTTCCAAGTTACTTTGAATTTACCTGCTTCATGCAGTGCTGCCACAGATACACTACTATCTGTAGGTTGAGGTGCATCTATGGGGAAAGACAGCAATGACAGAAAACAAATAAACACAATTTTGATTTAATTATTGCAAACATAGTAACTCATTTAACTTTTTAAGAAAAGTCCTGAATGGAAGACATGATCAGAATATTTCATAGGCAGGATTAGAAGCAGATGCTGGCAGCTTATCAACCAGCATCAGCCATTATGCTCCTTCATTATGGGTAACTATGATGTCTAAGCAATTAATGGAACAACCCTTACAGGTCTTCATGCATCAACTGTGAAGGTGATTATAAGCTGGAGTTATATAATGTTGTAATCGGGATACCATCAGATTCATAATGATACTGTTTGCCCAGTTAGTGTGATTGATCCACAGCTAAGTGATGATGAATCACTACAGTACGGGCTTTCAGGCATTCTAAAATTGCCATGACATTATGTAAAGAAACTGGTGTAAGGTTTGTTTTGCCATGAAGAAATCAACTGTAACATAGTAATTTATTAGTCTCTCACATGGATAATACAAGTTACATGTGTGATTAAAGTGGAAGTTCCCATCATACACTATCTAGTCACTCGACCTCTAATCATCTTATTTAATCTTGCTATGAAAGATTAGAGAGGAGATGAGCAGAAAAAGGATGTCAAGAATAGGGTATGATGGTGAAGTTCAAGGAAGGTGCCTTGAAGAAAGTCCCAGAAAGAGGTGAATGAATTCTATCGATTCTTTATTAACTGAGTAAAAATTATGTACATTGATTTCTGTACATTGAATTTCTTGCATTAAGATTTCTTAAGGTGACCTTCCTCGTGGGAGATAATCCACATATACATAAAATTCTGTTTGATATTGATGTATAGATTCATTCGGTTCACGTAGTAAGGACTTACTGGCCACTGAAGATGCACTGGAAATATGGCACTTGGAAAGGTGTAAGGTTGACAAAATTCATGATCAGCTTTAATGTGAAGATGGTTTGAGGAACATTGTTGGTACATACAAGGTTAAATAGGCCATCTCTGCTGAGGTTTTAGCCTGGGCTCAGACAGATATAATTAATTATAGAGCTAGCAGAATTAGCAGTGACCAATCTGTGCACACTTACATTGTTATGAACATATAGTTTAATTCTGTATTAGAAATCAGAAATATAATGCTATAGCAAGACTAAGAGATACGAATTATCAATAATTCATACTATATATTCCTTATACTGTCAATATAGGAAAATAAGATATTTATAGCAGAAAAGAGCAATGGAAATTATTTGTGTGAGCTTGATTAATTAACACCATTTTCTATGGTAAATTACTTCATGACAAGGTTAGCAATGATTGCAATTATTATATTATAATATCATATGATATTACATATACAATTACTAAGATGTGCAAGCATAAGCAAGGCATGCAACTAGACATGTTAACATACTCATATTATTATACACTTCTCACTCACAGTTGTATGTTGTAACCTGCTTCCCATTCCCACAGCAGTATCCACTCAGTCCAAGAGGGCCAACTGATGCAACTCTCACTTCATACACTGTACCAAGATTGAGGTTGGTAATGGTGTATGCAGTTGTACTGGAGCCAGACACTGAGCGAGTGGTGTAAGAAGAGTATCCCCTTCTCCTGTACTGCACTGAGTAGCTAGTGATGATTTGACCTGTTCCCAGTGATGGTCTGATCCAAGTGAGTTTGACTTTACCTACTTCATTCAATGCTACCAATGTTTGAATAGTGGATGAAGGTGAATCTGTTATGGAGATCAAATCATGGGTGAAGAAATAGATAGAAATGTAATTACATACAATTGGCAATTCACGATGCCATATCTGTGCATATGTAATTAGTAGCAATGCCATCAAGTAATATGCTAACATGTCACTATGAATAAGTTCAACCTGGCGCCTTTCCACTACACATTATGATCGAATGATGGTGGTTAAAATATTGATATAATTGCTTTAATTACAATTTAGCAAGACGCATGATTACCATGATAGTCATGAGATAGCCTTATAACTATATAGGACTATACTATAAGGGCTGTGTATAACAGCTTCTTTGTCACACTCACAGTTGTAAGTGATAACCTGAATCCCACTCCCACAGCAGTAGCCACTTGAACTGCGAGTGCCCACAAATGCAACTCTCACATCATAAATTGCACCAAGACTGAGGTTGATGATGGTGTATGAAGTTGTACCAGAGCCAGGGACTGAAACAGTTCTGTACAAGTATCCCCTTTTCCTGTATTGCACTGAATAACCAGTGATCATTCTACCAGTTACCACTGATGGCCTGCTCCAGGTAATTTTGACTTTACCTGCTTCATTCAATGATACCACTGTTCTTACAGAGGGTGGAGGTGAATCTGTTATAGAGCACAACGAATAATACATTGAAGTATTTGGGCCTAGAAGACCTAATCTACAATACTGGTGATGGATCAATTTGCACAGTACAGTGTTAATGACATTTTTACTGGAAATGTATACATAGACTTGCTATATTATATGCTATTTTAAGGTTCCTCTGAAATAATAATAATAATTATTATTATTATTATTATTATGGTAATGATGGTATGAGTGTACGTAAGTGCTTTACATTGTAATAAAATACAATAATAGATTAACCACAATAATAATACCACATGTACAGATTCTGACACACAGTGCTTAAACACTAAATAGTGCTAAAAGTACAGTACACCCTAAATAAGCATGCATGCAAAATGCTAAAACAGAATCGTCAGAGATCAAAACTGATGTCAACATTAGCAATGTCAGGGAGGGATGCAATCACCGATGCTGCATTTCCGACCTGAATGGCAATGGAGATTCTCTGCAGTAGGAAGGTACATGACCGTGCTTTCCCAGTACCCATCTTGAGCCGCTGGCCAAGCTCCCTCAGAAAATCCCTGGACTTTGGACCAATGGTACCACAAGTCTCCAGAGCAACTGGCTGGAAAAGATACATGCTGTCCAGGTGAGCATACTTCTTGGCCTTCTCTTCTTCAGCATGTGCCACTGCTCCTCCTGGCTCTGTGGCTGCTCTTCGATTATTATTATTATGGGATTCATATAATGCAGTCCAATGAGTTTCTAATGAAAATCAAACAGACTTAGTCCATAATGAAATAACAGTAATTATGTAAATTGATAATTGAATGAATAATAAATAAAATTAATAATTAATAATAATAAATGATTCTACAATATTACTAATAATATGGATAAGTAAATAAGAGACAACTAAAGCAGAAACTATTAAGAACATGCAGCCTAGTCATTATTAGCAGCGGGGGAATAAGCCCCGCAAATGGGAAAATGCAATCTGAAATAATAATATTGATCAGATCCCACTACCTGTTTTGTCTTCGTTGTCCATTATAAAAGACACCCTGACCCACTCTCCCCAAGCACACTACTTACTCCACAACTATAACTTCCACTTATTCCTTTGTTTCCAGTCCCAATTCCACCAGCCAAAACCACAATTATGCCAAACTTAGCACTTCAATTGCATTTTAATGAATGATAAATGTTCAAGAAATTCTCTGCCAGTTTTTTAGGGATGGCAGCTTAATGGGTACAAACATGCAGAGTTGTTGAAACAAGTATTTCGAGTTAAAAACTCATGGGGCTGCCGCCCCAACTCGAAATACTTGCTCCCTTCGGTCGCTGCTCTGTCACTCACAATAGGTAAACATGACATCGCGTCATAATACCTCAGTAACTTCAGCACACACACACACACACACACACACACACACACACACACACACACACACACACACACACACACACACACACACACACACACACACACACCGCACACACACACCACACACACACCACATGCACACACACACCACACACACCACATGCACACACACACCACACACACCACATACACACACACACACCACACACACACCACACACACACACACACCACATACACACACACACACCACACACACCACATACACACACACACACCACACACACACCACACACACACACACACCACATACACACACACACACCACACACACACACCACATACACACACACACACACACCACACACACACACACACACCACACCACACACACACACAGAAATGTCCAGCAAAGACAGACACATGACTGCTTATAGCACATACATTTACAGTGAGTAATTACAGAAACACAATGTACCAAGGAACCCACAGTCGCCAGAGTAGCTAGTGGTCTGTGGTGGCAAAAGCTACGTAAGTTTGCTACAGCGCAGTACGCGTGGGCCAGGTTCTGAAGAGCATTTAGAAGGGCAACCGTGCGAGTTAAGCCTTTCAACGCTAGAAACAGTTGAAGAACGTTAGCGTGTACATATTACGGCGTTCACCAGTTTCTACGTTACTCCTGTCATGTGTTCCAGGCGGCGGAGTGAAGTCCTCCGAGGCAGCGCGGCCATTATCGAAGAAGGCGCGGGGCGAAGTCGATGAACTGTTGGGCGCTGTCTCGAAGCTGTGTCTTTGCCCACCGACCAGAAGTGCTGTAGGAGTCTGTTCCAGGATCAGAGGCGGAAGAGAACGTCCAAAGTTCGCTAAAACGTCGTTTGGAAGCCGGTTTTCAAAGTCCCTTGGCCTCGCACACGGTCCACTTCCGGCCGAATAAAATGGCCGACAATATAAATTCCCTATACCCAATACTTCGCCCAATACATTCAATATAAATGTAAGTATTGACGTACAACCGTAGTTTGGCGTATTATATATATATATCCGTAACATGAAGCCATATGAAAACGTCAATTTGAAAACAATATAGGGGCTGCCTGCGGCAGCCCCTAAAAATGCATCCTTCATGGTCATTGCAATACCTAAGAGATGGGTATAGAATGTGCTCTGGTTTAACATGAAGTCCACTTTGTGTTGCTTACTACAAGTGAAGCCTGCCATTGCAGAATTCTCTTGAGTATATGTACTCAAAACTATCTGTGAACAGAACCTTGTACAGCTTTCAGTCCCACTCCAACTACAACATAGGCATGCTGTGCACATGCTGTGCGACAAGTCAATGTTCATGACAGCTAGCACTCTACCCTTTACCCTTGTGGTGAAGGATCGTTCGACAGATGAATAACTTGGTAGTACACACAACAATCTTGCCATATCCTTATGACATGTACAGGCTCATCCAACCAAAAGAGCTCTGGTAACTGGTGATTCTATCAATCCGTGCAATTGTTTGTACTAGAGAGTTTATAAGAAATGGGACATCATTTCACTTGTGTTGGTCCTAGTTTTACAAGTAATTTAAATCATAGGTGGAAAAGAAAATTTAAAATGTTGTTATGCAAAGGTGTTTGGGAATAAACTAGCCAGAGGCTATGGTTGCAACACACAATTTGATTCAGAAAATTGTCAGTTGTCAAGCCCACATTTGGTTCACAGGCTTGAATGTGATTTTTAGACAGAGAAAATTTGCTTCCATTATTTCATACTACCACCGCTACAGTGGGGGTGGTATGAGATGTGCTATTGGTTGTTTGAGCTGCACATGCTATGTACATTGCACTTTTTATAATCTATGGCTTCAATGCCAATCACTAAAATTAATTAAAAACACTCCAGTTACGGAATAATATATAGTACTATAAGCAGCTTTCTTAGCTACATGGCTGCAAGCCTGTGTAGGTTTAGTTGAGAACATTAATAATGCAACAGTTACTAAGAATTGCAAATTAAAAGGCATTGAAATGCATAATGGAAGTAGTGCCATTACATAACAGTTTGGCCTTTGATAATGTTACCAAAGCTACACAAATTAATTTGTCATATCTATTGCTACATTAGTAGTACAAGGTTGCAACTCAATTGAAACCCTGTCACAATCACCATTGAGCCAAAACAGTGTGAACAGGAATGCTGGAAAATACTAGAGCAAGACTCATGCAGATCCCTTGACTAATTATATACCGTACAATAATTTTACAATCACCAATATGTGGACTCTTTACATGCTACAAGTGACTGAGCTCCAACAACGCTAGGTAACCTGATGAAGAGATCGTTTGCGTAGACTCACAGCCAAAATTGTATACATTGGGATCAGAATGATGTGTATCGTGCAAGATGGCTGAATAATGCAACCATCATTGCAATGCTGCAAAAATGTAATTGCAAATGAGTACACTTACAGACACATGTTGGTTGTGTGCCTGACCACCATCCAGAAGCCTGACAGGTCCTGGAGCTGCTTCCTCTCAGGAGGTATCCAGTGTTGCAGCTGAAGGTGACTCTATCATTGTAGTTTCTTCTCCAGTAAGAATGCTGACCATTACTTGGTGCGGAGGGCACACTGCATGTGACAACTGCACCAGAATTGAAATGATGTAAGAATTCGTATGTTATAACAATTTAGAAATTTTTGAGGAAATTGATCAATATAAAGAAACAATTGAATCAGTAATGTAATCGTGGTGGTCATAAGTATATATATTGGGCATCTTCAATATGCATTGTAGCAAGCCCAAACCGAGTGCATTATAATTATAGATACAAGAGAAGTAACAAAGAGGGACAATGCAGCACTCACAGCCTGCACTAAGGAATAGATATTTACAGTAATTAACACTTTTAACAGTAACTGGAGTGACTGGTGCCATTGGAGCAGCTGCAGCAGTTAGCATTCGTGCCATTTGATCGACATTCGCGGTTGTGCATTTCTCCGCCATTTTAACTGTGCTGTTGACTTCCGGCCGCCGTTTCTCATTGGGTTAGAGCAGTACATACCCCACACTTTGAGCTCCTGGATTACAGAAATAGGATACAATGCCTGCCCCAATAGCTACCCTATGTTTGACACTAAGTGTGTCACTACAGCTTAGCCACCCACAATAAAAGTACAAACAAAAATCTACAGAAATTGTAAGGATGTGGGGATGGAATGAAAAGTGCAGAAACAAGTAAGATTACACAGTGGAGGATTAATTATCGTTCCCTGCATG
The DNA here is from genome assembly GCA_964019415.1 of Ianthella basta. Taxonomy (NCBI): domain Eukaryota; kingdom Metazoa; phylum Porifera; class Demospongiae; order Verongiida; family Ianthellidae; genus Ianthella; species Ianthella basta. The sequence goes on along the minus strand of OZ025877.1, from coordinate 4,132,848 downwards.
CAAGGGTGTAGGACTATATGGTGTGACATTCTTGCATATGATGACGACAGTAGTCCTGGAAAGCGCCATCTTCTAACCTTCAAAGGAATGCAGTCAGCCAAGATTATTGTTATTCTTATTCTTATTCTTCTTTGACAGCCGTAGCGTACAAACCAGAGAGACCAGGAGAATACTTCTTGCACCATATTGAACCATTTTTAGCTGGCTGCAATCCCTTGTAGGTTAGAAGGTGGCGCAGTTTAGTGTGGAAGACGGCGCTTGCCATGCACGACTCCCGCCGTGTTGCTTGGCCAAATGAGGCGGACGCCAGTTTCAAATACATAATAGTTATTCAACTGGCCGAATGAAACCGTCGTGGCTGGTGCCATTGCAAGCAGCTGTGTACAACTTCCGGATGATCCTTCTTTCGTTGTTTTGCTCCACAATGGAATTCTACGACTTAGCATGGCATTTGTTTTGTGGAATGAACTATTTACAATGCCAGCCCAATTTCTCAAATGCGAATTCCAGCTAATTTATTCCAGCAGGAGCGACACCAAAAGTAAAAATTGCAAGTTTATATTGTGCATCTTAGCTCAAACTTCATAAAAAGTGCAGAAACTAGTCATAATAAAAATTTTCTATGTAGGGATGGAATAAAAAGGACAGAAAGAAGTAAAGGCTGTTACACAGTGGAGCATTAACCATCATCCCTACATTCAAGGGCGTAGGATTATATGGTGCGACATTCTTTTTTGTAAAGACCTTGGTTAATGCTCCACTGTGAGACAGCTTTACTTGTTTAATAATTCTAGTTATATCTGCAAACATGCTGACGGCGTAACTATTCTTCCTGGCTTGAGGTAAATGAGTACAGGTTTCAAACTTGGCAAGGGTGTTGGGACAATACCACAGGTACGAAAGAAGCAAAAATTCCAAATTTGCTGAAAACAACACTGAGTTGCATATTTTCGTCCGTACTGACACTTTATACATGGCAACAATCGGGTCCTTTTGTCAAATCTGTTCACATATTATATGCCTAGTTAGCCTCGTCCCCAGGCCGTCCGCGATAATTAGCGTGGGCTAATGCCTAGTATGCTTCATCTTAATCACAATTATGGCAAATAGAATGCAAATATAATGTCCACCAGCAATTTCTAATAAAATCTTCCCATTAAATTGGCGCCACATAAGACATGAGAGTGTCACTCATTTATTTACCACAGCCACCTCTAGAGTTCACAGCAACCTTAGCCAAAAATATATGTATAGGTATATAGAAAGGAGATTATCAATAAAAGGTATCCAGTATCTGAGGAAAGGACTAGGCAAGCACTGGAGAGTTCCAATTATACTGACACAATTTTGAAAGGTAGATGACATTGAAGCAATCTCTCATCACCCTATGTGAGATGATCATGAGCAATCACATAGCAGACAGTCTGCTGTTGTCTGCTACTCATTATCACTACTAATCATTTGAAAACTGTAGCAATGATGAGCCTCTACAGTATCATCGACTGCTATGCAATTATGATCTAGCATTAGCATTAGCATTAATCAAATGAATAATAAAGAGGTATATAGAAATAATTCAAGGAACCCCTAATGATTGGTCATGTTTTGCATTTAACTTAGTATACTGATTTATTATACAAACACTAAAGGAGGCTTCACACAATGTGACATGTGGAGGGCTATTGATTAGTTGCTGTTAAAGTTTATATAATTCAGCTTTGGAAGGTCAGAAAGGGCTGGACTGGGGCTGTATCAGATCCTCCTGATCATGCATTACTGTTAAATTATGCAATCTAGCATATATTTTTATGAAAAAAAGTTGCAAATATACGTTTAAATACTGCATTATCAAGGCATTGCACAACTGCAATTGTATAGCGTGTGCTGGCCCTGCTATTCTGGTCTCTGATGATAATTATGACTATTAACAGTAAGCACAACTAGAGATGGTGCACATTGAGAGAGAATGTGAGCAGTGTGATTTTTCGATGTGCTATTTCCAAATGGAAGTAAGGATGAAAACAGAAATTTTTCATGCATTACAAATTATGGGTGCACTGCCTCCCTTTGGATTTCTTTTCCTGACTTTCTTTAATTGGAGGTGTGTTCATGTTAAATTTTCAGTTATGACAATTTTAGTCTTTAATAATTGTATTGTTAAGATAAGCATAGATAACTTTCCCTTAATAAGCTTTTCAATTAGACCGTTCTTGTTACATCAATCATGCAGAGGACATAAATACCATAGAAGTAGTGAAGAGTTTAGATACTTGGTGTTACTTGTAAATGTTCAACATGAGGCAATCTGAAAGATGTGTATGGCATAGCAGAGTCTCTTTGTGCACATGCTTTGAGCCTGTTAGGAACAAGCACAAACAGTTATGCAGACAATGTTATATATGATTTTAGTTTATCTGCAATGTGTCCAGTAAAACTAGCTACAGATACCATTACAAAAGTCTCACTTGAAATTTACTCCACTTACTGACACATGTTGGTTGTGTTCCTGACCACTGTTCATTGGACTGACAGGTCCTGGAGCTGCTTCCTGTCAGGCGGTATCCAATATTGCAGCTGAAAGTTGTCACGTCATATAAGTTCCTACCCCCAAAACTATACAGTCCATTACTTGGTCTGGTAGGCTGATCACATTCAATCACTGTAGCAGATTTGAAAATACACGGTGTAACTGACTGGTTTAATTACAATTATGTAGGAGCAATAAAGCAATAAAATGTATAGTGATCTACCGTTATAATGTAATTCATGAAAATATAATGAGAATAAGGGAAGTGTGAGTGAGAAAGATTGTAGAGTGGACAGGCTTGTTTGTGTGTGATTGGGAGGGATAGAGGGGAGAGGGAAACTGTCGATATAGGAATGGGAGTCAAGGTGGTTAACTTCTAACTGTCTTGAGGCAACTATAAGTCTATGTCAATTCTAATAAAAGTCACGATTTAGTATTCATTTTATGCTCACCTTTGACAAACCTACTGTACATTGTCTTTGTTTATATGTGTTTTGCTTTTTGCTTTCTAGGTGCCAATCATAGCCGCGGGCTAATGGCCTCCCGGGTAAAACAAGAATAATAAGAATAATAATATGGAAGAAAGAAATTGTCCCGGCATGGTTGTTTGGCATGGGCTGCTGAAACCCTACAATAGGGTGCAACTAGTCCTGATTTTGATGCCGGCTAGTGCCAATTTTGTTTCCTTTGCCTATACATTTCTTCTGAGTCATGACTTGTGCTAGATTAACATGTGTCATATGGTTACACCAGTTGCAATTTCATGTGCATTGTTCAATGGATATTGTGTATATGAAGATGGACATACATCGACAGCTTCCATCTGATCTTCTTTTGTACCTTGTACAGCAATAAGCCACACATGAACTTCTGGTAATATAACTTGTTCTGTACCTTGGTGTCCTTGTTGACCTGTAGAAATATCATCCTTTAAATATTAATTCTGTTACTTTGGATTCTCAGTTTCATGATTTTTTCATAGTATACGGGATATATTTGTGAATCTCAGGCACATTGGCTGAAAAAAGCATATTAAACTCACTCTTTATGGTAATTGGTGTGATATCTCACACATCTCCTGAACCAATTGCATGGATCAAAGGAACCCTGACTTGTTCTTGTGTAATATGTTGTTACATAGTAAGTTGACCGATAGGATTCCCGGTAGTAACTGGGAGCATAACACTTTCTGTACATAGAAGGAATGCAGTTATAGTGCATACATGCATTTAATTAAAAGTAATTGCTAAACACAGTTGTATATGTCACCAACAAGCTGAACTCAGTCGGTACTTACATCTGCAACAGTTACTATAATTATATTATTTCTCACCCTTGTGACTTTCCTGTTTGAGAACATCCATTACTCGGACAACTTGAACATCTTCCTTGCGTTTCTTTCCATAAAAGAAATACTACAGTCAGATATAGGAGTAATGGCAGTTTGGCACTGCTGAGCATGGCTCCAGCAATCTGCATAGAAATAGAAATTTTACACATCAGCATTGCTTATTGAATACAAGACACAGGATATATAAGAACAAGGAATGTAACAATGGCAATATCTTTGGCAATGCTGCTCTGCCACCTACTAGTGATGCTGTCTGCAAGTGTACAGATGCCAGTGACTACTTGTCAGCTGCAACCCAGTTTACACTTTTTATAGTCCCGTAGTTTGCTTTAAATCTCAATATACTTAATAAAAAATCCTTATAAGTGCAGGATAATCAGGCTTACGCAGCCCAACTGGTAACTAGGTCACCTAACTGTTGTCGGAACTTCCCAGGCTTTCTTGTTATGTACGTAAGCATTCACATTGCTATCTTTACCCAAGCAGGTATGTAATATCAGTTAGCACTTTTAGAAGAATTAACACATCAGGACGTTGCAACTTGCAATTGCTCTTTTTGGGGCATGCATGGTGGCAACAGAAGAAGGTTGGTCAAAAGTTCAGTTTCTGCTTGCAGCAAGAGCTAATCATATAATTAGTCAAGTGCCAAATAATGCACATGTGTGCATACAAATACAACAGACACACTACTTGTATAATTTTTCTTGCAGTACTACTCTTTGTATTAATAATTATGTTGCGCCCTCGCTCTTATACATACGTTATTGCACATACAGGTGCACTTCTAGTCCGCAACACCATGCAAGCAACCCGATAGCACCCAGCAGTCCCTTGACTCTGCTCTTGGCCGTCTTACTTCGATCAATACTGACTGCCCACGTTTCAAAGACTTTCACTTTGCTGCCACAGATAAATGATCAAGAGCAGCGTAGAATTTAGTGAGCACCTTGAAATGTGCACATCAAAAGAATCTTCCACTGTCTCCAGAATAGAGCACTATTACAGTGCTCTCAAGAAACTGCCGAGAAGCACTTATTATTGGCAACAGTGACAATGGAAGTGTTTGCATTGATTTGTGACTGTCCAATTGTTGCCTATGAGGAATATCAGAGGGGAAAGTAACATTCCTAAGGCACCTACAAAGCAAAAGGCAAAACACATAAAAACAAAGACACTGTACTGTCCTAACTTGAGGTATAAGTAATAACTCCAGAAGAGGCAGATCTTGTCCCTTATATGTAGGAGAGCACTTGCAGCGGGCTGGAACAAGCTTAAGTCAATCAAGTATATGAGGGATCATAGCCAGAGACTCTGAGGGAAATTGCCATTACCCAATTCAATGCCCTCCTGGAGGTCAGGGTGGGCCAGCCAAACTCCTTTTGCATGTCCAAAGCAGATGCATCCCTGCACATGCGTAGAATGTTTCATATTGCATAAATTTGCACATGTTCAAGACTAACGCTCTGTGCCTTGTTGCAGGTGCTCCTCACTTCATCTGCATAACATAGATCAGGAAGCACATGTATGAGCAACATACAAGTCTCAATGACCACAGCCTTGTAACATACAATAGCAGATGAAGTTGTTACAACATGTGCTAATTTGTTTTGAAGACGGATATGCACTCCCACTGAGCTATAGGTGGCTGTGTAAAGCTGTTCCATTAGAACAAAACCTTTAGTCTCAAAGCACACCATATTCACTACAATTAGATGCAGACAAGACAGCATTTAAAAGTACATAAACATTCCCACTATGGGCGTTCAATGGCTTGTTACTGCAATCATAACCCTGTTATAGCAAGTTTAGGTTAATATAGTGCATAGTGCATGCTGTCTGTTCCAATTTATGACATAACCGTTCTGTGAGCATGGCCACTCCAGTGTAAATAATCATGTTTCTGTATTGTTATAATTATAGGTTACAGGTGATAAACTAAGCTGTTTCCCCATTTGCATACCTTGCAGCATAACATACACATGAATAGCAGATTGCAGGGTAACTTACTAACATGTTACTTCGGCAAGGCTGGGATCCAAGCCTTACATATTAAAGGACGTGTGAGAAGAAGAATTGCTCTCATCAATTGCTCTCATCAGCCAAAATTATGTCAAACAATGATAAGATACTGCAGTGCCCATATGCCATGTTTCAAGGAAACACACCTGTGATTCCTGTCAGCAAGTATATATAAATATATAATACATAATTATATAATATTATGTAATTATATAGACCTCTTGAAGGGGCTGTATTAGGTGATATATCACCAATACAGCCCCTTCAAGAGGTCTTTATATAATATATACCAATACCAAGAAAACCATGTGCAAATAGGTGATATAAGCCTGAGAAAACATGGTTTCCTTGGTAACGGTATATATATATATATATATATATATACCACCGCCACCACCACCACACAGTGCAAGTTACAATATCACAGCCACCACCGCCTGTGCCAGTAGAGTATCTGCGTCAGTTGGTCATAGAAAAAGACCACCAGTGCAAGTTACAGTAGCCACCACCACATGTGCCAGTAGAGTATCTGCGCTAGTTGGTCATTGAAAAAGACCACCAGTGCAAGTTACAGTGGCTCCGGGCCAGCACATGCAAGTTACAGCCAGTCAGAACCTGCACCGCTGCCATTGGAATGCACGCTGCAGCAAGCAATTGTAAGCTTGCCTAAGGGCATGCCATTGAATTGCGAGTGCATGAGAAGAAGTGTACATGTGGGTGCTGCTCTGCTCCAGCATAGCAGCAAATGCCTACAAATTGGCGTCAAAATGTGATTGTTCAAAACATCGCCTCCATTTTGTGAGTAATTAAGCAATCCTGCTAATGACACGAGCAAATGGGCCATCTAACTATGTCCACTTAGTATCAAGACTTAGCGGGGCCAGGTAGGTGGGATATGCATTGAACCTCGCTTTACTCGGCCATTTTGCGACTAATTAAGAAATCCTGCTAATGACATAAACAGTTGGATTATCTGGCTAGGTCCACCAAGTGTCAAGACTGAGCGGGCCTGGCTGGTTAAATAAATCGTACACCTCACATATGTCGGCCATTTTGAGACTAATTAAGAAATCCCGCTAATAACATAGGAAGGTGGACCACTTGGATGTGTCCACCAAGTTTCATGTCTCAACGAGCCCAGTTGCATTAATATACAAGATACCACTATGCATCAATATAAATGCACCATACATTAAGTGTTCTCCTATGTGCATTTATATTAGTATTTTGCAGGCTGCTTGTAGAAGAATGAAGACTTAATTAAAAATTCCGTCTCATTTAAAAGTCTTAAAATCTCCCAAACTTCAAAGCCATACCTAGCACATGCTCATGCAGGCCGCCAACCCTCCTGGGAATTATATATTTATTTATTTATTTATTTATTTATATTATATTATATTATATTATATTATATTATTTACTTTAGATTAGTGGTGTATATTGTAACTTGCACTGTATATATATATATAATTATATATTGGGCTCTAGTGCCACATAATTTTTTCTGCAGTATGTAATTGTATAGTGACTCTTTCCTGTGTATGTGTATTGTTGAATAGTTAGCTAGGCTATAGCAATTTTGCTGTAAAAAATATGTACTATATAATTATATGTTATATACAGTGTAAGTTACAAGATACACCACTAATCTAAGGTAAATAAATTAAGAAATAGTATAATTCCTAGGGGGATTGGCGCCCCTCATGAACATGTGCTATATATATATATTATGGTGTGAGTGTCTGTGTGTATGTGTGCTTATGTGCTTATACATATTATGTGTGTGAGTTTATCTCATCCTGCTTCTGAGTCACCTTACATGACACACTGGTTGCAAGGGGATAAATCACTCTGATAAGTATGCATTTTCTTGTCATATTCTCTCTAGAAGCACCGTTCTGTTGGGTGCTTCAAGAAACTGCAGGTATGGCTGTTGAGATTACTTTCCTGCTGAATGATGCTACATTCTATTCATCTTGTGATGGGGATTGTCTTGTTTTCTACCAAGCTCAAATAGCCTTGCCTCATGCCCCCCCCAATGCAGTGATCTGGTCATTGGTTTCCTCATTAACTTAGATCAGGCATCCTGGTCTATGCACAAGTCATGCATCCGAAGTGAGACATGGATGGGCCATTAGTGAGAAATACAACAGCAAGTTTAGCATATTGCACGCAACCTTTCTGGGCTAATAATAATTATGATATGCACTTGATCTCTCTCTCCCACATTCACACTCAAAGTAATAATTATGCTATACATACATACCTCTTCCCAAAGGACAAATATACATCAGTTCTAAGATATATTCAACCATGACAGATTTGTGCAAACAAAATGTTAGAAGATTTCATTTCAAGGCAATTGGTTTGTGAGAAATGACTGGTACAAGATGATCCACTTTAACTTTTATCTGTACTTGTAATGTGCTGTTATAGTACATATGATTGCATTCTCTGTTAAGGATAGTATTATGCCTAACTTCTGTTCAGATCAGACCTGTATGGAGTTGCATGTACATAAAGTATACATGCACATTATTGCAATGCTTAGCTTAGTTACAATGGTGTGTTTGTTTTCAAGTAAGGAAGTACCCTCCCACTGCGTGAGTGGGCATGAAGGACAAAGCTCATTTGCAAGAATCCCTTGCAGTTAAGCCAATTTATTTCCATGTTATTAGCCAGAGACAAGACAACATTAGGTAGTACACAACAGCCCTAAGATTTTGTAACCAGAATGGCTTATACAGTTCTAGGTACCATTAGGACAAACCAACGGCCTTACACTGCTATACCAAATGTATGGACTTCTGGTCCATTCCCATGAAAACTAGCAATTTCATGTTCCACTTCAAATTTCTTTGAGTGTGCAATTGGTACTACAAGAGAAGTTAACTGTGTCTTCCAAAGATATTGATAATTGACAAATATGTCAAGTCAGAGAATTCGTGTGGCACTGGGGCACCCTTGGACTCCAACTACTTGCTAGCAATTCCCTATGCATGTTCAATAGTTAAAATAGTTGGGATTACTGATGGGCTGAAGGATACGCCAAGATGCACAGGACTATTGGGTTTGCAAGAGTTTCGTGTCTCCGAACCATCCACTCATTCAGCTCATAGCACCCCTACCCCACAGACACCCCACACTCACCCACCCACCCACACCCACACCCACACACCCACACCCACACACACCCACTCCCACACACACACACACACACACACACACCTATCCTGTCCTGTTGTATTGCAGTCGTATAATCATCTTGCAAGCTCTGTGAAGGACAGCAAGTCTTGTGCTAGTTCCTGATGGACACCACCAGTTCTCTGAAGGCCAACATCCGTGTATGGACAGACCACCTCTGCTTTTGAATCACTTGCTGCAAGTTTGACGCTAAGTAGCTAGCACCTTTCTGATCACATAATTGTTTACTCCTTTCATCCAGGCATTTGTGTCTCTTCATGTCACTCTTTCTTCTAAACTTCTTAGGGCATACATCACAGTTTTCTATCTGGGCGTTGTCCCTCTCTGTCATCAGTGAACAGGCAGCAAATGGCTCACAAATTACCCCAAATTGCTAGCAGGTATTCTTACGTTTGCATTTCTGATGTGCCTGCAGAATAACTTCTGATCGTACTTGAAACTCAGCTGGATGCCCGCACATTCAGCTCCCTCCACCCTCGCCTGCCAGTGATCTGTCACCAGGCTACTGAATAGGATGAAGAGTATTGGTCCATGCAGCAACCTGTCTCAGTCCACTCTGCACACGAATCTGTTTCAGAGGGATCCATCTACGTGAATCATAGCCTTCATTCCTTGATGGAAGAAGCAAATCAGAACAGTCACCTAAACACATGCACATGCACACACTCACGCACACGCGCGCGCACACACAGACTAAACATGCATATTGAACACAAGACATGGATGCAAAGTAAAGATGTTACCAGTGGGAATAGCAGACACAACTCCATGCATATGTACCTTTTGCTGCAACTCCACACAATGCAGAAGAAATGGCACTCCTGACATTGTATCAAGTGTGCAGGCACACCATTTTCTATTTTAATGAATATTCAAGTTCCTGATCTCAAGTTCCTCTGTAGCTATGTACGTAATCAGTTTAATTGCTGTGAGCTAAGCTATCCCACATTTTCTCATTATTTGCATGGCCCTGGCATTTGCATAAGTAGGCTCCTCAATCTTCATATCTCCATGCATTCTTGAAGGCAGTAGTAGCTACTATGTATGTATGTGAGAGGTCGGTTCATTGCAGTAAGCCACTACAACGGCCAGGCCGGGCTAGGTTGAACAAAGGCTAATCACTGGATATTACGCCTACCAGCCTTCTACACCGAAGTGTTTCAGGAGGCTGGGGGGAATTAATGGGGAAGGCTAAGTCATGAGCGTGACTCGCACGGGATTGTTGAGATAATCCCGCGCGAGTCACGCTCATGACTTAGCCTTATCCCATTAATATTCACTCTTGTTGAAACAACAAGTGTTTAACTGGTGGGGGATACAAGAGTGACTAGTCATCCTGCATTCCATCAGTACGCCACACTGATGAGTCCCAATCAGGGTGAAACAACTGTCTGTGGCTCTTCCATCTTTGTAGGATGACTAGTAATGGGGGAGGGCGATCACTGGTTGCCATCAATAGGGCTCCGGCCCCCCAGCCTCCTGAAACACTAAGGTGTAGAAGGCTGGTAGGCATATTATCCAGTGATTAGACTTTGTTCTATGTATGTATGTATGTCATATGATCATGCTATATAGTCGTTGCTTTTTGCCCAATCATAGTTCCACAATTGAGTAATACCAAACAATATTGGTCAGTTTCATAGTACCTGCATCGTTCCACATAGCTATGAGATTTGATTTTATATATCATTTTATTCTCTTGGGCTAGGTGGATACGAAGCTATATATGATGTCAAAATATGCTTAAATTGAATAAGGTAAGTGTAAACAAGCCATTGTGATTGCATGGCACCCAATAGCTAGGAATGCCGGATTATTGTCACTGCATTCAGTAATTGTACAGTTTGTGCAATCAGGAATCTGTATTATGCACTTGCACTCGGTATGCCATAATTGCATCATTCTAAGATGAAGCCATTCCCGCTGCACTCCATTTCTCTTCTGCCATCAACAATTGTTTCTGCGTGTGCCATGGAAGCAGAATGCTTGGAGCTTTCAAGGTCTCCTGTCCTCCAAGTGGACCGTGTAAGGGTGGCTGAAGGATGAGGAAACGACACAGTATGTATAAATTATTATTCATCGCTAGTAGCTAGATCAAGAGCAGACAGTGCACAGGAAAAAACTGAGTATACCTGTAGAGTTTGTGTTTGTTCTTGTACGGTCAGTACTCAAGTCCTGTGAAACAATATGATTAACTATTAATTAAACAATTATAATTATTTGAATATCATTGTAACTATATAAATGCAAGATCAGGCCTGTCACCTGCTCTTATATGAACTGTATGAATTCATATAGTAATGTACATAAAATTATGCAGCCAGTCAGTCTAACCAATGAATGAACCTGAAACCTATCTCACATACAAGCTTTGTTATAGTGGCTATATTATGAACACCATGCAGGTATTCACATTAAACTTTATTTTGACAATGCATACCTTCAGTTTAGGAAGCTTTGCCTTTATCTTTCCCACACTTTCTCATGCCTTGCGACATGAAACAGAAATATGAACAATCCCTACAATGGTAGGGATGTAATGGGTATATAGAAGAAAGTTGGCAATGACAAAATCTTTAGGGACACAATGTAGAAGTTTCCTAGCATATATAGTGAATGCATTTGTAGTCTAAGGGATGCAAATCCACACTTTCTAACCCTCTATGCGCACTCTTTCAATCCATTGATCTCCTTCTCTCTCTCACACCTGAAACACATTGGCAATGACAAAGAGGTAGGCAAAGACTCTCCCCTCCTCCCCCACTGCAAACAGCCCAATGATCCAGGTGAAGCCAAGTACAGGAACAAGGATGACTGTGGCCTTCAACAGACACCTGTGGATGAGTGTGGCAGCAAATTTTCATTGATGTTCAGGTGCTAGCTATAGGGAATGTTTATGTCTTACATTACATTGCATCTGCATAATTATGTGCATTGTCTGATCAGAAAGTGTAATCCTTTTTAAAGTATCCAAAATGGCTTGTAATTGTAGAATGTTTAGACAGCACGCAATGTCAATCGTCTATATGAGAAAGACAGTTAGTGTAGTTCTTCAAATACCAGGGTTGGAACTTCCTGACACTCTTCCTTGTCATCTCTTATATGGCAGCACGAAGAAGGATATTATACAGGTTCGAAGGTCAAGGAATAATGGCAAGTTGATCATGATTTGCATATAATTTATTGCCTTCACTAATACAAATTTGCTCTAAGTTACATACTGTATGTATTGGAGATGTGTAGGAAATCGAGCAGAATTCTATGATCTGCAAAATTAATGGTGATATACTTCAGCAGGTACCTGTGCTGCCATTAAATAAAGTTTGCATTACATTTCTGCAAAATCGCTTGCTTAATTATCCAATCACTACACTCAACAAATAATTGAAGAAAAAGAATACACTGCATGTGCAACACTGATAAGAAGACATCCAGACATCCCCAAAGCTGCTGGGAAATATCCATTTTCTAAATGTTCCCAGCTATACCCCTTCCAATAGCTAGCTCTCTAACTCAAATTTCAAGATTCCATAATTATGAACTACAGACTGTCAGTGTACATCCTTGAAATTGCTAATTTTCAAGTGGTATCAGAATATTGTCTGCTGTGGGATGTAGCTATAGATGCTTCATTACAAAATGCATGTTTGCCTTCAGAATGTTTGAATTAATGTCTAATACAATTTAGTGCACATGCAATGGCTAATTATAAATGATTCGGCATGCTCATTTCTTAGCAGGTATAAAACTGATGCATGGCATTATACATTTATACCATGACCACCACTGCCATTATTGCAATCTCAGAGATGTGTAAACATTTGGCAACCCGGGGTAATTTTATCACTAAGTTACAGTCACACCGTACCTCTTGTACAAAATCAAACTTTCAGTACAACACAATACCATCAATATAGAGGTTCCAGTCCAGTATCCATTGCAAGTTAATTGCCACAGCAATGTGCAACAGCAATATAATAAAGAAAATGTATGGTATTGTGTTCCACTAAACGTTGAATGTGGTGTTCTACTTCTATCGTGACCGCCTTAGCTATAAATGATCAATTTTACTGCTAGTAAATGCACAGTTGAATGACATTGCAACCATAGTCTCTTTCACTCCACAATGACTTCATGGTCATTTTATGTTGTCTAGATCTGGTAACTGGCATTAAAAATCATATATACAATGCTAATTTGTGGCAGTGCTAAGCAATGCTTGACTTCTTTTTTACCTAGCATGTGCTAAAGCAGGCAAAACAAGAATATTACTGTCAAATTTGGTTTATACTTTAACCATCAACTAGACACAGCCCAGTGATGAGGACAATACAGCCAGAATGTAATACAAACTATGGTAGGCATTGGCATTTGTTTATCACCTCTTGTTTCCACCACTTATTGTTGCAACTGGAAGGTAATCCTCAATGTTGTTCATGACCATATTAACCAGTTCTACCATTGAGTCTCCCACTGGTGACTTATTGTCCGCAAATGGAACTCTCTTACTTCGAGCTCTGGAAACAAATGCTAAAGGAAATTATATTCGGGGAATATTTTCTGGTTTCCTGAACTGAGGTAGCTGTACTGAAGCATCTGGAAAGTGAATACTACCATGTGTTTGCATATCATTGACGGAATACCTTGAGCCATGTAGTGCTGCAGAAAAGACAAAGTGATGAAATGATGGGATAGAGGAAAAGAATCGAACATGTTTGAATTACCTAAGTTAGGTCTTGAAATGGTGACACTGGCTTTGTCGGGCAGTGAGTGAAGATGTGATTGCATTAGCCAGCTTTTCAGCTGCCTTAAGAAGCCTTGTGGAAGCTGTCTGGATTTGTTATTCACATTAATAGAGACATTCACAAATGCATGTCCAGAGAGGAAAGAAATGGTGTACCTTACATAATGCACTATGCTCAATGGTCAATGTCAGTTGTCTATGATAATACTATTGTTATGCACATGCACAACAGTCACATCAAAAATATAATACTTCTATATAATTTTCACAACATAATTGACTATCTACCTTATCTGTCACTGCAAAAGCTGGTTCGTTCTTTTCATCCAGAAGGGTGCTGACAATGTCTGCAATAACCTGCATATCATACGTACAGTTGCAAAATCTCCAATTGCTTATTATTACATTTCGTGTATATATAATTCATGTGTACCTTCTTCTGTTGCCCGCTCTCTGTCTCTTTGTCATTACCATTTAATAGACCATTGTTCTCGGAGAGGCTGCATTTCGTAACAGATAGTAGTATAGTTATGTGGGTATAATAGTGACAAAGGGAAAATATGAGTAGTTAGGTATATGGGATATACTGTATAAGAAACAGCTGGGCCAGTATCTGACAGGCTGGCTTTGCTTATAGTTACTCACTTAGCTACAATTTCTACAAATTTAGTTGCCATTTCCAAGTCACGAGGAAGTATTGGTCTCTCATTTTCAATTGTTGAACGACTTAGAGCATCTCGAAGAATGACTGACAATCTCTCAACCTTCAACCTGTCCCCATCCAAGATCAAATACAGTAAATATAATTATAGTGAGGCATATAAAAGGGAGAAAGAGAGACATTTTGTACATGATACGAGCTGTATGACAATTGTAGATGATCAATGAACAAGTGTACAGTAAAATAGTAACTACCTTAATCCTGACTTACAGCAGACTCATAGACTGCTGCATCTACAGGCCCCCATATGCCACCAGACAGGCAACTCCTGTGAGATTGAGTGGTAAAGGCCTAGAGGAAGACCCAGAGTGAGATGGACTGACAATTTCATATAACTATAAAGTCACTTAGTATCTATGCATATAACATCCTCTAACTATCATTTAGCATGTATAAGATATGTAAGGCTGACCTCCAGTATTAGAGAAACATCTGTACTGACTGATTGCATGGTTGATTGATTGATTTCAATTATTCAAGATTTGATTAGTGAAGTTTGGTAATAGATTCTACCACTAGCCACAAAGAATTCATTTCAAACTTGAGGTCATTTCACACTTAAATTTTCTTGTGCAAGCTGGCAACTCCTAATTGTTACACTATATTTAGCGGAATGAACTAACCTTCTACTTACTCAATACACAAGGTTCAGCTTTGTCCATGTTCAGCATTAGGTTCTAGGTGCCATTTTGCCTTTGTAGTGCAATCTTTCCTTGCTAGGACCTAACACTTAGTGGAAGTCTACTAGCACAAGCCATAAAGGCATATCTACGTCATCACACACATACATATGTACACGCACGCATGCGCACACACATACAGAATTTCTTCCTTCTTTTGGTTGAGGCTCTGTAAGCAATATTTATTCATTTGCATTGGCCATGAATATGCTTAACCATATACACATAGACAAGTTGCAAATTAAAGAGAGCAAGAGATTGAAGAACAACTTTGTAAAACAAAAATATAGTATATGTTTGAGCATCAAGCAAAAATAGGAGCTTAGGTATACTCAAGCAGGGGAACTCCTTGCCCTGATGGTTTGGTACATGTATGTATGTTACTGCATGTTCCAAGGCAAAGTGTAATAATAAAAGCTCATTACGTGATTTGTCATCGCACCGTGACCTGAAATCATGACGTGGAACAGTACCATGCATTTTGGTCTCCTAAGAGTAAATAAACTCAAATCATATAATGATGCGGCCACACACACTTGCCCATACACACACACACACATATGCTCACGCACGTGCACATGCTTGGTCGTCATACACACATCATAATGCACATAATTATTATGTATATACACGCGGTACATGCTTATGATAAATTGGTGTGCATATATATGGTCCCCTGAAAGGATGTGCCCACCCACTGAGTTAGTGGGTGGGATTAAGACCATGCATGCATTAGCAAGAATCCCCTCGTGTTAAGTAAGCCATTATCAATTTCATTAGTCCCAGTCAAGACAACATTAGGCAGTACACAACAGTTCTTTTAAATATAGGACTTGAAGGGCTTATGTAAGTCTAAGCACCATTAGAACAAACTAAACAGCATGACAGTATGCCAGCGCCTAGCTGTCTGCCAACACTAGCATGTTGTGTGACAGTGCGTTGGTGTCAGCTGGGCAGTATGCTGGTATCTGCAATGTCATGTGTGCATGGCATGTGAGTATGTAGGGGGGAGCATTAAGCAGATTGCACCATATATAGCATGAAGTACCAGCAAGTGGAGACCATGCCAGTGCACATAGTAAGGGACAATGCCTGCAGTATAGTTTGTAGTATTAATGCTATCATGTTCAACATACTGGCTAAAGGCATGTATGTGCAAGGTGGTGATTCATGTATGTACTAAGCAGGCTGTGCAATGATATGGTGTTTAGCTATGTAGATTGTCTGTCTGAAGGAGCATTAGAATTGTAAATTGAAAATTAATAATTATTCATACAGAAGCAGTTCAGGCCTCAAAACAGTTGATTTGCAACTATTGCACGCAACTGTGTAAGTGTGCAACTATGCCTTAAAAAAACTATTTATACTATAACTATTGTCAAGATGAATGCCATCATGTTACAGTAGCTGGACTTCCACGCTTGGCTAAACCGACGCCAACAAGAAGTGACGTCACATTCTTGTGGCGGACTAAAATACAGTTCGTTGTCAAGGGCTGCAAGAGTGGTCAAAAATGGCGTCTCGGGCCGCCGAAAAATAAGGAAGCGCGCTCTTCGGCTGCAGAGGAGCTAGGTGGCCGACACCCCTCTAAGTTCGAGTACCTCCACTTCCTTAACTGGCATGGATCGCATTAGGCCCGCCAATGACCGGTAGTAAAGGGGCGGTGGATAGTTGTAAAAATGGCATGTCGACCCGCGGAGTACGGAAGAAGGACATCTCACTTTTCGACCGCAAGGCAGCTAGGCGAACGGCACCCCTCTAATAACCTAGCCCTCGAGTCCCTCAACTGGCATGGAGCGTCTCGAGCCGATTCCCCGAAGGCGCCGATTTTATGAGGTAACAAACAAACATAAAAATCCGACATTCGCTGCATTATGGTAAGATACACTTACACTAACTCACCTAATAGATGGATCAGTAGCTAATGCTGGAGTTTATATTCCCTCCTGATTCATGCTCAATGTCCAAGGATTGTAATTATATTTTATGCTCGTGGCAAACATATCAGACTCAGCATACACACATCATGTCCATATACTCAACAGCTGTTTTGTGTGAGTGTAGCCTATATAGCATAATGAATATGATTAGGCTGTGTAGCTGGAGGTTTGATGCAAGCGGTTGACCTTGAGGTGTAAGCATTCATATGCAAGATATGTGGGCATGCATTTGTCACGTATATTGTCATGTTTTCAAACAACTTGATCAGGTTAGCACAACAATATTGCATGGGTACAATGTTCACACTCCTATTTTTACTGATCAAAAGCTATATATAACTATAATGAGAGTTCCCTACCAAACATACCTGCACTGTCTAGCTAACTACATGCCAGTGTGTGTCTATTGGGCTACCCACTACAAGGAACATTGGTGCAGTCTTCTTCTTGTCTACTCTCCCCAGGGCAGCACTCTGAGGGACCTCTGCATTTTCTCGTGGCTAGAGCAGTACCTTTCTGCCCACAAGGACCTCTGCAGGCACCAGAGCTCCAGGAAGACCAGCCAGCATCACCTGAAAAATGACCACAGCATTTGTAAAATAACAGCATAATTCAAGTATAGTATGTAACCCATATATACAACAACTCACAAGGGCAGTCTCCACAGGTGGTGTCTATCTTATATGATGGCCCCTCGCAGAACTTTCCTCCATTGTCAGGGACTGGGCTGTTACATGTTCGCACCAAGACCTTTCTTCCTCCTCCTCCACAGGACACTGTGCAGGATGATGCCTCAATCCAGGTAGACCAACCACCATGAATAGCTTTGTTCCACAGATTGAATGCAGGCAAGTAAAGGTTGGAGAAACAATTAAGAACAGTTTGATCACAATTCATGAATTATAATGCCCATTATATCATTCAGCGCATGAAAGCAGCAGGCTTGCAAGGTGTAAATGTACAGATCCCTTGCCATGGTAAGGCATCTAAACAAAGGAGAAGCATTCCAATTGCTACATGCGTGCTTTTAAATCCCTGACACTTGCGTGGTAGGCAGAGTGTGCATGAAGTTGGCGTCATCACAGCCATTTTGTAACTGCTCTCATATGCATTTGTCGCTGCGAATAATTCCTTCAGCCCTAGCTAGTACAATGGCTTCCCTACATAGCATATTAGAGTAAGGGCAGAATTTAAGGTGGAGTGTAAGGAGAAAGTTCACAGGTGCCATATAGTTCCTCTATTAGGCTCCCGCATTGTCGTTGGTTGCCAATGAAGAGAACATTACTTGTCAAGAGCTAGGATTTTGATTGGAATAGTTAACAGTGTCTATTATTATTGTATTATTATTATATTTATATCTATATTAATTAGTGTCTAAAATGATTTAGACCACTCAGCACTCTGGTGCTGCTCTTGAGCTTCATGCTCTAAATCCTGCAGACACCTCTGAGGCGGCATTTAACTATTACAAATCTGACTGCATAATGCTCACGAGGGCACTCCTCCAATTCACACAGTTCAATGGTAGTGTTGCTCCCTTGACAGCAGTCAGGCTGGTCTGGAGTAGTGCAGTGTCTGGTGCTCCTTCTGGTCCCTCTTCCACAAGTTTTGGAGCATGGTTCAGGTGACCAGGGAGACCAGGTTTCCTCACCTGTATGAAAAGTAAATCAACTCTGAAGCAAAAAATTACTGAGCACATGGCACTCAGCAGACTTTATATCATTGTAATTATAAGCACATTACATATTTTCAACAGCAACATCCAAAGTATAGACTATTGGACATATAAATGAAACATTTACATGGTTTACGTACATGGGCAGGTTAAACAAGGTAAGGTTCTTTTAGCTGTCCCATTGCAGGCTTGTCCTCCGTTCTGAGGTGCAGGATTATCACATGTTCTGGTATCTACCTGTATACCCTCTCCACCACATGTGATGGAGCAAGCACCCTTAACCCAGTCTGACCAGCCTCCATCAACAGCTCCTGCATGAACATAGAGCAACCAATGTAAGCAAATTAAGCAAATGTCTAGATTAAATGGTCAAATTTGAGAATGTACTTGGCATAAGTTTATTTCTGAAGATTGTGGATTAAGACATTTTGTGCAATTTTATTTTCAGAGTTGCCAAAAGCACAGTCAAGTAAGTGAACAGGAAGTACCCCTTCAGCAAAAATGCTGGCCTTCCAGAGGCCCTAAATTTACAGATAAGGTAAGCTAAAAAGACAGACAATTGATATTATGCCTATATAGCTATGGTTAATGAGGAAAAAGGGAAACGTATTAAGTCATTTGCAAGCTTAAACTCAATTAATATGAAGATTTCAATCAATAATTCCAATCTTTCTTATAAATTCACTAGGACTGCCTACGATCTTAATTCTCTAGGAAGATTGTTCCACTCCTGGCTTGCTCTGAGGTGAATGAGGGAAGGGGGAGGATCAGGTTAAATTTGCCACATGTTCAGGTAATACTAATCTGGCATTTGTCTTCAGACATTCACTGATGGTAATGGGGGCTCGTCCTGTCATGCATCTGTGCACCATAGCCATTCTCATCTGCTCCCTTCTCTTCTTCAGTGTCTTCCATCCCAAAACCTGCCGAAGTCCTTCACTAGGGGTTTTGGGAGGCTTTGAAAGTACGATATGCATACCATCGTCCTTGATTCTCTCCAAATCCAGGCGCAACTTCAATGAACACTCTAACCATGCAGTTGAACGGTAATCTAAGTCGGGCAAGACAATAGCATTATAGATACTCTGTTTGATAGTAGTTGGTAGCAAATGCTGAAGGCGTCTCAAAACTGCCTAGCATTTCCAGATCGAATGGCCTGTGGCAGATCATTTACGTACAGAATATGGGTCAAGGATTGAACCCTGTGTGACTCCCCTCTGAATTTCAGCTAACACCAACACGCACTCTTTGCTTCCTATCACGTAGGTACGCTAAAAACCATCCCATCTCAGCACCATTGACACCATACTTGGCTAGCTTCTGTAGCAAAATAGCATGATCTACCATATCAAATGCTTTGCTTAGATCCATTAAAATGGCACCCACCAGCTGATCATTATCTAATGCATCCCTCCATTAATCGACCTGACTCATCAGTACATCTTGAGTAGATGACCAGGTCTAAATTCAAACTGTGTGGGGTGAAGCAGGTTATTCTCTTGTAGATAGGTGTACAACTGCCTATGCACAAGTCATTCTAGCACAACCACTGGGAGCACCTAAATAGGTCTGTAGTTCCCCACAAGGTCGCTTGATCCATTCTTTGGCATAGGTGTAACCAGTGCTGCCTTCCATTCACTTGGCAGATCTCCACACTTGAAGCTAGAGTTAAACAGCAAAGTCAGACTCTGGCTAATTCCCCATGCAGCCATGCAAACATGTTTACCACCAATTTTGTCAACACCGATTGCCTTATTTGGGTCTAATACCTTTAGTAACTTCAATACGTCCTCCTCCTCAATTTCACTAAAGTTAAAGCTTGAATCACATGCCTTCAACAGCACACGCACATTGTACATAACCTCCCTAGGATTCCCATCATTTGTCATCCCAACAACAGATGAGAAGAAATCACTAAGTTCCTCTGCAATGGCTTGCTCATCTGTTAGTACCTCTGCATGAGTATCTCTCCTTAGTGTCTCAACACCACCAGTCTCTGTCGCTTCTTTCAAACAGCCTATTTATTTCTGTCCAGGTCTACTTGGTTTTGTTTGATAACTGAGACTCGGAGAGTACCCAAAAGTACTGCAACTTTGCCTCCTCATTTCTCAACTCCTTATAGTGCATTCAGTCTTCCTCATTTCCAGTCTTCTTAGCTTTCTTACAATCAACACACGTAGTTCACGTGTTATCCATGGTAGTGTTTTGACTCTCACTCTAGCTTTCTTCAAGGGTACATGGGAATCCACAATCGTCCAAAACAACATCTTCCAGTAATCCCTTTACCATAATCCCATTTCCCATATACACAAACACTCACACACAGAAACACGCATGTAGCTAAACACACACATGCAAATGTGTGAATGCTCTCTAAACGACACGAATGAGAGGACAGGGACATGAATGGAGGCACACAAAGAGCTGCAAGTGCTTTACAGCACACCCGCATTCACTACAGTGGTTAAAGTTCTGCTGTGGCAGAAGGCAGTTCGCTCTCAGCACTACGCGCACCATCTGGAGGAAATTTCGAATAGTACGCACATGCTTAAGCTTTATACGCTATAGACCATTAGCAAAAGTTAGGGTACAGTATTCATGGGACTCACCAAAATTGATGAAACTAGAAATACTCTGACTATGTCTTGGAGGGGTGTACATGGGGGTTGTCTCTATGCATGGTCGTTGTTACTACAATGTTAACTTAATGCAACTTGGTTGCAAGTGGTTGTTCCATCGATCAGATCTGCCCCCATACATATTATATGGCTGACACACCATAATTATATTGGATTAGAATTTCTGGGACTATGCACAGCAACAAGTACATGTGCATGGAATGATCTTTGCTACTATAACATTTAACTCACTGCAAGTAGGAACACTAGGACTACACTGTTTGTTGGCCATGCAATTTAAGTGTGAAAAAATTATCCCTACAGTAGAATTAGATTCTGTCTCCACTTAGTGGTGTCTGACATTAAATTATTACAATGCTGCTTGATAGTAAGAGTGCAGTACCATCTGTGAAGGTTTGCTGCTGAAGAGTTACTGTAACTCACGATTACAAACTGGTGCACTTGGACTCCACTGTCCATTGGCCATGCAAGTTAAAGTGCTGTTCCCTTGCAGGGCGTAGCCTGTATCACAGCTGTAGGTTACTGTGGACATAAAGGTTGTATTGAACGTACCACGTCGACCATTAGTAGGAGCATCAGGAGGGGCCACACAGGAAATAGCTACAACGGGTTAGTGAGTGTGAAAGAAGTAGATTAAAAACAATTGTCCATAACGGTAGAAATGAATACTGGTAATATTTTAGTGGTGCTCTGGTATTACATTATCAGGATGCTGCTTTATAGTATGGGTGCCGTAGTATCAGCTGCCAAAGGCTTACTGTTGCAGAGTTAACTCACGATTACAAACTGGTGCACTTGCACTCCACTGTCCATTTGCCAAACAAGTGATAGTTCTATCTCCTACCCGCATGTAGCCTGACTGACAAGTGTATGTCACTGTGGACTCAAAGGTTGTACTGGAGTACACGGGTTGATTACCATTAACATGAGCAGCAGGAGGGGTCCCACAATCAACAACTGCAGCAGGGGCAGTAATAGGTGAGATAGAAGCATAAACAGTCATGACAGCAAGCAAAGGAGACCTAAGGATGAGATTTAGGGAGAATTGTGTGGTGGAGAGAAGAGCAAAGGATTAACACAGCAGCAACATCAGTGGGGACTTGTATATTGAAAATAATTAGTGGGAGGAGGAAGATTATAGACAAAGATTACTGTATTGGTGATACCTATACCCTATAGTGTATGAATATGAGGGACATATGGATGTTGAAAGCTCACAAAAATTGGGACTTCATGGTCCAAGCAATGAGTAAGGAATCAGGATTGTACCAATTTAATATAAGGTGCATTGTACTTTTCCACAAAACAGCTAACAAATCGGCTTAGCTGTTCTTCCAAGCAATGTCTGCATCCAGAGCAGCCACTTTGCTCGATCAAAAGAAAAAAAGCAATTGCAAACATCTAGTTTGTCTGCATACATTGACAATAGTACAAAATTATTACATGTATTAAAGAGGGCCATTATATACAGATTATACCGGTTGCATCTTATAAATTTACATGCTCCGTGCACTCTGTCCACAGGACATGTATTAAAAACAGCTAGACCCAATTAATGCCAAAGACTAGTCTACGAAATTTAGAATCAGCAAAATAATAATATATAGACTTTCATTGCCATGGCTGCAGAATCTACAGAGTTGTTAGAATAATTAGCTATAACTTGAAGTCTGAAATGACCACATTTCTAGCATTCTGGGATAAACCAATATTACCCATTACAGAGTAAACTCACTGTTGCAAGTAGGCACACTTGAACTCCACTGTTCATTGTGCATGCAAGTTAAAGTGCTCTTCCCTTGCAGGGCGTAGCCTGTATCACAGCTGTAGGTCACTGAGGACATAAAAGTTGTACTGGAGATAATTCGTTGACCATTAGCAGGAGCAGCAGGAGGGGCCGCACAGGAAATAGCTGCAGCAGGTGTGAAAATATAATAAAGACATTCTCACAGTAGAATTTGATTCTGTCTCCCACTTAGTGGTGTCTGGCATTATACTACTAGGATGCTACTTGATAGTACAAGTGCAGTACCTTACACTAGTAAAGGTTTGCTTTTGCAGATTTTCTGTAACTCACGAATACAAAGTGGTGCACTTGCATTCCACTGTCCATTGGCCATGCAAGTTAAAGTGCTGCTCCCTTGCATGGTGTAGCCTCTATCACAGCTGTAGGTTACTGTGGACATAAATGTTGTACTGAAGGTACCACGTCGAACATTAACATGAGCAGCAGGAGGGGTCCCACAATCAACAACTGCAGCAGGGGCAGTAATAGGTGGGATAGAAGCATAAACAGTCATTACAGCAAGCAAAGGAGACCTAGAGATGAGATTTAGGGAGAATAGTGTGATGGAGAGAAGAGCGAAAGATTGACATAGCAGCAACATCAGTGGGGACTTGTATAATGAAAATAATTAGTGGGAGGAAGAAGATTATAGTCCAAGACAAAGACACTGTATTGGTGATACCTATACCTTATAGTGTATGAATGTGAGGAACGTGGATGTTGAAAGCTCACAAAAATTGGGACTTCATGGTCCAAGAAAGTGATGGAGCAATGAGTATAGAATCAGGATTGTACCACATTAATTAATAGAAGATAATAATAACTATAAGGACAAGCAAATAAGAGACAACTAAAACTAGAACAAGAAAGAACATGCAGCCTAGTCATCATCAGCGACAGGGGAATAAGCCCCACAAAGGGGAAATGTCACCTAGTCAATGTCAGTGGCATTGAGTGATCCCAGAATGGAGGCCAAGTTGCCCACTTGGATGGCAACAAAGAGGCACTGGAGCAGATAGGCAAACGAACTTTGCTCTCTGGTTACAGACCTGAGACGTTTACCCGTGTTTCAGAAAAAAGACATGGACTCAGGCCTGACTGTTCCACAAATTTCAAAAGCTACAGGCTTGAACAGGTAGGCATGATTCAAATGGGCATGCTTCTTAGCCTTCCCAGACTCAGCAAGTGCAGTGGCTCCACCCGCATGGCTGTAGTTGGCTTGTGAGACTGTCTACACATGTGGGGTCACACATGTGGAATCTTCCGTTGGACCAGGGTACCATTGTTACTCTGTCGAGGCATTTGATGGTTCCAATCTGCTGGGTATGTAAGCAAAGGCCAGGGAGTGATGGATGATAGTGTTCAGCATGTGATGACAAGGGACTCTCCCTTTGCTGAACCTACAGCTCCACCCATGATGACCAAATATATCTACAAGATGACCACAGGAGCTGCAGGGGTGTGGTAGACAAATGGGAGCACTGACACGCAGGCCAGTGGCTGTATGGATCACATCATCTGACATGCGGAGGCCCAAAGAGTGAGTGCGTTAAGCCAAGCTCCTCATTCGCGGAAGCTTGCCCCGTGGGTATGGGAATGGGATGTCTGGTCAATACACCGAGCCAGGAGGGTGTCAAGGTGAAGCTAGATAATGGGTAGGTCCCAAGACTTCTGATGATTCAAGTTGGTGGGGAGGGGGGTGTCTGCTGGCAGAGCACCCTTCCAAGCAGTGAGTGCACAGTCCTTGAAAATGTATTGGATGGACAGAAGCTGAGGTGGTAAAAGCTTTAACATGAGTTTGGAGGCTCCGTCAGCAGAAGCCAGAAAGGCAGACGTGCAAGACTAGAGCAGCTTTGGGAACACAAGGCCACCCTGGTTGACAGGAAGGGTCGCTTGGCACCACAACAAATTCAAAGCAGATGTTGGTTATCCTGGAGACAATGGACCTTGTTTCTAAGAAGGGAGATGAGAAGGCGGGGGATGTCCGCAAGATGTGTAGGAGGTTTGGAATCGATAAAGAATGGCGGAGAATGGTAATGGCATCATGCATGGACAGATGGCACAACCGTTCCCCAATTAGCTTCAGCTCATGTAGTTGTTCCTGCAAAGATAGGTGCATGGCTGCACCACCTAAGGAGATCCCAACAATTGGGCTTGCTCAACATCAGTGAACTGCAAATCGTGGAGAGATGAGAGGACGGAGGAAACGGCAGACTTATTGTGAGAAATCACCTCTGACTTGCAGATGATGTTTAAAACTAGCCCGAGGGCCTTTTCCACACTTTCAATTTCTGCTAAGTCATTCTCAAGGTCCAGCAAATCATCACCAATGGTGCCATCATCTAGATAGAAACATTGAACTCAGTTGACAAGGAGGACACAAGATCATGAATCCCTAAGCAGAACAACATGGGACCTAAGGGGTTGTTGAAAATCCTCAGCTGAGATAAGCTGAACACCGTCCCACAGGAGAACAGATGGTCCACTGTAGGCAGAATGCACATAGTGAAGTAGATATGGCATGCATCCTTTAACTGCTTCCAGCAGTTTGTCTCGATGGATGCTGTTGAAGGCATTCTGGAAGTCCACCTTGACAAGTGCTTTGTTGGATGGCAGGTGGGCAAGGTATACTCGGCTGGCATGTATAGCTGCCTCAACTCCAGCCTCAATGCCATAACCCAGTTGGTGGGAGCCAGCAGATCGGGAATTGAAGCCAGAGCATGGAGGCAGGCACATTTGGAGATCAACCTCCTCAGTGTGTAACCCGCAGCAATGGGCCAAACCAAACTACTCTTCTTATTGAGGGCAGTCAGCTTAGCTCCGAGAAGAGGGGTCGAATGGAAGGCGGTGTTTTCCCTTCCAACACAAAGGGTACCAGAGCAGACAAGAGGGATGCCCCACCATCGCCAGCTGAAGGACTGGTAAGGTCTTGATGAAGATGTTGGGGGAGCAGACCATCAGAGCCACCACCTGAACCATTGGAATACTTAGCTATACCTTGAAGTCTGAAATGACTCCATTTCTAGCATTCTGGGATACACCATAATTACCCATTACAGAGTAAACTCACTCTTGCAAGTAGGCACACTTGGATTCCACTGTCCATTGGCCTTGCAAGTTAAAGTGCTGTTCCCTTGCAGGGTGTAGCCTGCATGACAGCTGTAGGTCACTCTGGACATAAAAGTTGTACTGAACGTACTACGTAGACCATTAGTGGGAGCAGCAGGAGGGACCCCACAGGAAATAGCTGCAGCAGGTTTATTAGTGTGAAAGAAGCAGATTAAAAAACAATCGTCCATCACGTTAGAAATGAATACTGATGAATTATTAATAGGTATTCTTAGTGGCACTGGCATTACACTATCAGGATGCTGTGTTACAGTATGGGTGCTGTAGTATCAGCTGTCAAAGGCTTGCTGTTGCAGAGTTAACTCACGATTACAAACTGGCGCACTTGCACTCCACTGTCCATTTGCTAAACAAGTGATAGTTCTATCTCCTACCCGCATGTAGCCTGGTTGACAAGTGTATGTCACTGTGGACTCAAAGGTTGTACTGGAGTACACGGGTTGATTACCATTAACATGAGCAGCAGGAGGGGTCCCACAATCAACAACTGCAGCAGGGGCAGTAATAGGTGAGATAGAAGCATAAACAGTCATTACAGCATGCAAAGGAGACCTAGGGATGAGATTTATTGGGGGAATATAGTGTGGTGGAGAGAAGAGCAAAGGATTAACACAGCAGCAACATTAGTGGGGACTTGTATAATGAAATAATTAGTGGGAGGAGGAAGTTTATAGACAAAGATTACAGCATAATGTGACCCTGTATTGGTAATACCTATACCCTATGGTGTATGAATTTGAGGAACATATTGATGTTGAAAGCTCACAAAATATTATATAGGACTGTATGGTTCAAGAAAGTGAAGGAGCAATGAGTATGGAAACAGGATTGTACCAATTTAATAATAGGTTTATTGTACTTTTCCACATAATTGCTAACAAATCGGCTTAGCTGTTCTTCCTAGCAATGTCCGCATCCAAAGCAGCCACTTTGCTCGATCAAAAGAAAAAGCAATTGCAAACATCTAGTTTGTCTGCATACAGTGACAATAGTACAACATTATTACATGTATTAAAATGAGGCCATCATACAGATTATATTGGTTGCAGCTCATAAATTTACATGTTTCGTGCACTATGTCCACAGGACATGTATTAAAAATAGATAAACCCAATGCCAAAGACCAGTCTACAAGATTTAGAATCAGCTAAATAATATATAGACATTCATTGCCATAGCTGCAGAATCTACGGAGTTGCATGGTAGAATACTTAGCTATAACTTGAAGTCGGAAATGACTCCATTTCTAGCATTCTGGGAATATCCAATATTACCCATTACAGAGTAAACTCACTGTTGCAAGTAGGCACACTTGGATTCCACTGTCCATTGGCCATGCAAGTTAAAGTGCTGTTCCCTTGCAGGGTGTAGCCTGCATGACAGCTGTAGGTCACTCTGGACATAAAAGTTGTACTGAACGTACTACGTAGACCATTAGTAGGAGCAGCAGGAGGGACCCCACAGGAAATAGCTGCAGCAGGTTTATTAGTGTGAAAGAAGCAGATTAAAAAACAATCGGCCATCACGTTAGAAATGAATACTGATGAATTATTAATAGGTATTCTTAGTGGCACTGGCATTACACTATCAGGATGCTGTGTTACAGTATGGGTGCTGTAGTATCAGCTGTCAAAGGCTTGCTGTTGCAGAGTTAACTCACGATTACAAACTGGTGCACTTGCACTCCACTGTCCATTTGCTAAACAAGTGATAGTTCTATCTCCTACCCGCATGTAGCCTGGTTGACAAGTGTATGTCACTGTGGACTCAAAGGTTGTACTGGAGTACACGGGTTGATTACCATTAACATGAGCAGCAGGAGGGGTCCCACAATCAACAACTGCAGCAGGGGCAGTAATAGGTGAGATAGAAGCATAAACAGTCATGACAGCATGCAAAGGAGACCTAGGGATGAGATTTATCGGGAGAATATTGTGATGGAGAGAAGAGCAAATAATTGACACAGCATAAACATCAGTTGGGACTTGTATATTGAAAATAATTAGTGGGAGGAGGAAGATTATAGACAAAGATTACAGCACAAAGTGACACTGTATTGGTGATACCCATACTCTATAGTGTATGAATATGAGGGACATATGGATGTTGAAAGCTCACACAAAATTGGGACTGTATGGTCCAAGAAAATCAATGAGCGATGAGTATGGAATCAGGATTGTACCACATTAATAGTAGGTGTATTGTACTTTCCCACATAATTGCTAGCAAATTGGCTTAGCCATTCTTCCTAGCAATGTCCGCATCCAAAGCAGCCACTTTGCTCAATCAAAAGAATCAAGTATTTCAAGTTTAAAAAGTTGTGGGGCGCCGGGGCACCCCTGAGCACAAACTACTTGCTAGCAATCTTCACAGGAATGTTCAGTAGTTCAGAACGTTTGGGATACAGCAATGCTGATGGCCTGAAATATACATCAAGATGCAATAAACTGTTGGGTTTGCAAGAGTTTCAAGTCACCGGCCAGCCTCACACAAACACATGTGCACACGCACACACGCACACATACACGCATGCATGCATGCATGCATGCATGCACACACACACACAACACACACACACACACACACACACACACACACACACACACACACACACACACACACACACACACACACACACACACACACACACACACACACAGTGAGAGATGAGGGAAGACACAAAGCATCAGCTAGCAAAGTCTGTTGTAAATGGAGGAACTTTTCAGCGTATGTTACATGCCCGTAGCATAATTTCGATTCCTCTAGGGGTACTAAACTTTGCACACTTCGGTCCCAGAATTTCCTGAAGTGCACCGGGCTGTTCCACTGTCTCAACGAACTCCACAAGGGTAGCTAGCCAGCTTCCCATCGTGCACATTATCAGGATTTTCGGTTGAAAATCAAGCCAATTCATCAAAGGATCCCCATTGTGTTGGCATATTATAATGAACAAATAGTTCTAAGCCCACATTATCTAATTAGCTAACAAGTATTCTGAGATAATAAACTCTTGGGGCGGCGGGCGCCCTTGAACTCGAACTACTTGCTAGCAATTTCTCCATGTATGTGCAGTAAATCCGATAGTTGGGGTACAGCATTGTTATTGACCAGAAAGATTCATCAACATACACTAGACTGTTGGGGTTGCAACAGTTTCAAGTCTCCAGAGCCGCCAGTCATCCAGTGAAAGCACCCTACCAAACTGTCAAATGTTTGCTAACTGCTTTTTCATCTTTTTGACATTCTGAACGAGAATGTAATTGTTATTTTGCGCCAAGAGGAGTGTGCCTATGAGTAAATCATGGCTAGCTATTATATGTCATGATTGGCTGATCTGCCATTACTGGCCACTGGGTCATTAGACTTCTGCTGTATTTGGGGCTGTAGCTCCAGGATAACAGTTAGGTAAGCTTCCTACTACAATACTATCACTTAAATATGTACTAGAAACACTTTGCGTTCTTTGGATAGTCGACGAAATTTAAAGAAAGATGATTTTGAGCCTCGCAAGCAGAGCGTCGAGCGCGCGGCCATTTTATGATGTCCGTCAGAGACGTTCCTTAGGCTTTTCATTAGTATCACTCTATTAACACATGTTCATGACT
Organism: Ianthella basta; assembly: GCA_964019415.1. Classification (NCBI taxonomy): domain Eukaryota; kingdom Metazoa; phylum Porifera; class Demospongiae; order Verongiida; family Ianthellidae; genus Ianthella; species Ianthella basta. Next base: position 4,102,828 of record OZ025877.1, on the reverse strand, counting down.
ACATTTCCTTCGATTCAAAGACAGCGAAACAACATTATAGATGATTTAAAGCTTTGTAAAGAATGACATGAGCGCCGCCATTTGCAATGAGAGAAATACATATGATTATAATAATTATTATATAGGAGCCCAGTGGACAACGCAGGCCATCCTAGGTTTCACTGCCTGGGTATAGTGCTGATCTTGTTGCCTGTTGCAGCGGCCCGTTTCGAAACGGGTCAACCGGTTTCGAAACGGGCCGCTGCAGCAGCAGCAAAAACGAGTAGCAGGCACAGCTACAATCGGCGCGAAATCGTGTGCAGCTGTGTTTGGAAGCCGATCGTGCACTATGAACACGGCAGCCAGCCACAGAAGGGACTTTGAGGAGTTCACACTGCAGAAGTTTCCCCCAGACAGCAAGAAGGGAACTAGTGGAGTTTACCACAAGGATTTTGGCGACAGAGTCAGAGCAGCAATCAAAGATCCCTCTAGTGCAGATAAGAGCTTGAGGGTCTTTGTCAAGAAAACCAGATTACAACTGCTAGACCTCCCAAGTCTAGATGCACATGATGTGCTAGTTGCAATTGTGCCAGCAAAGGAGCAGGTGTGTCAGCTAGCTAACAATAAGTGCTTGTAGAGTAGCTAGTGTATAGTGTAGTCACAGCTAGCTAGCTATAGCTATATACAATAGAATAGCTATGTAACTTCATGAAGATCCAGCTAAATTATATTTAACCTAGATGCATATATACTATTCATCCTGATAGCTACATATAACTGTCTTATTATTTCTTCCATTCACAAAGAAAGTGGAGGACAACTCTGTCCTGGGACAGTATCATAGGGTGGCATATGTGAATGAATTTTACTCCATTATCCACGATGTTCATGAAGAGGATCTCCTGTATGCAGCTTACAAGAAGACATTTGATAAGGTAAGTATGCATGCAATTTTATGTAATGAATATGGATGTAGGTACATATGCATGTGACTATGTAGTTCTGTATCGTACATAAAATGATATTAAATTTTGCAATCTGATCATTATAACTATTAAATTTGTTGTACTAGATTCAGAGCATGTACCAAGGCATCCCACGGAGTGTAGTGGAAAGATTTGTAGCCACATGCCCCCACTGTCAGCTGCGCAAACCTCAGCTTTCCACTGCTCCTTTAAAGCCCATCATTGCTAATGGCTTTTTGTGTAGGTTGCAGGTGAGCATAATTAATTTCCTAGCATGTACATATGGGCATGCGTGCACACATTGTTGCAGCACTATCAATATTAAAATGTCTTTTGGGTTATAAGCATAGTTCAATTATTCATTCAGATTGATCTCCTAGAAGTGAGGGCTTCTCAGCTGGCTCAGGCATCAGAAAGGGTTGGTTCTCTTAGACTAATACCAGCTTCACAACAGGGTTGAAAACCTTGCCGACATTTTGACCAGATGCTCTGGTCTTCTTCAGGGCGAAGATATGCTAGCACGAGCACTGATCATATAACCTAGCATCACATCATGCGCTGTCACCTGAAGCCACATCAAGGGGTGTCACCGGAAGTTGCGGGATCGCCTTCCTCAAGGCGGCCATCCAACATCCAGGCAGCTCCAGCCCACCATCCCTGTTGAGGGAGGGGCAGTTCAGCCTGATCTGGATTGCCTCCTTGAGCATCAGTTCTTTGGGGGTCCTGGCTTGGTCAATCACTGTTGCCTCCTCCCATCTGATTGGATGGTGGTTCTCCCACGCATGTTCTGCAAGGGCTGACTTCTCCAGTGGCCCCTTCTGACAGGCATCCCAGTGCTCCTTCATTCTCGTCTTGAGGACCCCCAAAGACGTGATGCTCAAGGAGGCAATCCACATCAGGCTGAACCGCCCCTCCCTCAACAGGGATGGTGGGCTGGAGCTGCCTGGATGTTGGATGGCCGCCTTGAGGAAGGCGATCCCGCACCTTCCGGTGACACCCCTTGATGTGGCTTTCGGTGACAGCGCATGATGTGATGCTAGGCGTTTAATATGATCAGTGCTTGCGCTAGCATATATTCACCCTAAAGAAGACCAGAGCATCTGGTCAAAACGTCGGCAAGGTTTTCAACCCTGTTGTGAAGCTGGTATTAGAGAACCAACCCTTTCTGATAATCTCATAGACATGAGACACTTGTCAGACAACAAGAACAGGTGGATTTTGCACTGTGTTGACCATTGGTCAAAATTCAATTTCGCCTTCGCCCTTCCCAGAAAAATGCAGCCACTGTGGCTGTATCTCTCAACCGCTACCTTTTTCCCTACTTTGGAGTTCCACGGATTCTACACTATGACATTGGGTGAGAATTTGTGAACAGTGTGATCGAGGGTTTGCTTGCGATTTGGCATTGTGACATCCAACTGGTCAGTGGCCTTCCTAGACATCCGCAGAGCCAGGGATTAGTGGAGAGCTCATCTCAGACTGGAGAAGAAGCTTGCATCAGAGATTAGTAAGAACAACTCGATCCAAGAACCCACCATGGAGTGCCTGCCTGCCTCAACTAATCTGTTAGTTGCATAGAGCATGCATACATGCAGACTTACATGCAGAATGTCTATTACAGTCTTTATACTTTACACAATAATATTATATTTGTGCATTCAGATGCTATGAATACACAGGGTCGGGCCGTAACATATATACATACATATAATATTATACGAACATGAAGCCACACAAATACCTAAAAGTGAAAACAATATAGGGGTGCCTTCGGCACCCCAACAAGCACTATGCAACAGAGGAAGCTTAAATGTAGTAAGTCGATAGTGACTTGTCTTAGAGCGCTGTCATTTTAAAATGCTCGTCGCTCGGTCTTCATGATATTTAGAGCTATATCGCACAGGAGTGGCTTTCAATAGGCTACTTACTAGTATTACCGTATAACCACATATCTATGTCCTAATTTCATTTGATAATTAGATGGCGAAATTAATGCGAACATAGATGATTGCAAGCCTTGTAAAGCGGAGACCTCTAGTGCCGCCATCTTGAATTGCCTGAAATATACATGTCGTACATACATAGTCCATTACGAACATGAAGCCACACGAATACCTTAAAATGAAACAAATATATAATAGGGGCGCTTTCGGCACCCCAAGAAACAATTGCAAACATCTAGTTTGTCTGCATATAGTGACAATAGTACAAAATTACTACATGCATAAAATAGATCTAGAGGGCCATTTTATACAGATTATATCGGTGGCATCTCATAAATTTACATGTTCATTTCACTATGTCCACAGGACATGTATTAAAAATAGCTAGACCCAATGCCAAAGACCAGTCTATAAAATTTAGAATCAGTAAAACAATAGAGATCCATTGCCATGGCTGCAGAATCTTTATACAGAGTTGTTAGAAAAGCTACTTAGCTATACCTTGAAGTCTGAAATGACCCCATTTCTAGCATTCTGGGATTAACCAATATTACCCATTACAGAGTAAACTCACTGTTGCAAGTAGGCACACTCGAACTCCACTGTTCATTGTTCATGCAAGTTAAAGTGCTGTTCCCATGCAGGATGTAGCCTGTATTACAGCTGTAGGTTACTGTGGACATAAATGTTGTACTGAAGATACCATGTCGACCTTTAGCAGGAGCAGCAGGAGGGGCCCCACAGGAAATAGCTACACAGCAGGTTTATGAGTGTATGAAAGAAGCAGAAACAAAAACAACCATCTTAACATTATAAATGAATACTGATGATACTTTTCAGGATGCTGCTTTACAGTACGGGTGCCGTAGTACCAGCTGTCAAAGGCTTACTGTTGCAGAGTTAACTCACGATTGCAAACTGGCGCACTTGAAGTCCACTGTCCGTTTGCCAAACAGGTGATAGTTCTATCTCCTACCCGCATGTAGCCTGGTTGACAAGTGTATGTCACTGTGGACTCAAAGGTTGTACTGGAGTACACGGGTTGATTACCATTAACATGAGCAGCAGGAGGGGTCCCACAATCAACAACTGCAGCAGGGGCAGTAATAGGTGAGATAGAAGCATAAACAGTCATTACAGCATGCAAAGGAGACCTAGGGATGAGATTTATTGGGGGAATATAGTGTGGTGGAGAGAAGAGCAAAGGATTAACACAGCAGCAACATCAGTTGGGACTTGTATAATGATTATAGATTACAGCACAAGGTGACACTATATTGGTGATACCTATACCCTATTATGGATGTTGAAAGCTCAAAACGTATAGGGACTGTATGGTCCAAGAAAATGTACAAGCGATGAGTATGGAATCAGGATTATACCACATTAATAGAAGGTTCACATACTTTTCCAAAAATATGAATAGCAAATTGGCTTAGCTGTTCTTTCTTGCAATGTCCGCATTCTGAGCAGCGACTTTGCTCAAAAGAAAACAATGCAATTGTAAACATCTAGTTGGCCTGCATACAATGACAATTGTGCAGGTTATTACATATATAAAATAGCGGGCCATTCTATGCAGATTATTGATGGGATCTCTTACATTTATGTGTTTTGTGCACTCTGTCCACAGGACACCTATTAACAATAGACCCAGTGTCAAAGACTAGTCTATGATATTTAGAATCAGCAAAATAATATATTAGACACTCATTACCATGGCAACAGACTCTATATAGTTGTTAGAATACTTAGCTATACCTTGAAGTCTGAAATGAACACATTTCTATATAGCATTCTGAAATAGTCCAATATAACTCATTACAAAGTAAACTCACTTATCATATCGCTTGTTACACACTAGCCCAAGTTAATAATTGTTCCAGACGTTTTGGTGACTCTACTGTCACTTTAATCAGTGAATGACTACAAGAAACACTCCAACTGTTTAAATAAGGGTGTGATGACAGGACATGATGGGATGTATGAATATTGTTGTGGCATATGAATATAATTACAAAGTGAGTAAAACCGAAAATCGATCAGAAATTAAGTGAATTACTCTTTGCATGCAGAGAGGTAGTACACACTAGCGTGAAAACAGGTAGACTGTAGAGTCACCGAAATCGTCTGGAACAATTATTAACTTGGGCTAGTGTGTAGCAAGCGATATGATGAACGACTTCCCTAGCCACTCAGGCCTTTAGTAAACTCACTGTTGCAAGTAGGCACACTTGGACTCCACTGTTCATTGGCCATGCAAGTTAAAGTGCTGCTCCCTTGCAGGGCGTAGCCTGTATCACAACTGTAGGTTACTGTAGACATGAACGTTGTACGGAAGGTACCACGTCGACCTTTAGCAGGAGCATCAGGAGGGTCCACACAGGAAATATCTGCAGCAGGGTTATGATTGTGAAAGAAGCAGATTCAAAAACAATCGTTCATAGCATTAGAAATGAATACTGATCTTAATTTTAGTGGTGATATATACAACATTTTACCCCAGCCCCAGATATATACAGTATACCCAGCAAAGTGTATGCACGAATCCTGGACAGCCGAGTGAGAAGCAAAACGGAAAGTAAGGTATTGGAAGTGCAAGGGGCCTTTAGGCGAGGAAGAAGTTGTGTAGATCAAATCTTTACAATCAGGCAACTAAGCGAGAAAGTGCTTGAGAAGAACAAACAGATGGTGATAGCGTGCATAGATCTGGAGAAAGCATGCAATAAGGTCTGTAGAGTCATGTTATGGCAGGTGCTGGAGTGCATGGAATTCAGGGAGGTCTAATGACAGCAATCAGGTCCATGTACCTAGGGAGCCAAGCATGTGTCCGTGCTAGTGGGAAAATGTCAGGATGGTTCCCCATTACCCAGGGAGTGAGGCTGGGGTGTGTGATGTCCCCATGGTTATTTAATGTGTTCATGGATGGTATAATAAGAGAAGCGAAAGAGAACCTACTGGGTGGGGTGCAGCTAACAACTACCATCGTACAGATGCTACTATTTGCAGATGATGTGGTGATGGTGACTGAGAAGAAGGACGACATGCAGAGAAACTTGGATGAGATGAAGAAAGTGATGGAGAAATGGGGAATGAAGATGCATTGGGGAAAAACGAAAGTGATGATGGTAAGCAGGACAGAAGAGGAATGTAAATTGAGCATCGAGGGTGAAGATATCGAAGATGTTAAGAAGCTGAAGTACCTAGGAGCAATGATCAGTGCAGATGGGATGTGCGATGAAGAAATTGAACAGAGGGTTGGGGCAGCAGCAAAAGTGGTAGGAGCAATAAGAAAGGAGGTGCTGGAAAGAAGAGAGCTACTGAAGAAAACTAAGCTGAGGGTGTTCAATGCTATGGTGGTGCCCACACTCACCTATGGCTGTGAGACATGAACTATGCAGAAGAGACACGAGGGTAAGATACAGGCATGTGAAATGATGTTCCTAAGAAGAGTGGAGGATGTGACAAGGATGGACTGGGTGAGAAATGAAGCGGTGAGGAGATCTCTTGGACAGGAAGCAGTGTTGGACATTGTGGAAGAGAAGCAAAGAAGGTGGAAGGTGAAAGTGGAGGAGATGGATGGGGATCGATTGGTGAAGCAAGTATATGAAGAAGAAATGACGGGAAAGAGACTGAGAGGAAGACCAAGGAAGCGATGGACTGATAATTTTAAGTAATCCATTAGAACTTTGACTATAGAACATTACTATTTCCAGACATATACTATGTTACCCATTGTACATTAGGCTACCTCCTGCAGAGGAGACATTGCCGTTATGAATGATGATGATGATGATGATGATGATGAGGATGATGATGATGATGAGGATGATGATGATGATGATGATGATGATGATGATGATGATGATGATGATGATGATGATGATGATGATATACAACATTACACTATCAGGATGCTGCTTTACAGTATGGACGCCGTAGTACCAGCTGCCAAAGGCTTACTGTTGCAGAGTTAACTCACGATTGCAAACTGGTGCACTTGCACTCCACTGTCCATCTGCCAAACAAGTGATAGTTCTATCTCCTATCCGCATGTAGCCTGGTTGACAAGTGTATGTCACTGTGGACTCAAAGGTTGTACTGGAGTACACGGGTGGATTACCATTAACATGAGCAGTAGGAGGGGTCCCACAATCAACAACTGCAGCAGGGGCAGTAATAGGTGGGGAAGAAGCATAAACAGTCATTATAGCAAGCAAAGGAGACCTAGGGATGAGATTTGGGGAGAATAGTGTGGTGGCAAGAAGAGCAAAGGATTGACATAGAGCAACATCAGTGGTCTCGTGACTTAAAATGAAAGTAATTAGTGGGATGAAGATTACAACACACATTGACACTGTATATTGATGATACCTATACTCTATAGCGTATAAATGTGAGGTATATATGGATGTTGAAAGCTCACAAAAATTGGAAGTGTATGGCCAAAGAAAATGAAAGAGCGATGAGTAGGGAATCAGGATTGTACCATGCACATTAACAAAAACAATAGAAGGTGTTGGATAGCAAGTCAGCTTAGCTGTTCTTCCTAGTGATGTCCGCATCCTAAGCAGGGACTTCGCACGAAAGAATACCATGCAATTGCAAACATCTAGTTGGTCAGCAAACAGTGACAAGTTAATACATGTCTATTGCAATATAAAATAAAAGGCCATATAAATTATATACAGATGATATTAATGGGATCATTTTTATTAGATGTTCTGTGCACTCTGTCTGCAAGACATGTACAACTATCAAAAATATGCAAAAGCCTCAAGACCAATCAACGAGCCTTAAAATCAGCAGCCACCCATTACCATAGCAACAAAATCTGTCGAGTTGTTGAGGGAGGCAACAGGCACATACCACCCAACACGCCAAGGACATATGGCAGTTCCACAGCCGTATAATATGTACCATGATTTTCTACCTGACAGGTCAAGGAAATTTGACAATTACACAATTTTGAAACTGGGAAGTGTGCATGTCATAGGCGGATCTTTTGACCACATTTCTTCTGCCCGTTTCCATAGCTGGTACCTTTTGTAGGTTACAAACCATCGCATGCAAATATCACTCATTATGGCACCAGATCTGTCCAGAAACATTGTTACGCATGAGACACCATTGACAACCGGCAGTTTTTCGCCTACTGTTCCTTCGATTTCTGTTCATTACCCTGGCAAGACCATTTGATGCCCGTTCAGAGCCATATACCAGACAAGCTTCAATCTGGCGTTTCAAAGGGTTTACTGATATTTTAATTACTACTTGGGTAGCTTCCAGGCACCATTTCCCAACTTCTTTCGGTGGGCTAGTGCGGAAATGTGCTTGGTGACGAGCTGCAAGAATAAGGCCCTGTACCTACATAGGGTACGGTAGGTACTAAATGTTGTATTTAGTCCCTTCATTATAGTGTAGTGTTCAAGGGACCTTGGGCTCTCCCTCAATCCATCCAAATGTGTCTCCATGACACTTAACAATGGAAAGGTAAAGCATAACAGCTTGTTTTCACTCTTTAGGGGATCAACAAAGAGCATCCTAGATTACCCCACAAATTCCTGGGCTAAGATGTCACAGCCTGTCCCTCACAGACCAAGGGGAGGCCTCCAAAAGTCCACAACAAAAGGTGGAATCAGCCCTGATAAACAGAGAGTCCCATCAGAGGAGAAATAAAAGTATGGATCTCGCTCTACCTACTTCCCTCCCTACTTTTCCATCTCTAAGTCAACTCAATCTCTTCCACTCTCCTCCAGAAGCTGGAACAGTCTATTGGGACCATGCTGAAGAAGTGGATGAAGCTTCCTCGTAAAGCGACCCAAGCCATCCTGTACCATCCTTCTGTTCTTGCTGTTCCCTCCATCATATCCTGCCACACAAAAGCTAAAGTGAGCTATATGTCGTCCATCTTGGCATCATCAGACCCGGCTATCATTGATCTCAAACACCTGATTGATAGTCTGGCCTTCCTCAGAAGATAGGAAATTCCGACTGAAGCAACTGACTGCGTGCATACCTCTCATACCAACACAACAACATCACTGATGGCCTTCAAAAGAGGAACCTGGAAATCTCTGAAGAATAGCTCAACATTTTACTGAAACCAGAAACTATCCTTGCTCTGTATTCAGAACACGTTTCTGCACATCACAGAGCTCGAGGCTGAGAATCATTTCTGGAGACGAGTTATGGAAGTCTTACCATCAGGCCAGTTGTCCTTGTGCTCAGAGTGGGATCTGACACCCTTCCAACACCACTGAACTTACAGAAAATAATACTAGATCCAGGTCTCCTCTCACTGCAATCTGTGTCAAGGACCACAGGCCGCAACTGGTCATATCAAGCCTTGGAGCAGGATAGATACACATGGAGGCAAGACTCTGTCCTACTGAGATTGGTCAAGTCTCTTGAGAAGGCACTTTCAAATGTCCAAATATATGCTGATCTGGATATATAACATGCGTGCCCAAGCCTATTGCAAACATCCTCCAGTCCTGACATTTTATGTGGTAATGCATATGGGTCAGACATCACCTTTCTTGAACTGACAGTCAGTGGCAACTCCAAGGATACAATGAGACAAGCAAATGGAGTGAAAGTAATTGAAGAGACCTTACCTAGAAATCACAAATGACCTGCATAGACAATAACTGAATGCCAAGTATGACACCATTGAAATTGGTGCCCTGGGTCACAGCACAAAGGACACCCCGTATTACCTGTCCCATGCTCTTCCCCAAGTAAACCGACTACAGTGGCAAAGAATCTTTGACCATGCAGAAGAGATCATGATTGCCTGCTCCAAGGCAGTTTTCCTGGCAAGGGGCACCTTAGAATGGAGACAACCCCCTCTTCTGTCCTTCCACTGTCAATAGTAACAATGCCTTCCCATGCAGGTAAAACTATTGAACTTCATCTTCAAACTACCTACACAACTTCAGCTGCTTATTGATTTCTATTACTTGTAGCTACTTGCATTCTCTTCAGTTTACATTTCCTTCCTTTTTATTTTGTGTAATCCATCTCACATTACTTCTAGCTAGCTAACCTCTTATAGTACACACCTTGCCAGACATTGTGTACCTCAGCCTTTGTCCTATGTGAACTCCAGGTTGCGTTTGGATGCACTGCCGACTTTAATACATCTAAAGAAGCATATCCATGGCCTTCAGTTGCTCTTTGCCACCGCCGTTTGGCTAGTTTTGCTGAAGCGCGCTAATACATTACATACAGGAGACACCAAATTGAATCGCACATTCCTAAATAGATGTCACGAGCATGACATCTGATTCTGCAGCATTGGTAAATAACTCACTTGAACATGTGGGATGACTCCCTGACCACCGGCCACTTGACTGACATGTTCTTCTGGAATTACCTCCAGTCTGCCTGTACCCTGTTATACAGGTGTAAGTGACTGTGTACCCATCAGTGGTGCCAGAATAGCTTCTTTTGCCATAATACAAGGTGCCTGGGGTCCCACAGTCTCCTATTGATTACAATATTTAATCAATAATTATAATTAATGACAGTGAACTGCACCTAGTTAACAGCACCACACTATCACCAAATTATCATCACTAGACTAATACACTTGTAAAATGCTGCTGCTAAATAAACTGAAATCAATTAACTATAATAGGGTAAGTACCAAAATTTCCTAATTAGCCCATTCATTAGTGTAGTGCATAATGCACATGCATGAATGCACATATGTACAGCATCTAGTGTGAAATTGAAAATAATCATATAATATGTGAGCAGATCTGAGAAAAGGGACTACTTCACGCTATGTATATAGTGTCACTATACAGGCGAAAATTAACACGCAAACGAGTCATATTTCTAGTATATAGTCGGATTACCGAATCATATGTACATGTGGTGTAGTCCCGACTCCCTGGCCAAGTTTGAAATCCCTAGTCCTTTCCTGTACTTCAAACCAGGAAGAATCATTTCGCCGTCACCATGTTTACAGATATCAGAGAGTACAATAGCACTCTCTATGTAGGGATGGTACAGGGTGTTTGGAATTAACAATACATTGGTATGGGGGTGCAATCGCGAAAATAGCACCGAAAACCGCCAAAACAAGGCTAGGTAAGGCTGGCAAGCGAACATGGTCTGTCAACAAGAAAATGACACTTGAAAACATACATTTTCGTCTTCATATCAGAGAGTATGATAGTACTCTCTATGTTGGGATGTAGGACAACTTAGCATGTGCAACTTTCACACCATAATATTGCACAGAAACTAGAATTATTAAAAATTTCTAGAAAAATAGTAAGGATGTAGGGATGGCACAAGAAATACAGAAACAAGTTAAGGCTGTTGCACATGCAGTGAGCATTAACCATCGTCCCTACATTCAAGGATGTAGGACTATAAGATGCAGCATTCTTGCATGTAAGGACCATGGCTAATGCTCCACTGTGTAACACGCTTTACTTGTTTCTGTACTATTTGTGCCATCCCTACATCCTTACTATTTTTGTAGAAAATTTTTATTATTTCAGTAATAATGGAAGTGCTACGGAACGTTGTCTCATAATTGCACCGATCATATTTTCATACTTTCAGCGAGCATATTTCGGGAATGGGGGCAGCTATTCAAGAGCAACAGAGAGCCCACAAACTGTACTGTGACTCAATACCACTAACGCAGAATCGACATTTAATGCAAAGTGATCCGTTTTCTCAGATCTGCTCACATATGATACAATGCCATGCATAATGATCAAGCATGCACTATCGTGGAAAAACTATTAATACGTAATTAAATTAGTCTAGGTTAGAAAGAGAACATTATACAGGAAGTTGATTTTGCAGAAATGCTGTCGACGGTATTTGTATGATTTTGACATGATGTGTACATTGAACCATTGATTGCCTTTGTGCTATTGTGGCTTTTTCAATGAACTTTCTACTGGTTCATCACATGGTGACCATATGAAACAGCATCGCAGATTAATTGCGATGGAAAGATGTAGAAAGACGCACAAAGTCCTAAGGTTCTAACCTCGACTGCTACCAATGCAATGTAACACTACCACAGGATTTGGAAATGCATGTGGTATGTGACATGTACATATTACCTGACAAGTCAAGGACATATATGGCATTTCCACAAGAGTTCAAAATGCATATGATATGTGGCATGTTACACTACCTGACAATTAAGTCAAAGAAATTTCACAACTGGGAAATGTGCACAGACATAATACATGTGCTGCTGCAGGATTTGTTCAGGAAATATGATCTAACTGTCACATTAATTTTCCTTTACATGTCCTAAAGTCAGGTAATGGGAATTTTTCTATGATGGTATTCACTACTTCTTGAATGCAGAGTCAAGAAGACATTTGAGAAACTATGACTTTGCCCTTTATAATATAATCAAACAAGACTGACTATTTAGTATGCACATAAGTCCAGCTTCAGTATTCCCTATTGGATGCATTTTAAACTTGAAGTGCTCCAAATCATTATTTTTAAGGTGAAGTTGTGAAAGAACACAAATGAGTACTAACACCTTCGTACTTATAACCAGAAGACCGGCACAGAGAGACGGATATTGAGAACTTTTCTCGTGATGTGTGTGTGTGTGTGTGTGTGTGTGTGTGTGTGTGTGTGTGTGTGTGTGTGTGTGTGTGTGTGTGTGTGTGTGGACTATGCTTGGACTGCTGATCACCAGCACTTAAACAATGTGTGCATGGGACCAAACACAATTATTCCAAACTAGATCATGTAATGTCACAATCACACAGAGAAAGTTGCAATAATCATGCCAACAGTGTTATCCTGGGCCTCACCACCACCTAAATGTACACCTCTGCAAGTATATGCCAAATAACATGCAACCACTACCACATACTACAGTCATTACTGCAACACATGTATAGATTCCAATAAGTACACAAATATTGGTGCAGGGCTAGAAGAAAATAGACATCTGGCTAAAGTTGCAGAGATTGATTACCACATAATGCAAGTGAAGTAAGCCTTTGCTGCTGGATGGAAGGAATGTATCTCTAGGAAACGTCATGGAAGGCGAATGAATGCCAGCATAGCCAGCTATATTAGAGCAATGCAACAATTATCAATTTCAATCTGTGAACCTTGTCATTAGCAAGTTGCATGCATTGTTATGCTATATCCACTTCACATTTGACTCCGGTGCTTGTGCTCATTCCCCTAGCATTTGGTGCTGGAAAATGTTTCATTTCATTAACTATATCTGCAGCCTCTTACATTAGTTGTCGTCAACAGATGCAACTTACTCTTGCTATAGCATGAGTATATTATATAGATTCTGGAATTGTGTATACAGTAGTTATGCAGTATCACAGATACTGCAAGGCATAAAATAATGTGGTAAAAGAGACAAAGCCATACATACTTTTGCAGTTTCCTGATATTCGTTTGTATCCTGTACAGCAGTACTCATCACAGGCTCGGTTGCTGCGATATAATGTTCTATACTTCAGTGGGGAGTACGTCCTGTGGCCGGAGGTGTGTAGAGTTGGTAAAGCTCACAGCACTGCATTAGTCACATTGTATAATTTGTACATGTGCATGCAGAATTGCTATGTGTACAAATTGGCAAAAGATAATAGCGACATACCCTAGCAGATATACAGTGTGGTATCTGGTGCACGAACTGGAGTGCCACCAAGAGCCACATGTATAGGCAGAAGAGGTTGTATAAGATCCTCGGTAATAGGCTAAAACATAGTATGATGACTGGTAGGATTTTGTGTAGTATCTGGCCCTGTAGCACTTCCTGTATATATAGAGAGAGAAAGTTGGCAGAGGAAATATTGGGATTGGAGCTGCAGATTAAGAAGATGCAACCACAGCACCCTGAATGCTCAGATTGTACATGACTGAAACAATCAGATTTATCTAGAAGTATAATAAAGTCTGCATTTTAGAACACACCCTTGTGACATCCCAGTTTGGGAGCATCCATTACTGGGACAGCTGGAGCATCTTCCTTGCACCTGCTCCCAGAGAATGAACAGTAGGAACAGGGAGAACACAAATGGCCATTTACCCTTAATGTGCATGATTCCAGTCAACCAGCATTGAGTAGTACACCAGCAATTGCAATCGCCTAAAGTAAGAAAGGAGAAACAGTAGGTTAGCCTTGGTGATCTTGGTTCCTGCAGTTCACGACAGAAGTCCATGAAATGAACTGATTCTTGAACAGTTGATAAATTGGATGCCAACCTTAAACAGCTTTCTGCGCTGCCTCCAACAAGTTATTGCCTTTGCCTTTGCCCAGCATTTGCCAGCTAAGGCAAATGCAGACAGAATTCTAGCTCACTCTTTTATAGAAAGCAGTGCAGCAGAAACATTCATTGACTATTTGTACTGTAAGTCATAACATCCTTAGGAGTGACTAATTATCAAGCATATCGAGGGACAAATGGAAAAATAGGAAAGCTAAAAACAATTTTCAAAGCTAGAGTGATTATGTATTCACATGAATTTGAAGCATACATCCAATCCTACATACAACGTATGAAAACTGACACACACAGGCACTTGTAATACCATTTGCAGGAACATTAAGCCAAATTTATATTTGTGCTACGCTTAAAATTTTTTAATTCAGAATTATATTCTTTATGTCTATGCCAAAAAACTATTCACTAGTACCTCTTAATTCCAGGACAATATATTACATCATCATTATCAATCATCATTGTAAGACAGTAACTGCGGTAGTAACAGACAAGGTTTTGTGGCAAACTATTGAAGCAAATTCAACTCTCACTGCCTTCCTTGGTCTTTCCCATGGTTGTTAATGTGTAGCTACGTACATGGAACAAGTTACAGCAGGTATAAGGTGTAGCTGCATAATCAATCACAACCAATTCAGTCTACCTATGCTTACAGTCACAACTGCTATATGCACTCTATTTATGTATCTTGCTTGAAGCTTCCAACTTTAATTGAGTGCTTGCTTGTAGCTAGTTGTAGTTGTTATTGACTTGCAACCATTAGCGTGCTCTCACTGATCCTCTACATTGCCAATGCAAACTGTTTTCAATATTATTATTACAATAGACACATGCATTCTACATAATACTACCAGGTACACAGAAGTCCTATGTTGTGAGGGTTTCATGCAAGTCAAAGTGCAATTGAAGTGAACCCGAACATTGTCAAAGTATAACAAAACAAATGTATAACTAGTTATATTCATGGGCCATCTCAGTTTACTTACAATAAGTATTTCCATCGAGCATGGACTTTGCATTGAATGCAAACTATGTGAATGTTGAATGCATGAATATGGGGCCTACCCCTAGCTAATTGTAATAATGCAAATCTTAGGTATATTTCCAATAGTTTACGCCAACATGCATAAGATTGTATAGCCTACATAATACCAAAGATGAGGTTCTTGCCAATTTAAGCAATGCATTTTTAAACGTTACATGAGTGAACATGGCATGGCATAGGGTAAGTAAGATGTGCCCTTCAGCAAGCTTTCCATGAATGTCTGCATGAGCATATAATGTATTGTAACATGAACAACATTTATCTGTAAAAAGGGAGCACAGGAAACCCCAAAATGATTACATTGTCATGCAAACATACTGGAAACCTTATAATATATGGTACAATTACACAAACCTATAATCAGTGCATATCATCACAGAATGTGCCTTAGATGTAGCATTAATAATGCATGCAAAGCTGTAAGCCAAGGAGCATAATACATAAACTATAAGCATTAATCATTCGAGTTGGCTACTCAGCTGTACCCCTGTTTACTCCTGTGCCTCACAGTGCACAATTCCCTACTTTCACTACTGTACAAGATACGTGCATGACATTGTAACAAGCATTTCAATTTCCGAATAATTTCACCATTAGTTATAATCTCCTAACACGCCCAATGTTAAGATTACAATGTCTCTATCTATACAGCGAGACAAACCACTAGACAATATACTTACATTCTCACTTACATATATCTACATGTGTCAGTTTGAAAATGTCAGCTTCACATCACATCTAGATTTCATTGTGTGCAGTATTTGATTCCAATAATGTCGAAATAATAATTATCAAATTTATCGTTCACTTTGGTAATATACGTTGTTCTAGCACCTATTTAACACTCAGTAACATGCCTGACCATGGTAATAGTCCACAGACCCACAAACACGCACACACACACACACACACACATGTACACAGTACACACACAAACACACACACACACACACACACACACACACACACACACACACACACACACACACACACACACACACACACACACACACACACACACACACACACACACACACACACACACACACACACACACACACACACACACACACACACACACACACACACACACACACACACACACACACACACACACACACACACACACACACACACACACACACACACACACACACACACACACACACACACACACACACACACACACACACACACACATGCACACTTGTAATACCACAGCCAAGACTTGGCTAAGTGGGGTAAGCCAGCAGGTGGCAACAAGACCGTGGCACCGTTGGCTGCGGAGACACCAGCCTTATCACCCCAGTTGCATGGCCCCCTTGGTGCAGTAGGGATACTCATCTATGGGCTTGCAAGACCCATGAGATGAGAGAGGTGGGGTACAGCCTTGGATGACGGCATCAGAGTTTCCACCCTGCGCTCCTGGTCGTAGAATTCCCCACCTACACTTGGTACTATCTAGGTGGCTAGCATATGTTGCACTACCAGTGTTAAACACTGGAAAGTTCGCTAGCACCAAACAGAGAAATACACAAGTTCCTTACTTTCCCCAGTGGTTTGTGGTTCACAAGTATGACTAGACTGGTAACCAAAGCAAAAACTAAGTTTTCAACCTTCCAAATGCTAGTCCCATTGGCTGCAGATCTGTCACCCTTCTGGCATACTCACACAGCTTCTACCAAACACTGGACAACACACACACACACACACACACACACACACACACACACACACACACACACACACACACACACACACACCACATATGCATGGCATTCATGAAGCCAACAATTGTACAAAATACTGCTTCATACCCATTGTAATGGGCATGTTTAGTTTTCTATAGTCAGTGGTTGTGATTAAGACCATTAGCAAGACACCCAATAGTACTGGTGGCAAAGCAATCCTTTTTCTACTTCATTAGTCCTAGACAAGACTACATTTATAAGTGCATTAAAGTTGTTTGGTTGCAGTACTTGAAGGGTTTGCAAGTCTAAGCACCATTAGAACAAACCAACAACAGAACAGCATTATGCATAACACTGCAATTACAGCATGTACAAAACATATCATGAATGTGCAATTGTTATCGCATGTCTAGGTGACTAGGCGACTAGCTCCAGCTCCATGAGTTTTTAATGCTGACTGAACATCATTTACGGCTATATTATTACATTATATGCCATGCCAGTGGCCTATACTATGGTATGTCTTCTCCCAACCAACTATGCATATACTAGTAGTTCTCTTTGATTTGATTTCTTTTTTTTACCAAACATTTCAGCAGCTAACTGCTGCCTTCTTCACTTGCTTCAACTTCACAGGACAGGTAGTGCATTCTTCAGTGGTAATGGCTTACAGGGTGTGTGGTGGTTAAATAGATGAGAGTGGCAGCTAATGATGTGACAGCTGATGATGTGAAGATGATGATCGATGAATAAAATTGTTGTGAGTGGTTGTAATTAGTGGTTGTGAGGTGTAAATTATGAATGTTCAATTAAACATTAAACATTCATAATTTACACCCTAGCTGGACAAGCTTCTTCTATCAAATATGCATATAATATATGACACTTAATATTTTCACAGAGAGGCTTTGGCTAGTTGATACTTCACGTGACTGATGATAATAGCATCCATTCCTGGAAATTGCATTAAATTGTAACTATTTCTCAATCTTAAGCTATGTTAATCAGTATAACACTGATTTCCATCATGGCCTATGTATTTCTATTGCAGATGTAAGCTAAAGCTGTCACACTCTGTCGTCGACTCTCATGTGCATGGCTCATCCTGGACTTCTGCATAAGGTGATTCCTCATCCCCCATATCACTTTCCTCAAAGTCGGTGGTTGCAATGGGATAGGGTACGTCATAGTCATTGCCTTTTGCCCCTTCATCCACTGGACAGGACAGCAGTTCAAGCATCCCTGTTCCCTGGCCACTCCTACATTGCTCCCTTTCTCCACACTCTTCAGTAATGGAGCCGGCATCGCTTGCCACTTCACTTGAGCACTTGCAGCCATCAAATTCCTCCAGCTTGCCAGCAGTAGACGTGATGGTACCTGGCGGAAGTCGATCCGAGTAGAGACATAATGTATAAGAAAAAATTATTATACTGTAAATATCATCATATTATAATAGTATAATGCTACATTAAAAGTATTCAAGTTTCTTTCATTGTTATGGCTTTGATATATACATACAGTTACCTGCAATATTGGTGATTGCTCCTGTTCCAATTGTGTAGCTGTCCTAAATGATTGATGTTCATTGCAAAATACAGCACGAATTATATA
Organism: Ianthella basta; assembly: GCA_964019415.1. Taxonomy (NCBI): domain Eukaryota; kingdom Metazoa; phylum Porifera; class Demospongiae; order Verongiida; family Ianthellidae; genus Ianthella; species Ianthella basta. Next base: position 4,084,339 of record OZ025877.1, on the reverse strand, counting down.
TACCTCATCTCTACCTCTGTGATTACATTTACTAAAGACTATATATCAACCTTGCCTGTATGCACACAAATGTGGTGCTTGCACCAGTTCAAAATAATCCACAGCAAATGGTGAAACTTTGTCTATAATGTCATATCACTACCTTTGCAAATTGTGCCTTTATTTTCCACCACACATTCTCATGTCTTATGACATAAACAGAAGTAGTAACAACCCCTGCATTGGTTGGAGTTCGCAAACAACAGACACACAGCAATTTTCCAGCTGAGTTGTAACAATGGTCTATTTTCACTTTAGTATAATAGATGCCAATGAAGCTCTCTTACTTGAATCACATTGCTGATGACAAAGAGGTAGGTAAAGACGCTCCCCTCCTCTCCCACTGCAAACAGTGCAATGATCCAGGTGAATGCCAGTACAAGAACAAAGATGAATATGGCTTGAAGAAGACGCCTGCAGTCAAGCAATTAAACATCATTTTGATTGAAGGAAAGCTGCATTGATATGACATTAAGATTGTGCAAACAATATAATAATATTATTATGCAGTATATCTAAACTCTTTAGTAGGATATCGGCTATAATTTATAATTGTGACATAGTATCAAGTAGAACTATTGCTGTCAGCTAAACACTGTTACAGGTATTTGGTCGTTTAGACTGAAGAATTTGAACTGATGTGGAGATGTATATATGTGTTGGGTAGCCCATTATGTAACACAACCATTAAAGTTGCATAATCATGCCAAGCATTAGTGAGTAAAGTGGTATATTAACTATATCATCACTCACTTGCCCACTGATAGATACTCCTCAACCTGCCTATCACTGGTATCATCCTCCAGTCTAGATCTTCTGCACTTTGATCCAGCCAGTGACACCAAGCTCACAGTGAGCAGTACTGCATTTACCTGTAAAATGAATCCAGGAATGCAGCACAGCACTATTGAATTCACGTCAGTACCAAAGTTGCACACCAGGGATAGCAGCATGATTCAAAACTTGAATAGCATAATTATATAAAATAGAATTATCATATATCATTTGCAATGAATGGTCAGAGTTTTACGAGATGCCATGTGATGCAACTGCCACTTTACATAAAGGTATACTCCTCACCACAAAATAGGTTGCAACTGGTACTACAAAAGCAGAAATTGCCCCTGTCTCACTGGGCAACCAGCAACTGCACATGGAGCAAAATGAGTAAATAATGTAGCTATAATTATATATTAATGAATATTACTATTCCGAGTTGGCCATAGGTGTACGTGACTGAGGTGCTATGACTCACGCTAAAATTTTGTTGCTGTGAGGGCTCCCTTCATCATATGAATGTCTAATGAGGTAGTTCTCATGGTTCAATGCAACAGATATTGCCACAATTGGAATGGGAAGACCTAAACAATACAATGGTTAAATTGGGAGAATAATTGCCAAGTCTGCGGTTGAGAGAATTCCTATAGCTAGCTATAATTATGCAGGAAAACAGAAGCTATATTAATTTTTGTGCAACTGATAAAATTAATGAGTCTAATATAGTATAGGAAATGTACCCATGCATACCCCATCCCAGTGCCAGATAGATGAAAATCCATTTCCTGCCATTCACTCCGAATGATTTTGTAAGGAGGTTGCAAATGAGGACAGCTTCACACAGTGTCCAACTGAATGTGCTCAGAAAGAGGTAGTGTAACAAGGTAGTTACACTCTTGCAGGCTACCTATGGATGATTGATCAACAACAAAGAGAAACCAAAATTTAAAGCATGACTTCCATTGCTTCAATTTCTTGTAATTTTCAACGGATGCTATGCCCAAAAATGTTCAGTAAGTATACTATATAACTACAGCAGTAACTTGTTACACTACAGTTACATACATAATGTATGTTTTCACATAAACCCTTTTGAAAGAGTGTGGGGCGGGAGGGAGGAAGTCACACTTACTACATTGTCTGTGGCTGTTTGCACTCCAGTGAGGAACAGGAGCAGTCCCAAGGAAAGGGCAATGCACAAGTTGAGGTGAACAAAATTATTGAGTTTCTGAATCAATTTATTTCTGAATCAGAGAAGTTGCAAATAACAGGTGCCAGCAAAATTCTCTATTATATTCTACATGTAATTTCGGCACCAACCTTAAAGAAATATAAAAGATGACAGCAACAATTGAGCAAAGGAAAGAAAAACCAGTGCCAATGTATATGATATAAGACAGTGGAGACTGCAGAAGAGGAAGTACATTCTCAATAGTGAGGGTCATTTGAATTGTACACAGCCCAATGTGCATGTATTAACTCACTAGATCATTGGAGGGCACAATACTGACCAGAACCACAAAGCTTGTGAGGTGGGAGGCTTTACACAGAACATGTGTGTCATTGATGACTTCAGTGGTCAGTCCTCTGTAGGACCACCCTCCAGTTTGGTTGGCACCTCCAGTGAAGTTGAAGAAGGCACAGCGGAACAGCTTCATTTTTCCAGTGGGCACAGTTGCCATAATTGTCTCTTCCTGCAATTGAGGTTAAAAATTGCCATTAGTCGACATTCTACTTGTTCAACTCCATTGACGTCTCCATGATTCAATTCAAACACATAAATGTGTAATCTTTAATTTAATAACCCCTCCCGTATGCTACTAGACAGCATTAAAATAATAGTGTTTGTATAATGAAGGACTGTATAATGAAAGAATGCACTTATAATACATATACCTTAATGGGGAATGTCAGCTCCACAGTCTCATTGCTGTCCAGATCACCACCATTGTAGCCAAGGATTTGACTAGAGATCACAAGGCTAGCAGGTGTGGCCTCTTCGGATGGTACTTCACTGCATGTTTTCAGATAATATGTGTAGGCAACATGCATTCTTATGCAGGGGAAGTTAATGAGCTTCGAGCGCAGTACTGACTTCAGTGAAATACAAGACGTTTCGATCCGTAGATCTTCATCAGTTGTAATACAAAACTTAGGGAAGCCCTTATTTAATGTCGCGCTTCCCTAGGTTTTGTATTACAACTGATGAAGATCTACGGATCGAAAGGTCTTGTATCCCACTGAAGTCAGTACTGCGCTCGAAGCTCATTAACTTCCCCTGCATCGTGAACACGCAGTAATGAACCTCTACAGTATCATGCATTCTTATAATACCGTTTCCAAAAAGAGCAGGATTTGTGTCATTGAATGCATGCATACTAAGATACTGTTACTGAAATGAGCAATACTGTGTTTTCATCTCCACATGCAGTCACTCACTTCTCTTCTGTATCATACCTTATTACTTCTTGAAGGTAACCCTCTATGTTTCTCGGGACAACATTCACTACTTCCACACTCTTTACTCCAAATTGTATCTCACCACTTCTGGTTGCCAAGATAAAGGCAGTGGGCATCTTAATGTGAGGGATCAGTGATGGTATGCTGAATTGAAGTAGATTGACTGAATCATCCGGGAAAAGCAGACTACTGTACATTTCCAACTTATCAAAAGGAAGTTTGGTGCCATGTAGTGCTGGAGAAAATGGACAAGGAACATTGATTAGGCAGAAAGTTTATACCACCATTAGCTTACTAAGAATGGCCAGTAAAGTTGCATCAATTTACCTAAATTTGGTGTTGAAATGGTGACACTAGTTTTGTCAGTAGGGATGGATGACGTCACTGCATCAGCCATCACTTCTGTTGCCTTGAGTATCCTTGAGGCGAGAGACTGTACAATAATTGGTTACAGAGGACCACATAAAAATGCCTCAATATTAACCAAAATGCCATAATAATTTTGCGTGTATCAATTAGAATATCTTGGATCCATACCTTGTTAGTTAATTCTAATGCTGGTTTGTTCTTCTCACCCAGTAGGGAGCTGATAATGTGGGCCTCAACCTACAAACATTATTTTTACGTTTATTTGTTACATATCTTTGAAGCTGCCATGCATAATGCAGTTCTTCCCATTGTTACTGTAGAACTGTTGGATCTACAGTGCCTATATAGTTGTGCATATACCTTTCCTGGCTGTCTGTTCACCATCGCCGTAAATAGATCATTGTTCATAGTGAGGCTACACATTAGAAATGATTCAAATGCTCAGTCACATTGAAATGCATGAGATTATGAAAGCAGACTACTGTTCATTCACCAAAACATACACTGTCAACGTTTCGTAATTTACCTGGCTACAAATTCCACAAAGGCAGTTGCAGTTTCCAAGTCTTGAGGTAGAAGAGATCTGCCGGTTGACTTGTTCAGAGCATCCTGAAGATATAACGTTAACCTCTCCACTGTGGCTTTGTCCTCAGCCAGAAGAGGAAGGCCATAAGAAATTGTCTGATTCATAGCACAAAGCAAATTCTCCATCTGCACATTAGTTCAGAAATGAAATGGCAAGATAGAAGTCATCCCTAAGTGCAGCATGAGACATGCATATTCATAGTAGAACGAAAGATACCTCAATCCTGATCTCCCGGACACTGACAGATTCACAAGCAGTTGCATCTACAGGCCCCCAATTGCCATTAGACAGACAGCTCCTGTGAGCCAACCCCAACCCAACAGCATCTCCTTCACCAGGACAGTGGACAGACTGGGTGGTTCCAGGGAGAGCTGGTGACCACTGAATCTTCCACAGCTTGTCTTAGTCTTCAGGGCAATTCACAAGTATTGAATGGCCTACATTACTTGCTGTATAGCAATCAGCGTGGAAAAGGTAGCACAGAATGTATTACAATGTCACGGAGGAGCAGTTATACAAATATTCCTTAGAACTACATTGTTGAACGTGCATGAAAATTGCATGCATTAATTTAGCTGCATGTTTGCTATGTTATGTCGCCATATCAACTCACGGCATCCTCCAGATTCTCCTACTGCTGGTCCGTGTGCACTGGGGCAAGCATCCTGCAAGACGAACAAAGACAGTGTATGTACAAAGTCAAACAATTGTTGCAGTAAATATAAAAGACAGAATTCACAGTAATTTATGTCATTTATCGTCAGTTCTTATTTCTTCTAAGATCTGTGAGTAAATATATGCTACAACTATCTATTCCATTTTTCACCAAATATTTCATGCAATATATAGTAAGATGCTTCATCAGTTTGTAACTCATGATTTCTTATACCATAACTTCATCGTGCAGGCATAATCAAACATCAAACATTATCGCATGGTAATGCAGCAAGGTGTGGCACACTTACTCACACACACACACACACACACACACACACACACACACACACACACACACACACACACACACACACACACACACACACACACACACACACACACACACACACACACACACACACACACACACACACACACACACACACACACACACACACCACACACACAAACACACACACACACACACACCACACACGCAAACACACACACACACACACAATGAGAGCAACCAAAAATTTACTTGGCAACTATAGCTTCGTTTGAAGGATAATTATGATGACATTTTCACTATATGTAGACAACACTTACTCTGTAGTCTGGGATGTTATCACCTTCTGTGTCCAAGGAGCAGTGACTGCTCTTAACGTCCATCACATAAGGGTCACTGCACTGCATACAGCATGGAAGAGAAGCGTGAGGTGATATAATGTAAAAGCCTTCATCCAATGTTGGATTGCACATTTCATGCTCACTTCACATGCTCCAAAGCAGTCGCAGGTACATGGCCTCACGGATGGGCCAGCACAGAGATGGGCAACCTGACTGGTGCCAGCTCTACAGGAACATGTTTCTGCAAGCATGCAACAGATAACGAACATAGAAATGTGCCAAGAACGTGTTGGTCAGAACAAATGAGGATCCAAAGACAGACACTCCGCAATAGCATTGAAGTAGTACTTTACCTGAAGGCGTGGCAGCAAAAGTTATCAATATATTGTAGTTTGCACCATTGAAGGGGTCTGTTACAGATGTGATGGATGTTGTATTTTCTGCTAATTTCACAGTTGGTTGAAATTCTACTGTTAACAAGACAATTGAGCTATTAGCTCCACTGCTGGTGATTGCCTGTGTTGTAATTTTGTAGGAATCATTGCCAAGGAATTCTCCCTCAGTCAATTTGTTCAGCTGTATACAAGGTAATGAGCCATGGAATGATGTACCAACGTACACATGTACCAACAAAACAATACTATTAATATGATGATTAATGTACAGTATGTTAGTAATCTGCTACCTGTGTTTCAACTGCTCTTTTCATTCCACTAAGTGCCTCAGTGTTGTTCTCCTGACTGCTCATTGTCACATTAGCTGTGAAGAAGTAGATCAGATTCCTTGCAGTGTTCTTGAAAGTGCATGAGCTCATGTCTACTGCCTCCCAGGAGTCATCAGGACGGCATCTCCTTCTCACACTGGTTTTGGAGAAACTAGAGTGAATTGTGGTACAAGGCAGCTCTGCAATTGTATTATGAGGCATTTGAGGCCATTGGAAAGTAAGGTCAAAGTCCGGCAGACAACAGCCAACACAGGGGTCTTAATGAGCATTTGTTGATGAAGGGATGAAGGAGAAAATCATTCACATAGTGCTATATAATGTGTTGTGGCGTGCAGTTCATTCACAAATCTGATTTTGCAGATAATAATGGTTTTATTGTGCATGTGATGTGCTTGAGGATGTGCAGCAGTTATCGCTTGTTCACCTTTTGGTCAGGTATTCTGTCTCCATCAACATCCAGGAAGCACTGTGCTGGTGAGCCAGGCATACGGCTGAATCGGGGATGGCACTGAAACGTATGTGAGGCCACAATGAGAGGTAATTATATTATATATGGCACAAAGGGTATGTCACAGTCATAAATACCTCACCTCTATGCCTTGACTGGAGCAGGAACAGGCCTGAGTTGCCTCAGACCTCCCAACACATACATTGAAACTGGCTGACACTGAAAACAGTGGTTGTACCTTAATTGCTGAGTAACCACAGCAGTTGCAGAAATCTATGAATGAAGTTTGACATACACGGATAAAAGTAAGTGCCTCTTGTCTATACAGCTTAATTTGGTATCCACACAGATAATATAATATGAAGTATAATTACCATACCTGATTTGTGGGCTACCATCACAGACAAAACCCTGCTTGAAACACTCTGTAGGAGACTCATTAGGGCACTTGCATCTGTTTCACTAATCATTTATAGCATACACTTGTGATTGTCTAGGTGACCAAATTTGTGATGTGTTTCTCACTTGTGACAAGTGCTGTATGGCTCTCTAAAGTGGACGAAGTTTGGAAAGCAGTCTGAATGCAAGGTATAGTGTGATTGTATTTAATGTTAAAGATGAGTAGAGATAGGCCCCAGGTTACGTTTCATCTTGTATATTTCTGCGAATTATACCTCAAGGGTCTCCTTTTGTGCATCAGAGTCTGTAATAACCTCCACCACTGCTACTGCAGATGGTGGAGCATCATTCCTGAAGGTTCACTGAGACATGTCCAGAGTATCCCATGTGCTGTGCATAGAGCAACGAGCAGTAATTACACCACCTGGAAAGAAACTACCATCCAGCAATGAACAAGGTACTTCAGCTTGCAAGTTGATGGGGGTCTCAGGAAAGAGGAAGGCAGAAGGACAAGCTGATGGAAAAACGCAGAGAATAGATTGAAGAATTGAATGATACTATCAATAAAAATACTCAAACATCATCTATACTATGCTATTTATCAACCTACGTGAATTTCTTTCCGCAATGTTGATGACAACATATTCTGAACTCTGGTTGACTTCAGTCTTGTTTGTACTGTTCAATATCATCAGACTATATTGTTCAGTATTCATTGTTTCCATAAAACTGTAGTTAAAACATGCTTCCAATACACCAACATCAAACGTGACAGTCATGATGTTGTTTCCAGAATCTGCAATAGATCAAGCAAGAATTATCAAAAATCGTTATGCTTCCATTACAAAGCTATGTAGCCAGTTCCGCAAGGACACACTTAGGTTAGGTCCCACTATAGGTGCCTTGAACATGGACAATGGTGATACATAAAGCAGCTAGGACACCTCCACTCACCTACTCCTCTCCCACATGCTGATTGTATGATTGAAAATAGCTAAGGAAAATCTTTTGTTCCATTTGTTTCTTCAGAGTATCTAAGTCTGCATCATGGTCAATATTAATGTTGAAGCATTTGACTGCAATCTGAGCATTTCTGCTGATACGAAGAAGTTCGTACATAGTTAATAATGTTCAAACTAAGTGCACAAGTACATATGAACATTAGTGGTGACTAGTGCTTCTTTGCAGTTGCCTCTAGCCATGCTTGAAATGATGACAAACTTAAAAATAATAAGCCGTAGGTCTCTTTATAGTAAATTTTGAAGCACTGACATTTGTATAGTAGTAGTGGTAGTTGTATAGAAGTAACTACAAACCTGTTGGCATTTCCATCTCCAACTGTTGTAAAGTTACTACAGTGGCAGAGTCCACTTGGTACAAGTTTCTCTTCCTCACCGAACAGACTGACACTACTCCCTCCTCCTTCTGCACTTGCAGATAAGGTTCCTTGAAACCAATAATGGTTGGAAGTATTTCTGAGAAGAAGAATATGTGAAGCAAGCAACAGAGTTAGATTCCATGTACACACAGGTAACATGAAACTGATGTTATGTCAGACTTGATTTATATACTAGAATGTAAGTTTATCATGTTTCACCAGATCCATAGAGCCTCATAACAATTATACTTCAATTGAATGACAACTGGTACATACCAGAGCAGTTTGGCTGAGTGCCTGACCATTGTCCACTTGCAGGCATGCAAGTTCTGACTGCATCACCTACAAGCCTGTACCCTGCACTGCAAGAGTATGTGACTCTATGTCCCTCTGTGGTGCCAGAAATAGTTCTTATTCCATTTGCAACATTGCCGGGGTCACCACAGTCACCTGTACGGTATACATTCCACAGAGAGGCACTAACAGCAGTTTGAACACATTGAATAACATGCATGGACTCCTAGTACCTAGCTAGGTAAGCACAATTCCGAATGTATAATATGTATGTACATAACTTACGAGCGCATGATGGCAAACTCCCAGTCCATACTCCATCTGTTTGGCATGTTCTGGTAGATGTGCTTCCTAAGAGACTGTACCCTGTCTTACAGGTGTAAGTAACAGTGTGTCCTTCAGTGTACCCAGTGATACTTCTCCTACCATTTGTTGCCATCCCAGGGTCTATGTCCCTCTGTAGTGCTCGAAGTGCTTTTTGTTCCATTTACGTATATAGTTAATTAATGGTCAGAGCCATAGAGGGCATGTGGTCAACGAGGGCTATGTATATAAAATGTTTAGCAAGCTCATACGTATATACATATAACTAGCTGTATTATGCGTGTACTGTATGCATGACATCATTGCAAAATTAGCTACACTTACACTAACTCACCTATTATGGACCAGAAGCTAATGCTGTAGTTCATATTTCATCCTGACACATGCTTGTTGTCTGAGGATTTGCAATTACATTTTATGCTTGTGGCAAACATATCGTACTCAGCATACACAAATCATCCATATACTTCATATACTCAACAGCCATCGTATTGCCATCGTGAGTGTAGCCTATATAGCATAGCAATTAGGCTGTGCAGCTGGAAGTTTGATGCAAGAGGTTAACCTTGAAGTGTAAGCTTTCTAAGATATGTGAGCATGCATTTGTCACAAATAATGTCAAGTTTTCAAACAACATTATCTGGTTAGCACTACAATATGCATGGCTACAATGTTCACACTTCTATTTTAGTGATCCATGGCTATAGCTATTGAGAGCTCACTACCAAACTTTCCTACACTGGCTAGCTAGCTACATATGCCAGTGTGCGCATATTATGCTACCCACTACAAGGAACATTGATGCAGTTTTCTTCTCGTCTACTCTCTCCAGGGCAGCACTCTGAGGAACCCCTGCATTTTCTCGTGGCCAGAGTAGTGCCTTTTTGCCCACAAGGACCTCTGCAGGCACCAGAGCTCCAGGAGGACCAGCCAGCATCACCTGAAAAAAGACCACAGCATAATTCGAGTTTAATACAACGTAACCCTTACAACAACTCACAAGGGCAGTCTCCACAGGTGGTGTCTATCTTAAATGATGGCCCCTCGCAGAACTTTCCTCCATTGTCAGGGACTGGGCTGTTACATGTTCGCACCAAGACCTTTCTCCCTCCTCCTCCACAGGACACTGTACAAGGTGATGCTTCACTCCAGGGAGACCAACCGCCATGAATAGCTTTGTTTCCACAGGTGGATTTCAGGCAGGTACGTAGCAGTTGGAGAAATGATTAAGAACAAATCGGTCACAATTGATGAATTTAAATACCCAGTATGATATCATGCAACACATGACAGTAGTAGGCTTGCAGGGTATGTATGTATATCTGACTGCATAATGCTCACGAGGGCACTCTTCCAATTCACACAGTTCAATGGTAGTGTTGCTCCCTTGGCAGCAGTCAGGCTGGTCTGGAGTAGTGCAGTTTCTGGTGCTCCTTCTGGTCCCTCTTCCACAAGTTTGGGAACATGGTCCAGGTGACCAGGGAGACCAGGCTTCTTCACCTGAGAAGTAGATTTAATATGGAAGCCTTACAAAATGTACTGGCATTAATTTTTAGCAAATTGATATAATATGCTCGATGCATTTTAGCCAGGCAACATTCAAAAGTAATCTTGTTGACATCAGCACAACACAGTTTAAGAATTGGAATTATATATTAATGAAATGAGTACACTTATAATTACCATGGCTTACATGGGCAGGTGAAGCACGGTATGGTTCTTTTGACTGTCCCATTGCAGGATTGGCCTCCATTCTGAGGTGTTGGTTTATCACATGTTCTGGTATCAACTTGTATACCCTCTCCACCACATGTGATGGAGCAAGCACCCTTAACCCAGGCTGACCAGCCACCGTCAATAGTTCCTGCATGAACATTGAGGAATCAATGTAAACAGATTAAGCAAAAAAAGGCATGATAAATTTGTCAAATTTGAGAATGTTTATGATATACGTCTATAAGTTCATTTTAGATGATTGTGAGTTAAGACATTTTGTGCAATTACATATTACTACACAATCTCACATGTGTGCATGGGTTCTGACTGGCTGACACTATAAGGGTATGTGACGGATGCAATGTAAGTCTATTAGTTCCTACCAATACACATATGGACATGGAGTGTAAGGACAAGTCCATGAATATATTGTGGTTTGAAGACATTCACAAGTCTGCTTGCAACAGTTATTGGTTATCCAGATGCAGGCATAATATACCCAATTCTGACACTAACTGTACATTCTGTGTGAGTAGAGTAGAATACTGTACATGAATGCAAATGGTTACATTATAGCTTACGTAAGCAAGACGGTTGAGTACCAGACCACTGTCCGTTATTCTGACATGTTCTACTGTTGCTTCCAATGAGTGTGTACCCCGTGTGGCAAGTGAATATCACTGTGCTTCCAACAGTGGTACCAGCATTAGATTTCCTTCCATTAGTTGGAGTAACAGAGTCACCACAATCTCCTAACAGGATGAAAGAAGGCATAGGCACAGAAGTACTAGTACTATTTATCACTAATCATGAATTAAAGTTTGCTGCGATGGCATATGTGTGTGTTGTGTGTGTGTGTGTGTGTGTGTGTGTGTGTGTGTGTGTGTGTGTGTGTGTGTGTGTGTATGTGTGTGTGTGTGTATGTGTGTGTACTGTGTGTGTATGTGTGTGTATGTGCGTGTGCGTGTGTGTGTATGTGTGTGTGTGTGTGTGTGTGTGTGTGTGTATGTGTGTGTGTGTGTGTGTGTGTGTGTGTGTGTATGTGTATGTGTGTGTGTATACATGTGTGTGTGTCCTATTATAATCGAAATTCAGCTCCACTTACTGACACATGTCGGTTGTGTGCCAGACCACTGTCCACTTGATTGGCAAGTCCTGGAGCTGTTTCCTCTCAGGCTATAGCCAGTGTTGCAGCTGAAGATGACTCTATCATTGTAGTTCCTCCCTCTGTAAGTACTCTGTCCATTACTTGGTGTGCAGGGCACACTGCATGTAACAACTGTAGCACATGACAAATCAGTTAATTATTAACGGATCATGAAGTGCTGTATAATACAGCACAAATATGCAGCATTGGGAAATGAATGTACATTGTACGTGCTAGGCAGAAACACTGGATACCACCTGAGAGGAAGCAGCTTCAGGACCTGTCAGTCCAATGGACAGTGGTCAGGAACACAAACAACATGTGTCAGTAAGTACTGTTAGTTGTCAGTGTGTGGCAAGATATAGAAGAGTAAGTGAATAGTTTGTGGGCAATATGTAGCAGATTATTTAACAACTGAATGCAGGACGTTTTGGCCCGAAGGCCTTCGACAGCTGCGTACAAAACTGAGAATGTACAGTGGGAGACTGGTTTATATAGCTATGGGTGACTGTGTGTGACCATTCAATTTCTAGGATTATGTGTACATGTGTTTAGCCAATCAGAAACATAGTTATGTGTACAGGGGGTGTGGCCAATGAAAAAGAAAAGAAAATAGTGGGGTTGGAGGGGGGGTTCAATTCCTTGTCCTATTTCTCCAAGTTAAGCTGTTTCTTTAGTATGAATTTGCATGTATTGTTCTGGCCAAAAGGAATTGCCTTAGGGTTATTTCCCTACCTGATAAGGTAACAGAACACTTAGTCATAGTTTCTATTGTACCATCATTTGCACTGGAATACATTACTTACCAGATCATGACACAGCTATTATGGAAAGTGTTGTCAAGAAAAGAGCGGTGGAGGTATACAGTAGTACACATATAATGGAGTTCAGAGTGTTGTGCATAACATGCACACCTAGCTCTACAAGGGAATGATCACTTATTTACTTAATATTACATTAAGGGGCATTAAATAAGCTTGATTGCAATAATTACACTAAGTCTTAGGAATCACTCACTGGTACAAGTTGGATGACTACCTGACCACTGGCCACTTGACTGACACCTCCTACTAGAACTCCCTGCAGTCCTAATGTACCCTGTGCTACAGGTGTAGGTTACTCTGCTCCCAACAGTGGTACCGGAGTAGCTTCTCTGTCCATTTGACAAGAAACTGGGGGTGCCACAGGACCCTTAAATGTTTCGTGGATTCGAAAAGCACAAAATAACATTCCAGGCAACAATTGGACATAACAGTTAATATTAGCCAACACCACTTCTGTAAATTTTCTGAGTATGATTTATTGTCAATTGAGCAAATACCATTATGTAAGGACAGTGCAGTTCAGAGAGTAGCAGAGCAGATTCCAAAGTTACTGTCACACTACCCCACAATTATATATACGAAGGAAACTAGGAAAGTGTTGTCAAGAGAAGTGAACCGAAAGAAAAGTACCTTCCATGATTCGATCATGCTTAGTTTATTGATACATTGAGCTGGAGGTTGAGATTGATGCCCAAAGTGTGAATGAAGCACTGAGGTTTGCAATAGTATCCCAACTGAATTACACAACTTGTACATGCATGGGTCTTGACTTTGTGTTTGCGCTCTCTAGACCTGATCAAGAGGTTTTAGGCATAATAAGGAATCAAATGGAACCTCAGGAGTCTAAACTAAAGAAACTTCAGCTAAATGGCATATCCGTAATACTCATGTGGCAACCAATTAGAACATGCAAGCACAACTCTGCAATGAGCAGCTTGCATTATTATGCAGTTACATGTATGCAGAATAGTATAATTATTACAAGTGGGGTATTCTGTTTTAGCATGCATATATACTTAGAAATCACTCACTGATACAAGTTGGATGACTCCCTGACCACCAGCCATATGACTGACATGTTCTACTAGAACTCCCTGCAGTTCTAATGTACCCTGTGTTACAGGTGTAGGTTACTGTGCTACCAACAGCAGTGCTGTAGTAGCTTCTCCGTCCATTTGACAAGGAACTGGGGGTGCCACAGGACCCTTCAGTGTTTGTGGAAATGAAAGGCAAAATAATAAAATTCCAAGCATTAAGAGTTAACGATCAATATCAGTCAACATCATTTCTATGACAATTGAATATGTTTTGTCAATTGATCAAATATAATTATGTAATGACTGTGCAATTCAGAGAGTAGTGGAGCAAACTCCATAGTTACTGTTGCACTACCACACAACTAAGGAAACTAGGTAGGTGCTATCAAGAGAAGTGAACTGATGGAAATCAAATACCTTCTATGATGCATGCTTGGGTTATAGATCTGGTGAGGTAGATGTTGAGATGATATACATTTTCACCCTAGGTGTGCATATAGTGCTGAGGTTAGCAGCAATAATTCCACAACATGGACATGCATGTGTCTTCACTTTGTGTTTGTGTGTGCACTCTAGATCAAAAGATATTAGATTTGATAGAATCAAATGGAACGTCAGGAATCTAAACCAAGGTAACTTCAGCTATGCCAGACATCAGAAAAACTTGAGTGTCAACCATTAATTTTAGAACATGCACAAAAACTCTACAATGAACAGTTTGCACAGGCAGTGATATGTAGGAAACTACAAGTTGGGTATTCTGCTTTTTAGCATGCAAAATACTGAATGACTCACTAGTACAAGTTGGGTGACTTCCTGACCACAGGCCACTTGACTGACAACTCCTCCTAGAACTGCCTGCAGTCCTAACGTACCCTGTGTTACAGGTGTAGGTCACTGTACCTCCAAACGTGAAACTGGAGACTCGTCTCTGCCCATATGATAAGGAACTAGGGGTGCCACAGCCAGAGCCACCTGAGTTAAACATGAGAAAATGACTAGTATACTGGAATTACTTTCATTTCAGCAGCTTTCCAATTAATGGCAAATGGGTACCATTCCATGCACATGCCATTCAAAGTCATTGGCAGTAGCACTTAGGGCATAGAAAATTCAGGTCCAACTGCTCTTTTCATTAATTTTCCTAGCTATGCTTCAAATGCCTGAACAACTGTATAATGGGAAATTTGGATAGGGTGTTCACAAAATGGATGTTGAGTCAGGCATTGGAACTTCAGACAAAATGTGAGAGGCAATTTCCTCACCAGTGCATCACGGAGGGTACAGTTTGCAGCCGTTTCAGTGAATTTTCATGCATATGACCATTTTGCCTCAATTGTCAGTGAGTGATTGTATTGCTCTGTTTCTCAGATTAACCAACTAACTAGCATGTCAACCATAGTGGTGCCACAGCCAGAGCTACCTGAGGTAAACATGAGAAAATGCCATTTAATCTTTTCCTCTTGGTAAGGACATCTACTCTTGGTAAGGACTGATGCATATATATGTGACAATGAGAGAAATGAGGAAGCTATCCATGTGTGCAAGATCTGGTCAAGTAGCTGTTAACCACTAGGGCTTTGTAAATTGGGAAATGTGTGAAATTTCATGACATGAGCATAACTGGACTTCAAGTTCCAACTTCAACAAGTTAATTCTAAATTATAAAGAGCACTCCTCACTGTAGTAACTAAGTGACTTCTTTTTATCCATTATGCACTGTCTCTGTAGTTACAATACAATGACACCCATAACAATTATTTTCAATATCTGAGATTATCACTTTCCAAATACACCGTCTGTCACATTATAAATTCTTCTTGCCCTTTAACTTTAAGCTCAAGTGAAACACATAATGTCAAAATGCCATTATGGTAGGTGTTTACATAGGAAATTGGTATGTGTGAATATATGAATACTCACATGCTACACTTGCATCTTCACGGTGTCCGCAGTTATGTACATAGGTTCCAGTGTGAGGGCATTTCAAAAGAGAGGTTTCAAATCCAGTGCACCTCAATTCATCTAGAAGTATCTTCCCGGAACCCTGTCCATAATGAGCACTATTGTAGACTGCTGCCAAGCCCCTGTACCCAAGTTGTCGACAGATCACGTATCCATCATAACTGCTCCAGCTATCATCGCAAACTGTGTTCCACTGGTTGGCAAACCATATCTCAACTCGGCCTGCTGATGATGCAGGTCCATTGACAAGACGAACAGATCCACTTGAATACTTTGAACTGCTACCTGATGTGCAAGAACATAGTCAGTCAATCTGTCACTATTCAAAGCATTCTTCACATTCATGCATCATGTAGGAGATATCCAAACATGTCAAGTGCAGTAAATATCAAGGCAATGTGGCGAATCATGCAGAAATCACACTCACATGTTACACTTGCATCTTCACTATGACCACAGTTGTGAACATTGATTCCACTGTGAGTACACTCTAATAGTGTTGATTCACGTCCAGTGCACACTAAGTCATCCAGTAGGATGTTTCCTGACCCCTGTCCAAAATGAGCACTTCGATGTGCAGTTACTGCTCCTGTGTACCCAAGTTGTCGGCAAACCACATTTGCATCATTCAAGCTCCAACTGTCATCACATACAGTATTCCACTGGCTGTTGTACCAAATCTCTACTCTCCCTTGACTTTCTGAAGAGCCACCAACTAAGCGTGTGTTACCATTATTAGCACCTATTATAGTATAGATAGAATTATATATTTAATAGATACTATGATTCATTACCACAAGTGCAGCATGTCTGTGAGTATGCTTTGAGATGATTTACAATCTCAAAGGAGCAAGTCAGCTTACAAATTACTCCTGCATCTTCACCATGACCACAGTTGTGCACATTCAGGCCAGAGTGTGGGCATGACAGTAGAGATCCTTCTGATCCAGTGCATTTAAGGTCATCCAATAATATTGAACCTGTTCCCTGACCAAACGATGCACAGCACCGAGCACTTACGCCACTGGAATAGCCCAATTGCCTGCACACAACTCTAGCATCACTTATGCTCCAGGAGTCATCACAAACAGTATTCCACTGATTGGAGTACCATATCTCCACTCTGCCTGAATACAAATTTCCATTGGCAAGACGGACAGAGCCACTTGACTGCCTTCCACTCGTGCCTGAATGGCAGAAAATGCCGACACAATAAAGTTTGTTTCACTTTGTCATTTGTGACAGCTAACGATTCTATGCAGATGAAGCAGGTTTTCAAGCATGGTCTTTTAATCCATGATGGAAAGGACAAGAAAAAGTATTTCAGTAAAGTGATAAATTAGGTGCTGCCCAAACTCAAAATGCTACTTTGCTCCCTATAGTCGCTGTAATGTTGTTGATATTAGCTAAGTAATTTTGCATAAGTTTTTAACACGCCTGTGTGCACACTTTCATATTTGAAAATAGATACAAGCCATTGAACATAACTAACAGGAATTTCTGTATAATTTGACGCAAACAAGCATCTGCACAGAATATTGACACACCTATTAAAATTATGTATAACATCTATAACATACAGTTTTGCACATTCTCATGCAATTACCATAACTATTCACAGTTACTGTATCTCTCGTTCACACACATCACATAAGCAAACATACACACAGGGGAATGGAGAGAGAGCACACATACAGTATGTATCCTTCAACTATCTGAGAGTATTCTCCTTGGATAATGTCTAACTTCCTACAAATCCTTAAAAAAGGTACATAGCTAGGGAGAGTATAAGTGGTGTAAAGGTAAAGAGATAGTACATGGCAGGGACTCTACTTGCTAGAAATTATACCTTTTCCCTTCTCAAGTTATAATATTTTCTTCCTCCTTACTACTGTATAAGAAGTGTGCATGCATCTTTAGCCTAAACATGCAAACACTTTTTGTCATGTATATTAATTTTCTTGAGTTTCTATTTTCAATACCATTGTACACGCAGTGATCATTTTGAGCTTACTTTGATCATTGCATTAATAATAAGTAACATACAAATTCACAAAATTTTCCAGAAAATTCTGGATACATGTAATGATCTAGCTATAGCGCATCACAATTTGTCATGCGTCGTTTTACCCCTGCCCAGGAGAAAGAGTCAGATCATGCATACTGTCGTGTATACATTGACATTGAATTTTGCCCTTCAATGAAAATATTGAAGCTGAAATTAACTGATTTCGACGTAATGCACTTTTTAGAATGGGTTCTTTGTATATATGTATTTGAAAACAGACAATTAGCTGCAAAGATCCATTCGTGGTTAGTTGTGAGACTATCCTGCTGTGGTGCACCTTGCTTGTGGGTATGTGACACAAGTGGAATTTGTATGCAATCAAAGCACAATCTTTTCCTTATCTTAGATTCTGCAGTAACAGTAAATGCAAGAACAAAGATGAAATGGCTTTATACCAACTTTCAGCCTGACCAGGTTACTCTCACAATTTTATTTATACCTGCCTTGTTTGGTGGCCATTAATGAAAGCTGAGTGAATCCTTTCTGATTATGTTACATTCATTATAGCCAGTTTGAAGTGTTAATGAGTGTCCTGCAATCTAATTGGATTGCTACTATTGCTCTGCCATGCACAGTCAAAGTACATGATGATACAGTACCGGACCCTTCCTTTGTGGGCTATGAGGAGGAGTCAAGAGACCCTGGTTAAGAATATAGCATGTAACTTAACAATCACTCCCCATTATACTTTTTGTACTTCTTTATGTGGCACATAAATAATCTTGCCCTGTGAAAGTAATAAGTTTTTGATGTAAAGCATACTTATGAAAATCAACATCATTGCATAGAAAGCAAGTGCCGCATACATTATCTAAGCATTCATCTTACTCACATGTTACACTGGCATCTTCACTGTGTCCACAGTTATGAATATTGATCCCCCTATGTCTGCACTCAAGAAGGGAAGCTTCAGTTCCAGTACATTGCAAGTCATCGAGTAGTATTTGTCCTGATCCCTGTCCAAAATGTGCACTCTGATGTGCTGTTACTGCTCCTCTGTACCCAAGTTGTTGGCATACCACGGTTGCATCACTCAAGTCCCAATAGTCATCACATACAGTATTCCACCGGCTGTTGTACCAAATCTCAACTCTTCCCTGTCGACTTAAAGACCCTCCAATCAGGCGAATGTTGCCATTACTGTAACCTATATTGAATACAATGAGAATTGTGTAAATAATAATCATACATTTCACTAATTCACTTTTTACATACAGCAATTTTAATTCTGTCATTGCAGATATTCCTCCTTCATATTTGCTGATGATTATGTCAAATGAAATCAGTTCTACATTTCTGCAGTCAACAATGTACAGATAAATGAATTTAGCAACTCCTAACAGGCTAGTGCAATGGCACTGTGCACAAATAAGTTATCACTGCTTACCTTGTGCAGTATGTGTGTAGATTAGCAAGACCGCAATAAGTCTCAGCTCGAACATTTTTCACACTTGGATCCAACACATAGGAGAGGTGCTCTCACTGTGTAAGGAAGCACTTTTAAGGTACGCAGGTAGCAGTGAATATATGGAAGCCACATGATTTACAATTATTAATATTCTGTAGTCTTACTTTCTAATACATTGTGCAGTGGAAGTGGCAGCATGGACATGGCTAACTAAGGTGCAGACATTACCTCTGCTGTGTCACCCCATTATGCATGTAAGTAGAAATAATAGTGAATACCATAATTGCCCATCTGGACAGCTTGTGGGCAGGGAATTTAACAGCCTAGAATTTCATTAGCTACATACTGTGTACATGCGTTTGTCATTGACCTGTTATTATAATAATTATGGAATTGTGAAGCTGCATGTGGAGATTTTCCTTCATGCTAAAATTTATACCAGATCATAATTATCTATGTAATTTTATAAAATTTTGTGAATTAATAAATTTAATGAATATTTTGTATTAGTTCTGCTAACTACATTTGTACAGATATAGCTTTAACGATGTAATAAATCTTTATAACCTTCTTCATCTCTTCGATTTGCTTGTAACGTTCTACGCTTCAAGTGGTGTTTTGCCTTTATAAAAGGATGTGTGACCATGCACTCACTCAGTTAGTGGTGGGGGAACTCCAGCCTATTTTCAAGAAACCCATAGTCTTACAGCAAACATTATTTACTTAAATTTGAGAAAGACAGGACAGCATTAGGCAATACACAACAGTACTAGTACTAGTCCTGTGATTATGGGAATTGAAGGGCTTCTGTTTGTCAAAACAACATTAGAGCAATTTACCCAATGCATTACCCATTTATACAACAAGTATAATAATGTACTTCCTGTCCACTCTTCGCACAGATGCATACGTAGTATATACAGTACATGATTTTCATATACCCATTAATCATTTGAGTTGGCTACTCAGCTGTACCACTGTTTACTTCCATGTCTCAAACTGCACTATTCCTACTTCCTACCAGTGCCTCTCAGTCCCCAGGACATTAAATTTCACATCTCCTCACTGATTATCATTGTAAAGTGGTATATTCTGTTGCCTGCAGCATATCAACGCCCATGATTCATATGCAAATGTAATTTCTGGCACTACCATTGCATGGTACATGCACTTCCACCTTCACTTGCTTCTCAACTCCCTGATCCCAAATACGTACATTAATCTGCATTGCCCAAACAGCACTCGTCACAATACCAGGACTTTCTTCCAACTCTCCATTCATCCTTCATTTAAGTGCTAATTCACCACCCGCACAACTGCAAGACTTAGTACTAAGTACTAATTCACATTATGATCTTACCTCTATGGCTATATACCTGCTTGTCGTCCACATGATGCTTGCTAACTTGTGCCATCTTTCTGTTCCTTGGAGTGTTGTATTGTTGTATTTGATATCTTCTGACCAAGTAACTGTTTCAGCTACAAACAACACTGTCTGTACCTTGCATGCATATATGCGAATCCAAACTCACTCCTCCCTGAAACCTGGCTTGTGCCTCTCATCTGCCATGTCCAGAATGATGTCATAACACCATCGGGCAACCCTGCCTCTTTCCCTGCTTCACCTCAAACCATTTGATATCTCACCTTCTATCGTCATAGTGCATAATTATACTGTTTGCTAGAAGGAAATATCACTATTGCAAGTTGCTGATAGTCAGCAGGACTGGACATCAATATCAGCGCAGTGCATGAAGCAACTATTTAAAGGCTAAAACTGTACCATGCATGTTAGTGTACATTATTATGTGGAAGCTGCAAGCTCCTCTTTATCCCTTTGACAACAAAACCATTGTAGTTAGGGGAGGACCTCTCGTTTGTGTGAATTGAAGAGTATATGTAGCATTATAAACATTTTCACATTGCCAGCATTACTGCATGGTACAATAATGCTGTTTCTATGCAATTGGTTGTAATGTTTGGCTACACAAGTTACAACTGTCATTGTGTGTAGCTGTATCCATTACTAATAACAACCGATTCTGACTACTTATGCGTCAAGTCACAACCGCTACACTCTGCTTATATATCTGGCCTGGAGCTTCCCACTTTAGTCGAGTACTTGCTTGCAGCTACTTGCAGCTGTTATTGGCTTGTGACCATTAGTGTACACTGGCCAAATCTTGTATACATTGTCAATGTAAACTGTTTTCGCCGTAATTGTAACAATAGACATAATATGCAGTCTGTACAACAATACCAAGTACACAAAAATCCTAGGTTATTAAGGGTTAACTCATGCAAGTCAAAGCACAATTGAAATAAGCCAAAACATCCTCACACCATATTACCATTGTAACAGAAGAACGGTTGGTAAGTCTTGTTTTACTCATGGACCACCTTGGTTTAAATATATATTATAACATTATTTTCCAAAGAGCATGGACTTTGCATTGTCAGTAAATAATATTATGTTAATGTTGAATGAATATAGGTCTACACCCCTAGCCATCTGTGCATGCAATAATGTCTGCATCAGCATATTATGTATTGTACCACGAAATTTTTATGAATTCACCATTATTACTTCTAACAAGTCAAATTCTACCATAACTTTAAGTCACTGTAATGTCCTTTCCTTTACATTACAACAGCTATGACATCACCGTATGGTCTCCCTATGTCACACTTTTCACATAATTACTTATTTCCCGCCACATTGCCTTATAAACAGTTGCATCTCACCTATGTTTTGTGTACAACTCATGAAGATCA
Source organism: Ianthella basta (assembly GCA_964019415.1). NCBI lineage: Eukaryota > Metazoa > Porifera > Demospongiae > Verongiida > Ianthellidae > Ianthella > Ianthella basta. Next base: position 4,062,314 of record OZ025877.1, on the reverse strand, counting down.
ACGGATCGAAAGCTTTCCTGCTGTGATCTGCTGTGACCTGCTCCAGTATTTCTCCTTATCAATGATGCTACACAGCAATAATCCTCTACAGAATATATGTGTGTCAGTTTTATAATTGTGCTCTTCACATCACATCATCTACATTTCACCATTGATGTCAGTATGCTATTACATTATTGTTCACTATATACTGTAATGAATGCCCTAGCACCTATTCAACACTCATTTACATGCATATGATGGACTGACCATGGCAAACAGTTCACACACACATATGCACACACACACCATATATGCATGCATAGTATTCGTGAAGACAACAATTGTACATATACTGGTACAAGTCATATCCATTATAATAGGCATGTTCAGTTCTCTGAAATGTTGAACATAAAGACCAACAAGTGAGGTGGTTTGGATTAAGACCATTTGCAAGAAACCCCATATTACCAGTGGTAATGCATTCCATTTTTTACTTCATTAGACCTAGACAAGACTACATTTAAAAGTGCATAAACTTTCTTTGAATACAGGACTTGAAGGGCTTTTGTAAGTCTAAGCACCATTAGAACAAACCAACAACCAAAAAATGAGTTATTGCCTCATGTACAAATCCTACCAAGAATGTGCACTTGTAGCCTGAAGGTGACTAGGCATTGCTGACTGAACAACATTCAAGACTATATTACATTACCCTCAATGTATTCATTGCCATCAATTTAAAGCCCAGGGAAAGATTTCATTGATTTGTTCCCAAAACTCTGAGGATGTTCCCTGATAATTTGGGGTTAGGGCATAATTTCATGCACAGAACTTGACATGCATATCTTAGAAGTCATGTATGAAGCTGTTTAGCTTATTGTACAATCTAGAAGATTTCCATAGACAGCTGCAGTATTGGCTTGTTGATACTTCACTTGACAGTTGATATAACATCCATTCATGTACTGTAATTTGTACGTTACACATGCAATAATGACAAACAGTACGCTCATCTTACTCATTTTAAGATGCATATAATTCACACCACAATTGCATGAGCTCCATTTAATTGTAACTATATAGTTCTCAGTCTTAAGCTATGCTATGCATTATCAGTGTAACAGTGATTTCAATCATCCTATGTATTTCTATTGCTGTGAACTAAAGCTGTCACACTCTGTTGTCGACTCTTATGTGCATGGCTCATCCAGGACTTCTGCATAAGGTGATTCCTCATCCTCCATATCACCTTCCTCAAAGTCGGGGGTTGCAATGGGATAGGGTACGTCATAGTCGTTGCCTTTTGCCCCTTCATCCACTGGACAGGACAGCAGTTCAAGCATCCCCGTTCCCTGGCCACGCCCACATTGCTCCCTTTCTCCACACTCATCGGTAATGGAGCCGGCATCACTAGCCACTTCACTTGAGCACTTGCAGCCATCAAATTCCTCCAGCTTATCAGCAGTAGACGTGATGGTACCTGGCTGAAGTTGATCTGAGGAGAGACATAATGTATAAGAAAAATTATTTTACTGTAATAACATCATATTGTAATATCATAATGCTACATTAAAAGTATTCGAGTTTCCATCAATGTTATGGCTTTCATATAAACATAAGGTTACCTGCAATATTGACGATTGTGTTCCTGTTCCAATTGTTATCACTATCAGCTGTATACAGCACCATTGCTTTGACAGCGGCCATCACAGTCTCCACAAGGTGCTAGACTGTCCAGTAGCTGATCATCACTGCTGTTATGCCAAGTTACTTGTGCAGCATGTGGGTTGCCACCATAGCAAACAATGCATGTGGTTATTGCCAGGGGTAAACCTTACCTACTGGAGTATTAGTATGTGTGAGCGTGGTGTTAGTGACAAATTTAAAAGTTGAAAGCTGTTCCTGGGGAAGAACACTCTTAATCTATCATCTTCATTCAATAAGGATAGGCCATCTGGTAAATCCCATTTTACATGTATTCCAATGCACACACACACACTGTATTCACTACTACTTACAATAGCCTCAGCTGTTTGCATTAGGTATAGCTGCAATCTAATGCATTTGCATTAAACAATTAAACACGAACAATTGTAATAGCCTTTTAATCTTTTCAAGCTCACATTATTACATTAATGCAAGTTAATTTGTAACTTAGTAGTCATGTATAAAGCTGTCTAGCTTATCGTACAATATATAGAAGAATTCCACAGACAGCTGCAGTATTGGCTTGTTGATAATAACATCCATTCATGTACTGTAGTTTGTACGTTACACATGCAATAATGACATACAGTACGCTCATCTTACTCATTGTAAGATGTATAATTCACACCACATTGCATGAGCTCCATTTAATTGTAACTATAATTCTCAGTCTTAAGCTGTGCTATGCATTATCAGTGTAGCAGTGATTTCCATCATCCTATGTATTTCTATTGCTGTGAGCTAAAGCTGTCACACTCTGTTGTTGACTCTCATGTGCATGGCTCATCCAGGACTTCTGCATAAGGTGATTCCTCATCCCCCATATCACCTTCCTCAAAGTCGGTGGTTGCAATGGGATAGGGTACGTCATAGGCGTTGCCTTTTTCCCCTTCATCCACTGCACTGGACAGCAGTTCAAGCATCCCTGTTCCCTGGCCACTCTCACATTGCTCCCTTTCTCCACACTCATCAGTAATGGAACCAGCATCGCTTGCCACTTCACTTGAGCGCTTGCAGCCATCAAATTCCCCCAGCTTACTAGTAGTAGACGGGATGGTACCTGGCGGAAGTTGATCTGAGGAGAGACATAATGTATAAGCAAATAAGTATTATACTGTAATAACATCATATTTTAATAGTATAATGCTATATTAAAAGTATTCAAGTTTCCTTCAATGTTATGGCTTGCATATAAACATACAGTTACCTGCAATATTGGGGATTGATCCTGTTCCAATTGTGTAGCTTTTCTAAATGATAGATGTTAATTGCAAAATACAGCACACATTATATATATTTATATACCTGATCTCTACATCTGTGATTACATTACAAAAGACTATCAACCTTGCCTGTATGCACACAAATGTGGTGCTTGCACCAGTTCAAATTATGCACAGCAAATGATTAAACATTGTCTAAACTGTCATAATCATCATTACCTTTGAAAATTGTGCCTTTATTTTCCACCACACATTCTCATGTCTTATGACATAAAACAGAAGTAGTAATAACCCCTGCATTGGTTGGAGTTCACAAAGAACAACAACGCAGCAATTTTGTAGCTGAGTTGTAACAATGGTCCATTTTCACTTTAGTATAAAAGATGCCAATGAAGCTCTCTTACTTGAATCACATTGCTGATGACAAAGAGGTAGGTAAAGACGCTCCCCTCCTCTCCCACTGCAAACAGTGCAATGATCCAGGTGAATGCCAGTACAGGAACAAAGATGAATATGGCTTGAAGAAGACGCCTGCAGTCAAGCAATTAAACATCATTTTGATTGAAGGAAAGCTGCATTGATATGACATTAAGATTGGGCAAACAATATAGTAATATTATTATGCAGTATATCTAAACTCTTTAGTAGGATAGTGGCTATAATTTATCATTGTGACATAGTATCAAGTAGAACTATTGCTGTCAGCTAAACACTGTTACAGGTATTTGGTTGTTTGCACTGAAGAATTTGAACTGATGTGGAGATGTATATATGTGTTGGGTAGCCCATTATAACACAACCATTAAAGTTGCATAATCATGGCAAGCATTAGTGAGTGAAGTGGTATATTAACTATATCATCACTCACTTGCCCACTGATAGATACTCCTCAACCTGCCCATCGCTGGTATCATCCTCCAGTCTAGATTTTCTGCACTTTGACCTAGCCAGTGACACCAAGCTCACAGTGAGCAGTACTGCATTCACCTGTGGAATAAATCAAGGAATGCAGCACAGCACTATTGAAATCATGTCAGTACCAAAGTTGCATACCAGGGATAGCAGCATGATTCAAATCTTGAATAGCATAATCATATAAAATAGTATTATCGTATATCATTTGCAATGAATGGTCAGAGTTTTACGAGATGCCATGTGGTGCAACTGCCACTTTACATGAAAATATACTCCTCACCACAAAGTATGCTGCAACTGGTACTACAAAAGCAGAAATTGCCCCTGTCTCACTGGGCAACCAGCAACTGCACATGGAGCAAAATGAGTAAATAATGTAGCTATAATTATATATTCATGAATATTACAATCCAGACATGACTGAGGTGTTATGACTCACGCTAAAATTTTGCTGCTGTGAGGGCTCCCTTCATCATATGAATGTCTAATGAGGTAGTTCTCATGGTTCAATGCAGCAGATATTGCCACAATTAGAATGGGAAGACCTAAACAATACAATGGTTAAACCGGGAGAATAATTGCCAAGTCTGCGGTTGAGAGAATTCCTATAGCTAGCTATAATTATGCAGGAAAACAGGAGCTATATTAATTTTTGTGCAACTGATAAAATTAAAGAGTCTAATATAGTATAGGAAATGTACCCATGCATACCCCATCCCAGTGCCAGATAGATGAAAATCCATTTCCTGTCATTCACTCCGAAAGATTTTGTAAGGAGGTTGCAAATGAGGATAGCTTCGCACAGTGTCCAACTGAACATGCTCAGAAAGAGGTAGTGTAACAAGGTAGTTACACTCTTGCAGGCTACCTATGGATGATTGATCAACAACAAAGAGAAACCAAAATTTAAAGCATGACATCCGTTGCTTTAATTTCTTGTAATTTTCAACAGATGCTATGTCCATAAATGTTTAGTAAGCATACAGATCTGAAGTGCTGCAGCAGTTACTTGTTACACTACAGTTACATACATAATGTATGTTTTCACATAAGCCCTTTTGAAAGAGTGTGGGGTGGGGTGGGGGGGTGGGGGGAGGGAGTAAGTCACACTTACCACATTGTCTGTGGCTGTCTGTATTCCAGTGAGGAACAGGAGCAGTCCCAAGGAAAGGGCAATGCACAGGTTGAGGTGAACAAAATTATGGAGTTTCAGAATCAACTGTTTTCTGAATCAGAGAAGTTGCAAACAAAAGGTGCCAGCTAAATTTACTGCTACATTCTACATGCAATTTCAGCACCAACCTTAAAGAAATATAAAAGATGACAGCAACAATTGAGCAAAGGAAAGAAAAACCAGTGCCAATGTATATGATATAAGACAGTGGAGACTGCAGACGAGGAAGAACATTCTCAATAGTGATGGTCATTTGAATTGTACACAGCCCAATGTGCATGTATTAACTTACTAGATCATTGGAGGGCACAATACTGACCAGAACCACAAAGCTTGTGAGGTGGGAGGTTTTACACAGAACATGTGTGTCATTAATGACTTCAGTGAGCAGTCCTCTGTAGGACCACCCTCCAGTTTGGTTGGCACCTCCAGTGAAGTTGAAGAAGGCACAGCGGAACAGCTTCATTTTTCCAGTGGGCACAGTTGCCATAATTGTCTCTTCCTGTAATTGAGGTGAAAAATTGCCATTAGTCAACATTCTACTGGTTCAATTCCATTGACGTCTCCATGAGTCTATTCAAACACATGTATTTTACAATCTTTAATTTAATAACCACTCCCTTGTGCTACTAGACAGCATTAAAATAATACTGTTTGTATAAGGAAGGACTATAAAATAACAGAATGCACATATTATTTATATACCTTGATGGGGAATGTCAGCTCCACAGTCTCATTGGTGTCCAGATCCCCACCACTGTAGCCAAGGATTTGACTAGAGAGTACAAGGCTAGCAGGTGTGGCCTCTTCGGATGGTTCTTTACTGCATGTTTTCAGATAATATGTGTAGACAACATGCATTCTTATAATACTGTTTCCAAAAAGTGCAGGATTTGTGTCATTGAATGCATGCATACTAAGATACTGTTACTGAAATAAGCAATACTGTGTTTTCATCTCCACATGCAGTCACTCACTTCTCTTCTGTATCATACCTTATTACTTCTTGAAGGTAATCCTCTATGTTTCTCGGGACAACATTCACTACTTCCATACTCTTTACTCCAACTTGTACCTCCCCACTTCTGGTTGCCGCGATAAATGCAGTGGGCATCTTAATGTGAGGGATCAGTGATGGTATGCTGAATTGAAGTAGATTGACTGAATCATCCGGGAAAAGCAGAGTACTGTGCATTTCTAACTTATCAAATGGAAGTTTGGTGCCATGTAGTGCTGAAGGAAATGGACAAGGAACATTGATTAGGCAGAAAGTATATACCACCAATAGCTTACTAAGAATGGCCAGTAAAGTTACATCAATTTACCTAAATTTGGTGTTGAAATGGTGACACTAGTTTTGTCAGTAGGAATGGATGACGTCACTGCATCAGCCATCACTTCTGTTGCCTTGAGCATCCTTGAGGCGAGAGACTGTACAATAATTGGTTACAGAGGGCCACATAAAAATGCCTCAATATTAAACAAAATGGCAAAATAATTTTGCGTGTATCAATTAGAATATCTTGGATCCATACCTTGTTAGTTAATTCTAATGCTGGTTTGTTCTTCTCACCCAGTAGGGAGCTGATAATGTGCGCCTCAACCTACAAACATAATTTTTACATTTATTTATTACATATCTTTGAAGCTGCCATGCATAATGCAGTTCTTCCCATTGTTACTGTAGAACGTTGGATCTACAGTACCTATATATTTACGTATAATTATACCTTTCCTGGCTGTCTGTTCACCATCGTCGTAAATAGATCATTGTTCATAGTGAGGCTACACATTAGAAAAGATTCAAATGTTCAGTCACAATGATGTGCATGAGATTATGAAGGCAGAAAACTGTTCATTCACCAAAACATAAACTCAACGTTTCGTAATTTACCTGGCTACAAATTCTACAAAGGCAGTTGCTGTTTCCAAGTCTTGAGGTAGAAGAGATCTGCCATTTGACTTGTTCAGAGTATCCTGAAGGTATAACGTTAACCTCTCCACTGTGGCTTTGTTCTCAGCCAGAAGAGGAAGGCCATAAGAAATTGTCTGGTTCATAGCACAAAGCAAATTCTCCATCTGCGCATTAGTTCAGAAAGAAATGGCAAGATAGAAGTCATCCCTAAGTGCTGTATGAAACATGCATATTCATAGTAGAACGGAAGATACCTCAATCCTGATCTCCCGGACACTGACAGATTCACAAGCAATTGCATCTACAGGTCCCCAATTGCCATCAGACAGACAGCTCCTGTGAGCCAACCCCAACCCAACTTCATCTCCCTCCCCAGGACAGCGGACAGACTGGCTGGCTCCAGTAGGAGCTGGTGACCACTGGATCTTCCACAGCTTGTCATACTCTTGAGGGCAACTCACAGATATTGAATGGCCTACATTACTTGCTGTATAGCAATCAGCGTGGAAAAGGTAGCACAGAATATATTACAATGTCACGGAGGAGCAGTTACACAGATATTCCTAACAGCATTATCAAACGTGCATGAAAATTGCATGCATTAATTTAGCTGCATGATTGCTGTGTTATGTTGCCATATCAACTCACGGCATCCTCCAGATTCTCCTACTGCTGGTCCGTGTGCACTGGGGCAATCATCCTGCAGGACAAACAAAGACAGTGTGTGTACGAAGTCAAACAATTGTTGTAATTGATATAAAGGACAGAATACACAATAATTTATGTCATTTATCTTCAGTTATTATTTCTTCTAAGATGTGCGAATAAATATATGCTACAACTATCTATTCCACTTTCACCAAATATTTCATGCAACAGTAAGATGCTTCATCAGTTTGTAATTCATGATTTCTTATACCATAACTTCATCGTCAGTCATAATCAAACATCAAACATTATCGCATGGAAACACAACAAGGTGTGGCACACTCACTCACACATGCACACACACACACACACACACACACACACACTCATGAAGAAATGAACCAAAAATTCACTTGGCAACTATAGCTTCATTTGAAGAATATGATCACTGTAGTAGTTTTAGTATAGGCAGCACTTACTCTGTAGTCTGGGATGTTATCCCCATCTGTGTCCAAGGAGCACTGACCGCTCTTAACGTCCATCACATAAGGGTCAATGCACTGCATACAGCATGGAAAGAAGCGTACAGTGATATAATGTGAAAACCTTCATCCTACGTTGGATTGCACATTTCATGCTCACTTCACATGCTCCAAAGCAGTCACAGGTACATGGCCTAATGGATGGGCCAGCACAGAGATGGGCAACCTGACTGGTGCCTGCTCTACAGGAACATGTTTCTGCAAGCATGCAAATAGATAATTAACATGGAAATGTACCAAGAACATGTTGATGAGACAAATGAGGATCCAAAGACAGACACTCAACAATTGCAATGAAGTTGCACTTTTACCTGAAGGTGTGGCAGCAAAAATCTTCAAAATATTGTAGTTTGCACCATTGAAGGGGTCTGTTACAGATGTGATGGATGTTGTATTTTCTGCTAATTTCACAGTTGGTTGAAATTCTACTGTTAACAAGACAATGGAACTATTAGCTCCACTGCTGGTGATTGCCTGTGTTGTAATTTTGTAGGAATCATTGCCAAGGATTTCTCCCTCAGTCAATTTGTTCAGCTGTATACAAGGTAATGAGTAATGGCATGATGTACACACGTACCAACAAAATAATACTATTATTACAATGATTAATGTACATATATAAACACATTCAAGGTGTGTTAATTTTCTGCTACCTGTGTTTCAACTGCTCTTTTCATTCCGCTAAATGCCTCAGTATTGTTCTCCTGACTGTTCAATGTCCCATTAGCTGTGAAGAAGTAGATTGGATTCCTTGCAGTGTTCTTAAAAGTGCATGAACTCATGTCTACTGCTTCCCAGGAGTCATCAGGACGGCATCTCCTTCTCACACTGGTTTTGGAGAAACTAGAGTGAATTGTGGTACACGGCAACTCTGCAATTGAATTATGAGGTGTTTGAGGCCATTGGAAAGTCAGGTCAAAGTCCGGCAGACAGCAGCCAATACAAGGGTCCTAACGAGCATGTGTTGATGAAGGGATGAAGGAGAAAATCATTCACATAATGCTATATAATGGGTTGTGGCGTGCAGTGGTTTTGTTGTGCATGTGATGTGCTTGATGATGTGCAGTTCTCGCTTGTTCACCTTCTGGTCAGGTATTCTGTCTCCATCGACATCAAGGAAACACTGTGCTGGTGGGCCAGGCATACGGCTGAATCGTGGATGGCACTGAAACGTATGCGAGGCCACAATGAGAGTTAATTATTTTTTATATGGCACGAAGGGTATGTCACAGTCATAAATACCTCACCTTTAGGCCTTCACTGGAGCAGGAACAGGCCTGGGGGGCCTCAGACCTCCCAACACATACATTGAAACTGACTGACAGTGAAAACAGTGGTTGTGCCCTAATTGCTGAGTAACCACAGCAGTTGCAGAAATCTACGAATGAAATAGTTAGTTTGATATACACAGATAAATGTAAGTGCCTCTGTGTATACAGCTTATTTTGGAATCCACACAAATATATAATAGGAGGTATATATTACCATACCTGATTTGTGGGCTACCATCACAGACAAAACCCTGCTTGAAACACTCTGTAGGAGACTCATTAGGGCACTTGCATCTGTTTCATTGATCATCCTTATAGCATACACTTGTGATTGTCTAGGCGACCAAATTTGTGATGTGTTTTTCACTTGTGACAAGTGCTGTATGGCTCTCTAAAGTGAAAGAAATTTGGAAAGCAGTCTGAATGCAAGGTATAGTGTGATTATATGTAATGTTAAAGATGAGTAGAGATAGGCCCCAGGTTACGTTTCAGCTTGTATATTTCTGTGAATTATACCTCAAGGGTCTCCTTTTGTGAATCCGCGTCTGTAATAACCTCCACCACCGCTACTGCAGATGGTAGAGCATCATTCCTGAAGGTGCACTGAGACATGTCCAGAGTATCCCATGTGCTGTGCATAGAGCAACGAGCAGTAATTACACCACCTGGAAAGAAACTACCATCCAGCAATGAACAAGGGACTTCAGCTTGCGAGCTGATGGGGGTCTCGGGAAAGAGGAAGGCAGAAGGACAAGCTGATGGAAAAAACACAGAGAATAGATTGAAGAATTGAATGATACTATCAATAGAAACACTCAAATGTCATCTGTTGCTATTTATCAATCTACGTCATCTACCTACGTGAATTTCTTTCCACAATGTTGATGACAACATATTCTGAACCTGGGTTGACTTCAGTCTTGTTTGTACTGTTCAATATCATCAGACTAAATTGTTCAGTATTCATTGTTTCCACAAAACTGTAGTTAAAACATGCTTCCGATACACCAATATCAAACGTGACAGTCATGCTGTTGTTTCCAGAATCTGCAATAGATCAAGCGAGAATTATCAAAAATTGTCATGCTTCCATTACAAAGCCATGTAGCCAGTTCCGCAAGGACACACTTAGGTGCCTTGAACATTGATACTGGTTGTACATAAAGCAGCTAGGACACAGCTACCCAACCACCGCTCTCCTGGATACTGATTTTGATATTGAAACAAATAAGGTAAATATTTTTGTTCCATTTGTTTCTTCAGTGTATGTAAGTGAGTCTGCATCATGGTCAATATTGATGTTGAAGCATTTGACTGCAATCTGATCATTTCTGCTGATACACAGAAGTTCGTTCATAGTTAATAATGTCCATACTAGGTGCACAAGTACGTATGAACATTACTGGTGACTACAATAATTTATAGTGCTTCTTTGCGGCTATCTCTCTAGCCATGCTTGAAATGATGACAGACATTAAATAATAAGCCCTAGGTCTCTCTATATTAAAAATTTGAAGCACTGACATTTGCATAGTAGTGGTAGTAATATAGAAGTAATTACAAACCTGTTGCCATTTCAGTCTCCAACTGTTGTAAAGTTACTACTGTGGCGGAGTCCACTCGGTACAAGTTTCTCTTCCTCACCAAACAGACTGACACTACTCCCTCCTCCATCTGCACTTGCAGATAAGGTTCCTTGAAACCAATAATGGTTGGAAGTATTTCTGAGAAGAATCATATGTGAAGCAAGCAACAGAGTTGGATTCCATGTACACACAAGTTAACATGAAACTGATGATTTATATACTAGAATGTAAGTTTATCATGTTGAGCCAGATCCATAGAGCCCCATTACAATTGCATGACAACTGGTACATACCAGAGCAGTTTGGCTGAGTGCCTGACCATTGTCCACTTGCAGGCATGCAAGTTCTGACTGCATCACCTACAAGCCTGTACCCTGCACTGCAAGAGTATGTGACTCTATGTCCTTCTGTGGTGCCAGAAATAGTTCTTATTCCATTTGCAACATTGCCGGGGTCACCACACTCACCTGTACAGTATACATTCCACAGAGAGGCACTAACAGCAGTTTGAACACATTGAATAACATGCATGGACTCCTAGTACCTAGCTAGGTAAGCACAATTCCGAATGTATAATATGTATGTACATAACTTACGAGCACATGATGGCAAACTCCCAGTCCATATTCCAGCTGTTTGGCATGTTCTGGTAGATGTGCTTCCTAAGAGACTGTACCCTGTCTTACAGGTGTAAGTAACAGTGTGTCCTTCAGTAAACCCGGTGATGCTTCTCCTACCATTTATTGCCATCCCAGGGTCACCACAATACCCTTAGTAATAGCCAAAAGGTAGGCAGAAAAGAAAATCTATGTTGGCAATGCTTCTTGCAATTAGTCAATATTTCTATGAAAACACATAATTCACAGTCATAATTGTCATAAGTGTGTACTTACGAGAGCATGTCGGCAGCGTCCCTGACCACTGACCATTTGACTGACAACTTCTGACAGAACTACCATGAGTTAGTCTGTACCCTGAGGTACAGGTGTAAGTGATATTGTGTCCTACTATGGTGCCAGTAAGGGTTCCAACTCCATTTTTAGGGTCTCCTGGATCACCACAATTTCCTGAACAGGTGAAGGTAAATTTCACAGTTGAGTCACTTCGTTGTGAATTACAATCATGCAAATCTTGCTATATCCAAACACAACATCACTGGCACAGCATCAGTCTTCCAGCAGATGAATTATTATGTTTACAACTCACGATTACATGAAGGTTGACTTCCCGACCAGATCCCATTTGACTGGCAGGTCATGGTTACACTACCGGAGAGTAGGTACCCATTGTCACAAGTGTAAGAGACTGTGTGTCCTTGTGTATACCCAGTGATGCTTCTTCTTCCATTAGCTATGGTACTAGGAGTGCCACAGTAACCTGTGATTTGGTCATGTGTTGGCCAATATTAGCAAATTGCAATAATTACAAAAGACATGAAAGTAGGAGTACAGCAACTTACGTGAACAAGTTGGCTGAATCCCTGACCATTGACCACTTGACTGACATCTTCTGAACGAACTCCCAGCAGTCAGTCTGTACCCTGTGTTACAAGTGTATGTGACGTTGTGTCCTTCTGTGGTTCCAGTGATGCTTCGTCCTCCATTGATTGTGCTGCCAGGGTCACCACAGTATCCTATTTCCAGATGAATATTGTCACAAACAAAATCCCATGTGAAAATAGGACATAGTACATTTTGTCAACCATCAACTTACGAGAGCAGACTGGATGACTCCCAGACCATTGACCATTTAACTGGCATCTTCTGATTGCAGTACCAGAAGTCATTCTGTACCCTGTGTTGCAGGTATAAGTGATGCTGTGTCCCACTGTGGTATCAGTAATGCTTTGCTGTCCATTTGTAGTGTTGCCAGGGTCACTGCAGTCACCTTGTGCATGATGCACAGAGAAGAGGTGAAAGTGTCTGCTTACAATTACTTGCATGAGCAACTGACCATCATTCATACCATGCTTGTGTGTGTGTGTGTGTGTGTGTGTGTGTGTGTGTGTGAACAGAGGTAATGGAATTAATATAGCAGTCATATAATTGTAATGAGGAAGTGTCACATGCAATTGTACTTCATGCTAATAGTTTCATAGTGTATTCACTTACGGGTACAAGAGGGCAGGCTGCCAGACCACATTCCATTAGACTGGCATGACCTGGTTATCCTTCCAGAAATCCTGTATCCTGTAATGCATGCGTAAGCGACTGTATGTCCCTCTGTGTCACCAGTCAAATTTCTACTTCCACTTGTTGGAACACCAGGATCACCACAATATCCTAGGTAAAGACAATGAATAGTCAATAAATTGTCAAAATTTGAGCTTCAGCTGATGGCAAACATTGCATGCATGCATGCTCACCATAAATAATAATTATTGTAACATTATTGATACTACAGACAAAATGAAACACATCATGATAAATTCGCATTACTATAAAATACATTACTTACGTTTACAGAGAGGAACACTTCCAGACCATAGTCCATTCTGCTGGCATATTCTGTGAAAACTTCCCAACATCTTGTAACCTGTGTCACAGGTATAAATGACAGTGTGCCCAACTGTGGTGTTGGAATAGATTCGTCCTCCTGCATCAGGACTGCCTGGGTCACCACAGTCTCCTAATGCAGCAACAGTGGAAAATTTCAGTGAAATGTTTCAGTTTTGTGGTTTCTGCAAATAGTGTAAAGTTTTCCCTGATACCACATTAAGAATTAAGACTAACTCAAACAAGTTGGCAGATGTCCAGCCCATAATCCACTTGAAAGACAAGTTCTGCTTGAACTTCCAGAGAGACTGTATCCTTTGTTACATGTGTAGAAAGCAATATTTCCTTCAGTGGTGCTGGTATAATTCCTGCCTCCATTCAGTGGAATACCAGGATCACTGCAGTCACCTTTATTAAAGTACATGCAAATAAATTTTCAAAGGACTCTGCAAGTTTTATATTATTAGAACTTACGGGCACAAACTGGGATGCTTCCTGTCCATTGTCCATTAGATTGACAGGTTCTGCCATGATTTCCAGAGAGGCTGTATCCTGCATTACAAAAGTAAGTCACGTTTTGCCTCTCTGTGGTACCTGACAGGATTCTCCCTCCATTGGTGGTACTGCCTGGATCCTGGCAGTTACCTATATACATCACAGTCAGCAGCTTGCAGTAACATGAAACTCTTACAAGGAAATTTTTGAAAAACTATTATTTATAATAATATACCTAATTATAGAACAAATTAAAACTGACGTGAGCAAATAGGATGTGTCCCTGACCACAGGCCACTCGAGTGGCATGTCCGACTAGAACTGCCTGCCGTCAGCCTGTACCCTGTGTTACAGGTGTAGGTGACTGTGCTGCCAACGGTGGTGTTGGTGTAGTTTCTCTGTCCATTCAGTAGGGAGTCAGGTGTACCACAAGACCCTTACAAGAAAAGATGTGTAGGGCTATATGCTGAAGAGTGTGCATATAAATGAACATCTTATTCAAGTGATGAATAATGGCATCGACTCATCTGCTTACTTGAGCAAGATGGCAAGTGCCCTGACCACAGTCCGGTTGAAAGACAGGTTCTGTCTGTACTTCCAGAGAGAGTGTAGCCTTTGTTACATGTGTAGAAAGCAATGCTTCCTTCAGTGGAGTTGATATAATTCCTACCTCCATTTAATGGAGTACCAGGGTCACTGCAGTCTCCTAGGTAGAATGAGAAGATGATGCATATGAGGCTTTGATGTTCACTCCACGATGATATATACTCATTAATATCTCACTATTGTACATAGCTGAAAGGTAAATTCCTTGTTCCCATAAGGGAAAGTGTCTAAGCCATAGTATATACTCATCTGAGGTGCTGACTGACCTTACAATCCAATATGTACGATGTTTAGGTACATTCGCATTACGGGTTATACTTTAAATGCAATTATAATTAAAGGTGCATTAAATTTTGCCACATATAATCTAATGTTTCACACAAGGAATGTCATTTAAGACTGTTGTCTGTTCCACTTGGAACTTACGAAGACAGATTGGAAGGCTTCCTGTCCATCTGCCATTAGACTGACAGGTTCTGCTAGAATCTCCAGAGAGCTTGTATCCTGAGTCACAGAAGTAAGTGATGACCTTCCCTTCTGTAGTACCAGAGAGGCTTCTCCTTCCATTAGTAGGAACACCTGGGTCCCTGCAACTACCTATATTCAGTTCATCCAACAGCAGTAGAAGGCACTGATGAAATAATGCCCTTGATGAGTGTTTTAATGTATAATTTATTTCTTACGAGAGCATGTTGGATGGCTTCCTGACCACTGCCCTGTTGACTGGCATGTTCTATGAGAAATCCCAAAGAGCCTGTACCCTGTATTACAGGTGTACCAGACTGTGCTCCCAGCAGTGGTGTTGGTGTAGTTTCTCTGTCCATTTAGCAGAAAGCTAGGAGTGCCACACGACCCTATAGAGCGAGATAACAGAATAAAAAGCTATGATGATGTTTCACAGGTATTCCTAGCTAAACGCTAGCCATTCCATTCTTACTAATGCATGTTGGTAGAGTGTTAGACCACCGTCCACTGGATTGACAGGTCCTGAAAGTGTTCCCTGACAGGATATAT
>OZ025877.1:3989241-4041741 GCA_964019415.1 Ianthella basta | reverse complement strand
CCCAGATATCTTGCAACATCATTGGCAAGAGAGAAGTGGTAAGCAAGAGAGAGCTAGCTGCTTGTCTGTTCAGCCAGATTTTCAATTGAGCAGCATAAACTAGAGGAATATAACATGCAAGGCTATGTGTTTATGTATGAATACAGGCAAGTAGGCCTGCACTAATGTATACTCATACATGCATGCTGATTATTCTGTATGGTACATAAGGATATCCTGCCCAGATAAGTGCAATGTTGCAATATGCAACAAACATTGCATCATGCAAAATTACAAGGAACACACAGTATCTCGCATAAGAGTAATTAGAGTAATTTATACATAACTAGAGTGGAAGATGTGTGCATTAACATACAGGTTCAATATATGTATGCAAAACACCTATTACACGTCTTGCATGCACACATAATTATCATCACTCACACTAACGCACAGCCAATAGCCACATGCCTACTATATCCAGTCAGCTACTACACATGCCTGGTAGCTATGCAGTTGTACATACTGCGCAATGGGCATACAGTCTGCACGAAAATCATCCGTAGCTTGATTTCCTTCTCTTTGGATAATTCTATCCTGGCCATGTGAAAGCATGAATTGTTGGGTAAGCAATCCAAGCTGGCAATACTGTCGTCATACAAAAGTTCTGAGTAATTGCATGCATAAATTAAGTTGCACCCATGCTGAGTAAGCAGCATAGTGCAGACGTCTAATGAAGTTAAGAAGCTACAACAGTTGCAGTTGAACCCACATGGGACATCTAGGCAGCTGTTAGTTCACTTATGCAGTCATACAACATCACAGTGAAGCCTACACCTGACATTCCGAGGTAGCCCAACACAAACTACAGCAATTACTGATGGCAGTTTTGCACACACTGAAGTTACTTGCAGATACTGGGAAGGATTTTGCATTGCATCAATGCAGTCTTCCTCATAGAACAACGCATGCATTACTGTGAATTTATCCATGGGCACAAAACCATGCATATGCATGCTGCACTGCTGTGTACATCATTACAAGGTGTTGAATTATGATGAGTAAACAACATAGTGCTGTGTAATGAAGTTAACTAGTTCCAATTAGTAACCAATGAAGCCTCTGCAGTCTGGAGAACACCCACTATTCTGATTGGTTTACTGTAATTGGTCTGCAACTATGCACTTACTACAACCACGACTAATTAAGGGACAGGACTGTAGTATGCAGCACACGAATGCCAAAACAATGCTACTACATTGGTGTAATGTGTACACTTATAGTGCATGTGCACATATATTGTCTTTACACTTTCCCTATACTACTTTCTCAGGCACACATTGTGAAGTTTTCTGAAACATTCATACTAAACCGCTGCATGAGCATAATCTAAGTGTCATGAGTTAGAATGAAAGGAGGATTCATGACCCAGACTATGTGTTAATTTGTAAAATCTGTAACTTACTATCTGAACTATGATTTACGTTTCTATTGAACTGCCATTGAAAGCAAATTCATACATTGAGTATGAAGTCAGTGTGGTTGGAGATACACAAATATAACCACCATGTGTTTACGGTTGTAGCAAAAGAAATATATGGCGCAATGAAGTCAGTGTGGTTGGAGATACACAAATATAACCACCATGTGTTTACGGTTGTAGCAAAAGAAATATATGGCGCACACTGTTTAATTGCAACAATTAACACATTACAATTGAAGTCATCACACATCTTACTCATGTTCATAGTATAATGGAAGCTCGCACTTTCACTTTCAGTCCTTACTCCTGATGGCAGGTTTCAGGATTAGGTGTTACTAAAGCCATCATACGGTATTCTACCATAGAACAAGTGTCCGAATACATGGTAACGCCATTAGATCCTTTACTGTACAGACAGTACTACCTGCTGAGTGCAGGATAGTTTACCATAGCCACATTTCTGTCTGCTTCCAAGTGTCTGTATATAGCATGAAACTGTATATAATAGCCACCTTGCCAAGTGGTGAAAATGCATTCCTAATTTTATGCATATATTGTCATAGGCTTCAAGTGTTGCATGACACCTTATAAAGCATGTTGGTACTGATAAAGCTGGCTACCCCACAACATAGAATGGATAGCTATAGCTATCAGCGCTGTAATGCATAGTTGGCATGTGCATACAGTCAAGTGACCCAGCTAGTTACATAACTATTTTAACTTCACTACAAGCCCACAGTCACAAATATAGCTAATCTAAGCTAGGACACACACCTAGCTAGCTAACTAGCTACCTAGTTAAATGTCATATGCACCAAGTAGCTTATAGTGTACGTATTTCTGGAGCACAATAGTTATCATGCCATATATACTGCTGGTTGTATTTACCCAGCGGATGTGTGTAACCATAGAATGCAATCTGCTTATGTAGTGCCTAATCATACCTTGTATATACAAGCCCAGTTTTACGATTGTAGTATTCGGTCAAGTATACGGGTGCGTATGGCAGAAATAACGGGGGACTAAAATGGCGGCGACCACTGTTGTGGAGGCGTATGGAGGCGTAGAAGGGTAAGCTGTAGACTCCTTGATCTTATTCTCTATGCGCAATTGTGCGTTGTCCTTTGCGTTCCGCTGTACCACAGAGGAGCAAGCAAGTCTAACGCCGTCCTGATCTCTAAGGATGGAACAGTGCTTGCCACTGCAGAAGGAGAAGGGCTAAACCACTGGGTGAGGGACTTCTTTTGAATCTCTTGTTTCTCGTTATGGAATGTTTTCAGTGTACCTTTACCTTCTTCCTAAGGCGTATGCTATCTGTCTATTCACGCATGAGGTGTACAGTAAATTTGCGTTGTTTGCAGTTATTACGTAGCTATCTTTGAAGTAGGCTTAGCTAAGATACGTATGTGCATAGAGCATCCGTGTGTAACTGTTCATCAGATTCAGTCATTTCATGAGTTTTAGTCAATTGCTTGTACTGGCCATTCATTCTCCTTTTTTATCCGTCCACTGTCCATTTCAACAACAAATTGCTTACAACCCTGCTAAATGCGACTTATGACACAATCATAAGCGTACAGTTATATCAATTCATGTGATATTGTGATGCTTTCCTGCCACTGCAGTTGATTGGAGTGAAGAAATGCACACAGAGGATCAACGATCTCCTCTCAAGTGCTAAGACAGCAGCTGGCATTGATCCCAAAGCCCAACTCAAGTGCTCAGTAAGCAATTGAAACGCACACCTGAATTCACATACCGTGCTATTAACAGTTTAAGTGGAGTGAACTGACTTACATGTTAAGGTCCTACTTCTTTTGCAATGACAGGGTTTGTCCCTCAGTGGAGCTGAGCAGCAGGAGGCTAAGGACAAAATCTCAGCTGAACTGTTTGCTAGTTTCCCTTCTTTGTCAGAGGACTACCACATCTGTACTGATACGTATGGATCTGTTGCCTCTGCCTCACCCAAAGGTGTGTGTGTGTGTGTGTGTGTGTGTGTGTGTGTGTGTGTGTGTGTGTGTGTGTGTGTGTGTGTGTGTGTGTGTGTGTGTGTGTGTGTGTGTGTGTGTGTGTGTGTGTGTGTGTGTGTGTGTGTGTGTGTATGACCATGTGTGACCGTGTGTGTGTGTGTGTGTGTGTGACCATGTGTGTGTGACCATGTGTGACCATGTGTGTGTGTGTGACTGTGTGTGTGTGTGTGTGTGTGTGTGTGTGTGTGTGTGTGTGTGTGTGTGTGTGTGTGCACATGTATAACACTGTATTAGTCAAAGTATCTAACACCATCTCTGTTTCTCCTCCAGGTGGTATTGTTCTAATTTCTGGTACGGGATCAAACTGCCGACTAATCAACCCAGACGGGACTGCCTATGGCTGTGGTGGTTGGGGTCACATGCTGGGGGATGAGGGAGCAGGTGAGCACATGTGTGACTTAACCATTGTCGGACACATCTTACATCTTATCATAGTCATAGCTATTGTGTGGGAACAAGTTTAGTTGTGTGGTCATGAAGCCATATACGGTAGTCTTGTGGAATCCATAGTTTCGTTTGCTTGACTTCTTGATAGTATAACACAGCTAAATGATGGTCTTAAGTATACTGTGATACTTATGCATAATTCAGTCATACATTATCAGGTATTTCCTGCAATGGCATGTCCATAGGTTACTTGCGTCATTGTAGTAGCATTTTTTGCAGGCTATGTTATTGTACACTGAGAAGTACATTTATGTGTTAGTTGTATGCCTTTTTGTTTTACCTTCACTTAAACCCATATTTGTCCATGTCTAGCCATGTAACAGAAAGTGTGTTACTTCACATGTTAAGTACATCTTGTGAATTCTTGTAACAGTTCACCTTGCTACAGCCTGATGATGGATGAAGCACATGATTAGAGTGCACTTTGAATTTCCTAGTGCTGATGCAACATCCAACAGTATCCTTGGTGTTACTTACCTCCATGTTCCTCTGTGTCATTCAGCCTATTGGACTGTGCAGCGTGCCCTCAAGACCCTGTACGACCATGAGGACAACTTTGTTGTGGCGCCCCATGACATTGCAGTGCTCAAGGAAGCTGTGTACAAGTTCTTTGAAGTGAGTTGAAAGAATCGTAATTGCGGCCTTTTTTCAGTGTCATCTAAGTGAATGGTAGTGGCCATTATATTCTGTCAATGGATATTCTTTCTGAAAAGGGGCTGTGGATAAATTGACCCCTAACTAATGAGGCTATGGTTTCTCCCAAGAACTATTATATTGGTTGAGAAATGGGTACACGTTATGACATAGTGCTCTCACCCTCAATCATTAAGTGATTTTTGCAGTTGAATGCTCCATACGCACAGTTTACTCTCTCCCCTCTCATTTGTCCTGTCCTGTCCTTTTGTCTCTACTTTCTTCTTTATTCAGCTGCCTTGTTTGCATAGCTTGTAGCTTCAGCTGCATATGTAGTGTCACTTTTCTCCTTTGTCTCTGTGCAGATGAAAGATCCTTTTGACATCTTGCCACATTTGTATTCTAACTTTGAAAAGGATAAAATGGCAGAATTTTGTAAAGTGCTTTCTGAAAGTAAGCAGTAATAACAAATCTGTCTGTGAAGTGACTGTTTCTCTTCATCACATTGTGCACTGTCTTTTTTGCATACACTTACATTCATCCCTCTGTGTATTCCATTTACAGCTGCCACTAGCACTGGTGACCCCATGTGCTGTCAGATATTCAGAGATGCAGGCTATGTTTTGGGGAAGCACATTGTAGCTCTTCTACCCAAAGTGGACAAGGTGAGGATGGGTTCCCAACTGTTACTGGCGCTGTGTACCACACAACACCCAACTATCTGTTGCGCTAAACACTAAAGTGTACTCGTTATACTGACTGATATCATTGCATAATGTACTTCCTGCATATTGCGTTTAGTACACTTCCCTTTGTTTTGACCAATGTGCTCGTGGTGAGACTTGTGCAGATTTGCTTTCCTAAGTGTTAATATTGTCGAACAGCTGGTCTTTGCTCAATTCATTTTCTCTGTATAGCACTGTTTTACAGAACTGTACATCTAAAGAGTTGACAAATGTGTCTCACCCTCACGTACTGGTATATACAACGAAACCTCAGAAATAAGACCACCATCCAGGCCATGAAAAGTGGTCTTATTTTTCAGGTGGTCTTAATTCTGAGAGCCGTAATTCATGTATACATGGATTTGGGACTAAGCCAATATTTCTGAAGTGGTCGTTTTATAGAGGTGGTCATTTAACGTGGTTCCACTGTACAGAGCATACATGGACCACTTACTCCATTGCACTCTAGCTAGGCATAGGTGAATCATGGTGGAGTGAGTTTGGATAGCCTGACTGTTCGGGTGAGCTGTGGTAGTTACATACATTATTCGGTAGGTCCTATTCTCCCATCTGCGCACTACACGCACAAGTGGACAGGTGCAGGAATCCAGGGAGTAACCTAAGGTGGTTAGCGCCTTCACTGCTGGACTCATTTAGACGATAATAATCGCCACAAAAGTTGTCTGTATGTGGAGTTTTAGGAAGCGAGTCTATGGAAAGCTCCCAATTAAATAGACAGATTCAACTGGTTGAGTACAAAATTTTGAACAATATGCTGGGAACCTACCCGGAAAGTGGGTATTGAACTAGTAAGCATAAGTGTTGTTATTGCTAACTTTGTACATACACAATTCACTTTCTATTCATGTTGCCTTCCATGTGCTGCTCACAGGAGCTGTTAACTGGCGAAGGAGGACTGCAGGTAGTGTGTGTGGGATCAGTGTTCAAGAGTTGGGCTCTACTGAAGGAAGGTACACTACAAGTACTTGTGTCATGTGCACTTGTATATTGCTTGCTGATCAGCAGATTGCAGCATATCCTATTGTGCATCCACCACTCCTGTTGTGTTGCTATATACATAGCCACTGAGTGCTGTACGTGTAGGCTTACTGTGATGAACAGTCTTGGGAACATTTAGTTTCATGTTTTGCCGTTGGGCTTGTCCTTAGTCTTATGTACACTTGTCTGTTTGTAGGTTTTGTGAGTGCCATTTCTGAGGCTGCTCCTGACCTGCGCTTTACTCTGTTGACCCTTAAAGTCAGCTCAGCTTACGGAGCAGCTGCACTTGGTGCAAAGAAGAAGGGGTTTAGTCTTCCACTGGACTATGCATCCCACACTTCCGTGCTGTATCGTCATGAGATGTAACAGTCTTTACATAGGACCATGTTTGTATGGAGTAACTGTATAGTGTAGTTTTATATGGTACTATGTTGTATTAAGTACTATGGCAATGTAGCAATACCACTCTTAATGACAGGTACTCGCAGAATGGTTTGCATGGTGCATGCATGGCTGCATGTCTTTTATTCTATACTATAACTACTAACAGTGGAACCTGTCTCAGATGGTCACTGTGTTAGGCAGCCAGCCTCCCTGGCCCCAAATAGCACTAAAGTACATAATTATAGAAATCTACCTCTGTAGCACGGCCACCTCCCTACAAAGGTCAGTTACAACTAGCCCACAGGTGGCTGTCTGAGACAGGTTTCACGTAGTCCATTGATGTCATTATCTTACACATTTATGACTGTGTTGTATGTTCCATACACTTTTTACACTTGATTAAGTTTGTACATAACAGTGTGGGGTCATCGCTGGTAAAACTAAAACTTACAGGTTTTATAAAGGATGGTTAATTCTTGTAGCAACATCTTTACACTATAACTGACTTCCATAATTGTGAAATAACATGTGGAGGAGTGGGGAAGTGAAATTATCACACTTCAACATTATGTCATGCCACAAGTCTAAATTTGGTGAAATAACAGAAAGTAACCTTCACCTTCACATACACACCACATGTATATACACCCAGCAGATCAGAACAGCAGTTATAATACCGACCAAGTACTAGTAGTCCACACAGTTTATCTGTGGTTCTAGCTATGTTGTCAGTCATCATACAAGTATGCCTGTTGCTGCTTGCCTCTACTGATGGCAGCACATCCCAGGAAGACTTGCACTGTACAGACAGTTATATTGAATTTGAGGGTGCCAGTGTTGGCTCCAATATCAGTGGCACCTCCATCAGGAACCGGTTATATGAAGCATTCTATGCTCCCAACCAGCACCTTCCCTATTCTGTCATTGTCGCATACCAACTTCTCCTTGTCAATGGAACTAGACTCAAATTATCCAGCGATCAGACCTGCAACACTGAACTGTGGATGTGGCTGTCTTCTCCGGTGTTTCTATTAGTAGAAAGTACCACCCTCAATCGTTACCTCCTGTTTACTCTCAACTACTTGGAGGACTGGCAACCACCAAAAGTTACTATCACTACGACAATTGCTCCCTGTTCTGACAAGATTAGAGACTTTCTAAGTCAAATGACTGCTTCGGTTAGTTACGGCACCATGCATGCATGTCATGTGATGTGATGTCCGAGTTCAAAGCATAATTATAAGTATAATACAATGCAAGAGCAAATGACATGTATTGAGTGGGCTTGATTGGATAATGTATGGGTATACCCAAACACATGCAGCTGGCTGAAGGTCGAAGGCACATCATTCTATTAATTTTCTATTATTTGATCTATATAACCTTCCATACAATACCTAGAACTATATAAGTATCTGGTTAGGTTTGCATTGTTTTTGACTGCACACTATTATAGTTAGCTAATGTGCAGATCAATTGTATTGTATTATGTTATGTATCATTGGATACGTACAAATGCAATGTAATTGGTATAGTTGTCTCTGTGTTGAATGCATGCATGCAACTGTACGTTACATTGACTCTTTTTCCTTGTGACTGCAGCTTCAGGACTATGCACTTGGGCAAATGGAGCAGAAAACCAACTTAGGCTATGTGAAACATGGATGCGGGGCATACTCAGCTGCTGGCAATACAAACTTGGTGACTGCGATAAAATTATTCATAACTCTCATAGGAATTTTCTTCTAAATTATATTTGTGTGGATTGTTTCCGCAGTTGTCCTAAAGACCATGTTCAAACATTATGCACAGAAGACTTTCACTTACTCGTATGAGGTCTATGGGATGTTCTGGGGCATTTCCATTACGGCTGCTATCTTTCTTGGGCTATTATGTGGTGTTTACATCACATCTACCTACTGGCACTATATTGACGAAGCAAAAGATGGCCAGTCTTCTGTGTACATCGACATCCCTCTGGGTACACTGGTATGTTCTCTGGTAGCGGAGTTACCCGTGGCTATTTACACAGCTAGGAAGGCAACAGTAGCTGTACCCTGCATATTCAAGTACCCTGCCATACTGCTGTGCTGTGGAAGAAGGAGACGAGCAGTGCAGCTTGTGACCACCATTGCACTTTGGGTGGACTTGGTTGTTTTACAACTGGTGCTGTTTCATGTGTCGATCATTGTCCTTGCCATTTCTGCTGCACCGTTTGCAATCATTACTAATGTGATGTTGATTGTGCTTGCTCTCTCTTGCCTCACCAACTTCTTCTCACTGCTATGCACCATCTTCTCTCACTATTGTACCCCAGCTAACCAACGTGTGCAATCTCGCTCAATTATTATTCGTGCCATTGCAGTGCTGCCTCTGCTGCTCGTGATCATGTGTTTTGGCATTGTTGTTAACACCATGGGGTTTGTCACTAATGTGGATGCAAAGAAGAACAATACCCTTTCATTCATTAGCTCTATCGTTACTCCAATACTGCTTGGATTAATAAGCGTCTTCCAGAAGAGACTCATTTCTGCATGGTTGAAATGGACCCCACAGGAAACTGAGCATGCAATTGCAAATTATACTTCCAATGGACAAGAATCAGAAGAATTGCTTGATCCTTATCAATTACTTCATGAGTCATGACTGAGTTGTGACCAATGGCGGATTTCACTTTAGCATTAATGTACAACTTCCTGTAGTGCATGGTCTTGAGTTTTTGATTGCTTTAAGGTGTGTTAACTTTCAAAATTGTACAATTATTATTCGGCATCATTTCACATTCCTGAATGTGTTCTTTATATGAGTAAGTTGTTTTAAATATAAATAGTTCAATGTATGTACTAGACCACAATAATTTTGCATTTTCAAAGAAGAAAGTGAGAGACAGATGATGATTCCCTTGTTTACCCTTGCACATATTTGTGGTTGGCTGAAAGAGAGGGTCTACCTTGGTAGACTAGTTCTCTAACACCTACATTGTAGTATGATTATTACTTGGTGGCTATATCATACAGTCAATCAAATGCACTGCTGCAACATGTACATTGACTAGTGGCTACACATAGCTTGACCAGTATATTATATAGCTAGCCAGCCAATGTAAGAGTAGATCAGAACTAACTGGAAAGTAATAGATCAGTTAACATTTTCTGTCAGCCCAGCAGAATACTAAAATGATTAGTCTTACAGTACTGCACTGTGTGTCTTTGTATTAAGTCACATTGAATTATTGATTTCTCCTTGGTTACTATAGTAACCATTAATTACTGCTCGGTATGCATTGCCAAGTCAGAATTTAAAATCATGTTCAGTTTTGTTTGATTTATAAAAGTATACCCATGCAGGACTATACACTATAAAATCATGAAAGGCCTGACTGAAACAATAATACTGTGTAAATGGACATGCAAAGCACAGAATTGGCTTTTTCAATACTCACTTGCCTGCTTCCAGGAATTGCATGGTTAAAACCTGCTTGTCCATAGTGTAATCAGTCAATTGAGACTTTCTACACTGACAATTAGCAGATGACATGCTTGCACATGCAAATTCTAGTCCTACCCAATTAGACATACACTTATATTCTTCAAACCTGCCTGAGCACACGCTTAAAGTTGCACTCATCATAAGCATGAGTTAATTTGTATGTACTGCTACTTGATCTGACATATCCTGGACTCCTATAATGACCTATAGCTAAAAGGTTTCACTAACCTAGATTATCTATGCATGTTCTGCACATCATGATTGCAAATAATGAATCCATGCATTTCAATCATGCAATCATCGGTCAATCTAATCATTAAGCAGTTCTCTTATTAATCAAAATGCATTGGAATTCCAGGACTAGACATTCTTCTCCTTCCCACTGTAAACAATGAGATGATCCAGGTGAATGCCAGCAGAGAAATACAGATGACAGCATAGATGACATCTGCTTTGAGCAGATGCCTGAATGAGGTAATGCAATTAAACGTTATTCTGATTAATGAAGTTGTATTAAAGGCAGTATGCTAACCAGTGTGTCCAGAAGCACTAACTGGGTTACTATGATATTAAATGAAGTAGGACAATCTTATCAAAAGATTAACACAGCTATGTATATTATCTATTGCATTGAATTGCTAATGTGCAGAAGTGCATAACTGCTGAGTTTCCTGATTATCACAAACATTTACATGTGTCTGTAAGCAAGGCATAACAATGAGTGAATTGTTCCATGTGTTAATTACATGGATCACTCTTTTGCCCACACTCTTCCCTCCATACCAATCAATGTTTGCTGGCAGTGGCCAGTAGTTCAGCTGTTATAAAGAGATGACTATATATCTGGAGTTAACTGGCTTCAGTCCAGTCCACTGCCATTTTCCCCTTCCCTCTTCTCTTTCCTACAATGTTAGCTCACAACATTGCTTTTCTTTTATTGTAACAATGGTATTTAGACCATGCCCACGCATACACATACTAGATCATTATAGGGCACAATAGTGGAAAGAACCACAAAGTGTGTGAAGTAGGATGCTTTGCAATTTATATAATGTGAGTCATTAATGACTCCACCGGTCAGTCCTCTGTAAGACCACCCTTCAGTTCTGTTTACACCTCCAGAAGAATTGAAGAAGGCACAACAGAACAGCTTCTTATTATCAGTGACCCAGTGGACACAATTAATGGTTATATCCTTACATTGGATTGCCCACTGCATGCTCACTTCAAAACACTGTTTATAGCACTGGCTACACTGACATTTAAAACCAAATGTAATCATTAATGGAAACACCAACAGTAAAGTAGCTATTATAATAATGATCAAACACTCACAACGCATAAATGAATAGTCTGATGACCTAGGCTACTCACTCAAAATTGTAACCATTATATTTATGGCCTCATTCACACACTGCACACCACACTGTGTTAAACTCACTAAAGTTGGCACTCACGTATTCCTACTGTCATACTAAGCTACATGTCACTCGAGGTATACTTGTTTCATTCTCATTTGATGCTTCTCTGGATATTGGCATCAACTGGCTCCTTATCCTTCACAACACATATGTCTTCCGCAAATGCAGTGGTGGAAATGGAATAGGGTGTATCATAGACAGAGGGAGCTTCAAAGGGATAGGGAGTGGGTGCTTCATAGTCATTGTCTGGTGTTGTGTCATCAACAATGCTAGACACCTCATCCAGCATACACGTGCCCTGGCCATCCACACTGTGCTCCATATCTCCTCTGCCATCAACACATGTTTCTGAGTGTGACATACAAGCAGACTGCTTGGAGCTGGCAAAGTCTCCTGGCTTCCCAGTGGATCTTGTAAAGGTGGCTAATGAAAGAGGAAATGGCAGCATGTGCATAGAGTATATATCAATATGAAGCTAGAGCATACATTTCACAAGTGTTCAAGTGGTACATCTGGCAATACCTGTAGTATTCACATTTGATCTTGTACGCTCAGTGCTCAAGTCCTGAATGAATATAATTTAAAGATATATAAATGTACTTGGAACCTGTCTCGCACAAGTGTTGTGATAGAAATTACTTTCATTATGTGTTCACATTTATGATGTTAATACATACCTTCAGTTTAGGTAGCTTGGCTTTTATCTTCCCCCACACCTTCTCATGTCTTGCGACATGAAATAGAAATATGAACAATCCCTAC
The DNA here is from genome assembly GCA_964019415.1 of Ianthella basta. Taxonomy (NCBI): domain Eukaryota; kingdom Metazoa; phylum Porifera; class Demospongiae; order Verongiida; family Ianthellidae; genus Ianthella; species Ianthella basta. Next base: position 4,029,389 of record OZ025877.1, on the reverse strand, counting down.
AGTGGTTATGGTACTGAATGAACAACATTGTAATTATAGTCAACTTTGTTGAACTTAGGGATACAGGGTGATTACCTACCAATATTCTGAGTTGGTACATAGGTTTTCTTAGCTAAGGCATAGCAATTACACCTGTAGTCTATTGTAATAGATGTTTATTCTTTTATCTCTTTAGTCTTATCTCACCTGAAACACATTAGCAATGACAAAGAGGTAGGCAAAGACTCTCCCCTCCTCCCCCACTGCAAACAGCCCAATGATCCAGGTGAAGCCAAGTACAGGAACAAGGATGATTGTGGCCTTCAACAAGCGCCTGCATGTGGATGAGCATAATATATAATTATATTGAAGTTAATCTCTATTAATTTAATAGTCATTGAATGGGTTGTGCTTGATGCAACAGTTGAAACATTGTAGCCATGTACTAAGAATTAAATGGATATTATTTTTCACATAGCATACTACATTGTTGTATATGAGTATTACATGTGTGCATTATATTAATCTTTCTACAAAAGTCAGGCCTGGAAAACTGGTTTTGTTAATTGGCACCAGGGTAGACATATAGTATTGAACAAGGGCTAATCACTGGATTTTATGCCTACCAGCCTTCTACACAGCAGTTTTCTCAGGAGGCTGGGGGCCAGAGCCTTATTGATGGCAACCCTGCAGAAGGTGATCAAAGGTAACTATCATTAGGGCTACAGCCCCCCGCCCCCAGTCTCCGGAGACACTACGGTGTAGATGACCGGTAGGTGTAACAATCCAGTGATTAGCCCTTGTTCTACCTAGCCAGGCCTGTCTGTTGCAGTGGCCTACTGCAATGAACCAGTCTCTTAGTTATACTATAGTGAACTCACAGAGGTATTTTAGTACAAAAATATGAACGGAATGGTGGCATAGTTATGAAAGCATAATTCTCACTTTCCCACTTCCAGATACTCCTTTGCTTGCTTTTTCTTCTCATCGCCTCCAACTTTTCCACACTGAGACTTAGCCAGTGACACTAAACTTACAGTGAGCAGTGTGGCATTCACCTGTACAGCATTCCCAAAGGAATACAGGAGCAAGCAGTACACACTACATAATGGTAATAATAAAATCAGTGACATGCCTAGCTCAGTATGTAAGTGTCCATATAGACAAGTGAACAGTAATTATTTGCTCATAACCTAGCTCCAATCATGCAGTATAATTGTATGACTTCCTATATCTCTCACCACAATAATGGCTATCATTGGTCCAACAAAAGCAAATATCATCCCTTTCTCACTGGGCAGCCAGCAGCTGTTTATAGAGTAAGTGAATTGAGAAATCTTCATTCAAGTATTTTTCATGAATACAAAGAATATATTGAAATATCACTGGATGTCTATGGCATGACTTACGCCTTGGCTTCATTGTAGTGTGGGCTAAGCTCATCATAGGAGTGTCTGATGAAGTAGTGGTCATGTCTCGAAGCAGCAGCAATCACCACAATGGGAATGGGGATGACTACGACAATGGTAGACAGACTTCTATTGTATGCAATTTATGAGGACTATACAGAGCTACATGTACGGTGAGACATAGCTTACCCCATCCCAGTGCCAGATAGATGTAGAGCCATTTTTTGTCATTCGCTCCAAATACTTTCACAAGAAGGTTGTAAATGAGGACAGCTTCACACAGTGTCCAGGTGAAGGTGGCCAGGAAGAAGTAGTGCAGCAAGGCAGTGACAAATTTGCAGGCTCCCTATTGTATCGAAGTGGACATAAACAAACAAAGTTTGCAGAGGCAAGTGTATGTCAATTTAGCTGCCATAGCTTTTATATGGAATTGCGACCTATGCTGCTCTGTTTAATAATGTGGTGTCAGTTGCTAGGTTGTAACAGCGCACTGTCATAACAAGCATAAGTGCTCATTATAGATACCATATTGGAAGTGGCTGTTTGTACTCCAGTGAGGAACAGGAGCAGTCCCAAGGAAAGGGCAATGCACAAGTTGAGGTGGACAAAGTTGTGGAGCTTCTTAATCAGCTCTTTTCTGCAGCGGTGTCAAGAAATCAGTTGATCAAGAAATGTGTAAAGATATAGCATGGACCTATTATCTGCTGTGTCCCAACCTCAGTGACAAGAAAAATATTATTGCTCCAATCAAGCAAAGGAATGAAATGCCACAGCCAATGTATGTGATGTAATCCAGTGGAGGCTGCAGAAGATAGAAAGGAGATGTATACTTGTGAAGGCTTGGATGATTGTACAAGCCTTTTACTTTGATTTCAATCAATTATTGCACACTCACCAGATTTTCTGAAGGCAAAATGCTGACTAAAACCACAAAGCTTGTCAAGTGAGAGGCCTTGCATTGAACATGAGTGCCATTGAAGGCTACAGAATTCAGCCCTGCAGAGGACCAGGATCCAATCCCTTTGGTTGATCCAGTGAAGTTGAAGAAGGCACAACGGAACTTTTTCACTTTACCAGCAGGGACACTTGCATTTATTGCCTCTTCCTGTTAAGGAATAAGACAAATAATTAACTGACCATAGTCATTAGCAGAAATCTGTCTAATCTCAGGTAAATGAAGCAAATACAATGCATGTCCTTTGTCCTAGAGCTACCCATATCCTTACATACTTTAATGAATAGAATTTCATAGCCTTCCAATTTAATGGGTGAAAGTTAAAAGCTAGAATGCACACTCTCTTAATTACCCATATGATCATTCATACATACCTTTATTGGGAATGTCAGCTCCACAGTCTCATTGATGTCCAATTCCCTACCATCGTAGCCAGGGATTTGGCTGGAAAGCACAAGGCTAGCTGGAACGGTGTCATTGGATGGTTCATCACTGCAAATGCAAAAGAAGTGCATATTCATAAGTGTTCTGTGCATGTGAACTGTTATGTGCAGCAGCAATACTACCTTTCATTGTATTGTGCTGCACCATTATAAGCAATGAATGGAATACTGTATATGTTTGCGTAATTCTACCAAGAGTGTTATAGCATGTTAAGCAGCAATGTTTATACTAGTAGCAAGGTAAATTAATAAACGGCATGGTGAGAGTGTATGGTATAAGAACCGAAGCAGTGCATTCACAGTTGAATCACATTGTGACTTCACAATACTTTCTTTCACACAAATACGTCCACCTTCATTAAGGTCATTTCTCTAGATATGGTACTGGACATATCAAACAATAGGAATGAATATAATCCGACACCTTATACTTTGCAGCAGTCATAAACAACACCATTATGACCTGGCTGTGGATTGGTACTGTATCGTCATTTATTTGCCGTTGCTAGGTGGTTGCTATGTTTATTGAGTGACTATAAAAGTGCTACTTGCAGTGAGAGGTGACAATTTGTTATCAGACAGCGATTATATCTTATTGGAGAGCAAGAATATCTAATCGGGTTCACGAAAATATCTAATCGGGTTCACAGTGATTCAATCATTAGCAACAACACTTCACATGCAAGTGTTTGCATTCAGATGAAACACAAGAGCAGTTCAATGAAGCATGCAGTAACTCTACACTACTCAACCATTAATATGGTTGAGTTTTGAAAATCTATATATGGTGCCACTGTAGTTTCAGTCACGGAAAAGGGCACAAAAAGCTTCATCCTATTGGAAGAACTGCGCAAACTGATTACTGCCGTTCTACCGTACTGCAGCTGTCAAAATTTGTGCGTCGAGTGTGGCCGATTCTTCTGCACGAGAGGACCCGGTCACGGCGGAAAGACATCTCAAGTAGCTAGCTAGCTACCGAACGAACATAGAGACTCAGATTACGGTCAGTTCCGCCGCAGCTGATCACCGATCCATCGCCCTGTCCCACCATCAGATTCCCCTGAGCCAGCTTGGCTCCCTCCGCCTCCAATGCCGTCGGGCTCACCTTCCGCCGACGCACGATTCACCACCCAAGTCTTGTTGGCGCCTCTGATCGCGTTGCAGGAGCGGGGCAAGAAGTCACCTCCGTAGGATTAGGTTTCCGGGGGTGTAGCGTACGGACGTTTTGCCTGACTCGCTTGGCTCCTCGCTAGCTAGCTCTCGTAATGAATGAAAATGCATTGGATACGCCCGCGCTTCCCTAATGCTTTCCTTATTTGGCAAGAAACCAATTAACATTCGCCCACGCTTCCCTTTGTTCGGCAAATAAATCACTTATAACACCTCCTTTTCGGGATGTCGCTGATTTATAAGCACTCCCCCCTCGGGTGCTTCGCGCCCTCGGGCCTCGTGCTTATAAATCAGCGACATCCCTCAAGGAGTTGTTATAACTAATACAAATTAATGAATATATGTATACCAGAAATTGTGTTTTTATAATGTATTAGATATGACCCAGGGATGAGGACACTATAAAGCTGAAATATAATCCCCAAGCTGAAGCAATGGTAATTGTCTATCACCTTTCTTTTCCACCATTTATAGTTGCAGCTGGAAGGTATTCCTCAATGTTGTTCATGACTACATTTACAACTTCTACCATTGCGTCACTCTCCACTGTCTCACTGACTGTTGATCTCTCCTTCTTACGTCTGGCTGTAGAGACAAATTTAACAGGAAGTTTAATCTGAGGGATACCTGCTGGTCTGCTGAACTGAGCTAGCTGTATTGAAGCATCAGGAAATTGAATGTTACCACGTGATTGCAACTGATTGAAGGAAAGCATTGAGCCATGTAGTGCTGAAGAAAAAGACAACGTGAGACAAGTCATGAGATATACCTGCTGAAAAGTACAGAAGGTTTATGAATTACCAAAGTTGGGTCTTGATATGGTGACACTAGGCTTGCTGATAGTGAGTGAAGATGTCATTGCATTAGCCATTGTTTCTGTGGCCTTGAGGAGCCTTGTGGAGGGATTCTGCAGGTTTTTGCATATCATGGAAAAGCACGCCATGAATGAAGGTGCAATGAAGGCAAGAATACATTTTACGCATTTACTACACTATAAACAATGTTAATGGCAATAGTCTGAACAATGTTATGGGCAACTGCAGCAACCAAACTGCAAAATTAGATATATTATGCTTCTGTAAAAATCCACCTTATCTGTTGCTTCAAAGGCTGGTGCATTCTTCTCTTCCAGAAGGGAGCTGACAATGTCTGCCATAACCTGTAAAGTACATAGAGTACAAGTGCAAATATCCAACTCAGTGTGTGCAATATACTTGAACTGTAGTGTGTACCTTCTTCTGCGGCCCTTTCTCTGTCTCCTGATTATCACCATCAAATAGACCATTGTTTTTAGATAAACTGCATTTCATTTAGGACACTAATGTAAGTATATGCTACTTTATCACAGTAACCATAATAACTGTATAATTATTCTAAAGTATCAACGTATGCTTGGCCAGTATGGAACAAGCTGACTGTGTTTCCAGTTACTCACTTAGCTACAACTTCCACAAAATGAGTTGCTGTTTCCAAGTCTCGAGGAAGTACTGGTCTCTCATTTTCAATTGTTGAATGGTTTAAAGCATCTCGAAGAGTGACAGACAGTCCCTCTACCTTCAACCTGTCTGCATCCAAGATGGGAAGGTCACTGTTTAAAGTCTTGTTCAGAGCAGCAACAAAATTCTTGGTCTGCAATTTAAATTCAGACAATTACATTTCTGAAGTTAATTTTTGTGAAGGAAATGTTGCACATAATACATTATGATAAAATGCATTTCGGACAACTATTGAATGTACTTGACAAACAAGTGCAAACATTATAATAAGTACCTTAATTCTGATTTTTCGGACAGCTGCAGACTCACAGGCTGTTGCATCCACAGGACCCCAAGTGCCACCAGACAGGCAGCTCCTGTGAGCCAACCCTGGTGAAATAGTATCTCCCTCCCCTGGACAGCGAACTGACTGAGTAGAGCCAGGAACAGCAAGAGGCCACTGGATTTTCCACACTTCATCTTGCTCTAGAAGACATTCAACTGTTAGAGAACTGCTGACTGCAATAGCTGTATATGTTGAACAACAGTAATATTTTATTAGTAGTAGTATAATAATGAAGTGGGAGATTGTTAGTAATAATATATAATTATATTATAATTAATGATAAGGTACATAACAGCAATCATAATAACTAATAGTATAATAATAATTATGTTTAAAAAGGCCTACACTTGCTGAGAACTATGCAAAATACTTATCAAATGAGAACCTACGGCATCCTCTATTTTTGACTGGTCCGTATCTGTCAAGACAGGAATCCTAAGTACAGAGAATGAGCTCCAGTAACTGAAATCAGAGTTCAATTATATATATCATACTCTTCAGCTAGCGTCTGACACTAATACTATTGGAAAAGCATGTTTATGCAGATACACATTTTAATGCAGTAGCATTATGACTGTATGCCAATGTAACTTCATTACTCTGTAGTCTGGAATGGTATCCCCATCTGTGTCCAAGGAGCACTGACCACTCTTGTCATCCTTCACATATGGGTCTATGCACTACATGTGGCAATTTGAAGTATATTTTATGATTGTACATCATGCACATTCGCCAATGCACAATATAAGGCTATATATTTAGTCAACTGAAATTCATTGTCTGCTTACTTCACATGTACTAAAGCTGTTGCAGTCACAAGGGCTACTGGATGGGCCAACACAGAGGTGGGCAACCTGGCCAGACCCTGCTTTGCAGGAACATGAATCTACAGTACATTGTGCATATAACAAATAGAAGAAAGTATTCCTTTTTATATGCATGGTCAACATCATGCATTATAACTATAAGCCAAGATAAAAGAAGCATCATGAAGACTGTAGGCATATGAGCAATGTAAATACCTTCACATAATTATGCAAATTCTTCACCTGAAGGTTTGGCAGCAATGATCTGTGTTATAGTATATGTTTCACCATTGAAGGGGTCATTTACTGTTGTAGTAACTGTAGCATTTTCTGTTAGGTTCACACTTGGTAGAAACTCTACTACCAGCAGGACAATGGAAGTGTTATCTCCACCGCTGGTAATGGTTTGTGCTGTAATCTGGTAGGAAGTGTTGCTGAGAGAATCTCCTTCAGTCAATTTATCTAGCTAAACCCAATAAGAAAGAATACATTACTCAAATTGCAAGCACATGATTTTTATTCAAGTGCATGCAGACTTAGAAAAAGATTTTGCTTCGTAACATGGTTACCTGTTTCACAACGGCCCTCTTTAATGCATCAATTGCTTCTGTGCTGTTCTCTTGAAATCTCATTGTCACATTAGTTCTGAGGAGGTAGATTGAATTCCTTGTGGTGTTTTTGAAAGTGCATGAGCTGATGTCTGCTGGCTCCCAGGAGTCGTCAGGAAGACACTTCCTCTGTACGTTGGTACTGGAGAAACTGGAATGAATTGTGGAGCATGGTAACTCAGCCACGGTATTGTGAGTAGTTTCAGGCCACTGGAAGGTCAGGTCAAAGTCTGGTGGACAACATCCAATACAGGGGTCCTAAGGGACAAAGACTTGTTGTATTATTACAGTATGAATTGATAGTGAGTAGGCAAGAGAATGAAGCTGATGATTACTATGTTAATGCAAGAGGTGTTAAAACAGTTTGTGATGTAGAGTGCATTATAGTAACAGTGATTATAATGGGTAACATTATTATGTCATTAAATTGCATATCATTATCACCTGTATGTTGTCTGGTTTCCTGTCACCATCAACGTCTAGAAAGCACCAGGTTACATCTGGTTCAGCAGAAGTAAGACTAAACCTTGGAAGGCACTGTGGCATATGTAAGAGTAAATAAAAATGCAATTCAAGAATTTGATTAAAATTAATAATATTGTTTACCTTTACACCTTCACTGGAGCAGGAACAAGCCTGTGGTGCCTCATAACTTCCAACGCATATGTTAAAACTGGCCATTACTGAAAAGAGTGGCTGGACCTTAATTGTCGAGTAATCACAGCAATTACAGTAGTCTGCAGGTGTTCAGGGAATTCAGAAACAAACATTGTATCTGAGCACACAGCTGTTTGAGAAGGAGTTCAAAAATTGTTTGTCTCACCAGCCTTTTGAGCCATAATGACTGCAGATATCTTGCTTGAGGTGCTTTGTAGACGATGAATGAAGGCATTCCCATTCGTTTTGGTGTTTATTGTGATAGAATACATTTGAGATCCTCTATGAGAACCAATTCTTGTTATGTTTATCACTTCCACTAAGGTTAGAAAGTCTCGCTACAAGTGAAACCATTCAAAAGGGATTCTTAAACAGCAATTTAAAGGATATTCATATACACATATCAGTTTCAATGGTAGCTAAGTCCGTATAGCAAATATTAAAGGGCAAACAATGCAAATTGTTGATAATTCTGAGGTCTAAACCTATAAGAACTATACTGTGCATTTTCTGTTATATGCAATCCTATTATTGATACCTCAAGTGTCTCCTGCTGTGAAGATGATTCAGTAATAACCTCCATCACTGCTACTGCGGACACTGGTGCATCACTCCTGAAGGTGCACTGAGACATGTCCAAAGTATCCCATGTGCTGTTCAATGAGCAACGAGCAGTTATCATGCCACCAGGTAGGAAACTGCCATCCAGTAAGGAACAAGGGTACTTTGCCAGTGAGTTAATAGGTGTCTCAGGAAACAGGAAAGCAGGAGGACAAGCTAAAGGGGAAAGGACAATGGGAAGAACTTGGAAAGTACTACTTTCATTTGAAATAATCCAAACATACGTGAATCCTTCCTCACGATGACGATGACCACAGTCTCTGCACCCACTTTTGCCTCAGTACTGTTTGTAATGTCCACAATCATCAGCTGGAATTGCTCTGATTTCACAGATTCATTGTTAATGACAAAACTGTATCTGAAACATGCTTCCATTTCTCCAACATCAAATGTGACAGATGTGCTGAAGTTACCAGAATTTAAATTGCCTGGAAAACAAGTAAATTCAAATTTATATACAGTGCTCTAATCCTAAAAGTTTCATTTTTGTTTTTGAGGAAAAAGAGATAATGTGCCTTTGTGATGAATAGTAACAACTTGTGATACACATTAATATTTTCTGGGTCAGATTTGACCAAAATTAATGTTTCATGTGTGGGCGGGAGGAGAGGTCATGTGACATATACTATAAATTAATTATGTCTAATTGAAAATATTTTATTACATATTGTTTCTGGAGGGAGTTATAGTTAAGATGCAAAACTTTTAAGGAAACATGTTTAATACAACTTCTGATATTTCCCAATCATTCACCTTGTTACAAACTTTAGAAGTAAAGTTATTTACTAAACACTGTTTCTTTAGCACCCAAAGTGTTTAGATCTAACCTGCAGTGAATATGAGTTAAGCTCCCATAGCCTCTTGATGGATGCCTGGATACTTGCACAACGACATGCCATATGTACTTTCAGTTCCACTGTGTGGTTTGCCTAATGCACTAATGATTATGACATTGTAATTGACATTAGATATTTTGAATTCACAAAATTTAAGGTTGACATTCCTAAGTATGTTTTGTCTGGAAATGCTCATTCACAAGCTATTTTAGGTTTCAATTGCACAGCAAAAGAAGATTCTTTCATTAGGTAGGTTGTGCGTGTAAAAAGTTTGACATTTTCATCGCATAGTAATAGCTGTGCTAGCTCATTGCGAAACCTTTAGGATTGCAGCACTGTAGCTTATAATTTGGCAGTTTGTCAGTGAACCAAACTCCTCAAAGTGTGTATAGACCTGTAGCTAAATATTATCACTTAGGAATTTTCAATTAATGACAGTGAATGTGTAGGGTGGTGAGTAAATTCAGATTTTTATTATTGCGAACCTGCATCCAACTCCTCCTCTTTATGTTGCAAAGTAACACTGATTGTGTCCTCTCGGTACAGATTTATCTCCCTCAGAAGGCAGACAGAGACCGCTCTCTCCATGTCACTGACTTGCAGGTAAGTTTCCTTGAAACCAATAATTGTGGGAATTATCTCTGAGAAAGAAGGCAATCAGTTAGAACAGTCATGCATGATTGAGAAATGCATTGTGTCCTCATACATGTACATTCAGTATTCTGTTAAGATGAACAACTAGGCATACGCTAAGCACATAAGAATTGTCTCACAGCATGAATAGTACAGCCAGTAGTCAAGTGTTATGTGATGTTACAGACTGGAGCTGTCTTAGTAGCCAAGCGCATTGTTTATTACTTCCAAAGCTCCTCAAGCCTGGACTGCCGCTGCTCGTCTGTCGCCGTGGCCAGTAGCCTTACACCATTCTGCCAGATTCGCTTCTAGTCTAGCCTCTCTTTGCCCCATTGTCTCCGTGCCTAGTCGCGAGCACCATCTTGCAGCGTGGCCCCTCGGCATGCTGGATGCAGCCACGTCGTTGCCATGCATTCCCATCTGCTCCTTCTGTGCCTCACTTCTGAGGGAGCATGCCAGCAAAGATGAGTGGCCGAACAGGAGCAGAAGCACCAGCGTGAAAGACGAGCTGTCACGTGACGGAGCACATGCATATGCGCAGTCACATGTTGTGCGATACATAATTATGTCTGATATTATACACCACCACCACACAGTGCAAGTTGCAATCCGTTCATGCAGTATATTACTTGCACTCGGGGTGGTTACCCTCGGCAACTTGCACTGGTGGCCTTGTTTATAGAAGCACTAGCGTATATACTGCATGCACAGATTGCAATTTGCACTGTGTGGTGGTGGTGGTGGTATATATATAGCGCAAACACTCTACCTGCACTCGGGGTGGTTACACTTGGCAACTAGCATTTGTGGTCATATTCCTAGTATATAGCACTGGCACTTATACTGCATGTGCAGATTGCATCTTGCACTGTGTGGTGGTGGTGGTGGTGGTAGGAGTTGTTGACATCTTACCAATGGTCTGTGCCACAGGGGGCCCAAAGTTCCCAAATATAATATTATATTACATTATTTCATTGATGCAATACCCTTGTATTTTGCAACTGGCACTGTATATATATATCGCCGAAGCTCAAATAGACAGCGATCAATGGGCTCACTTCACTCGCTTACACTCGCTGCTCAGCAGTCAGGGTCTCAACCCTATAATGATTGCATTAGATTCATGCTTGTACGTGGATGTTCATATCATGTTTTGTCTCTTTTGGGCATTGCAAGGTAGGATCCACATGCCAATCAAAATGCTTAATGTTTACATCTGACCTGAACACATTGGATGACTTCCACTCCAGCTTCCATTATTTTGACATGACCTGCTAAAATTGCCTCTTGTCAGTCTGTACCCTATGTTACAGGTGTAAGTGACAACACTCCCAACAATGGTACTGGAGTAGGACATGTGCCCATTCAGCAAGGAAATGGGTATCCCACAAGACCCTGTATAGTTAGGAGGAACATAAAAGATAATGCTATGTATGCCACAGTTGTTATCGTGCTAATTCTTCTTTACAGAAATAAGAATAAATGCATAGTTGACCCTTTATGAATCATCTCACAAACAAGTCTTTGAGTTAAATAACTCATGGGGCTACCGCCGCAACTCGAAACACTTGCTCCCTTTGGTTGCTGCTCTGTCACTCACAATAGGTAAACATGACATTGTGTCATACACCTCAGTGACCTCAGCACACATTTACACACCACTGTCACCAGACACATGACACACACACACACACATGCGCATGAACACACACACATACACACACACACACACACACACACACACACACACACACACACACACATACACACACACACACACACACACACACCATGCCACACCGCAAACACAAGCACAGAGAAATCTCCAGCACAGACAGACACATGACTACTTACAGCACGTACATTGAGTATTTGAGTATTTACAGAAACTTAATGTAGCAAGGAACCCACAGTAACGAGAGTAGCTAGTGTTCTGTGATGGCAAAAGCTACGTACGTAGCTTGTTACAGCGCAGTATGCGTGGGGCAGGTTCTGAAGAGCAGTTAGAAGGGCAAACATGCAAGCTAAGCCTTTTAACGCTACAAAGGTTGAAGAATGTTAGCATGTACATATCACAGCGCTCACTAGTTTCTACGTTACTCCTGTCATGTGTTCCTGGCAGAGTGAAGCAGAGTGAGAGTGAAGTCCTCCAAGGCGGTCGTGGTCATTATCGAAGAAGGCGCAAGGTGATATTGATGACCTGCATGTTGTGTGCTGTCTCAAATTTATGTCTTGTATGTGTGAGCCTGTTCCACAATCAGAGGCGGAATAAGTGGCCTAAGGCTATGTAGGGGTAATTCGCACTCCTTTCTCCACAAACATTTAGGAGCTTGGAGTCTGTTTACAAACACGTACACTATTAAATTAGAAGTTGTCATCAGGAAACCATGCATCAAACATATCGTGTTGACTTACGAGGACAAGTAGGTTGTGTTCCTGACCACTGTCCATTGGACTGACAGGTCCTGGAGCTGCTTCCTCTCAGGAGGTATCCAGTGTTACAAGTGAAGGTGACTCTTTCATTGTAGTTCCTCCCTCCGGTTCTGTAAGTCAGCTGTCCGTTCCTTGGTGAATTAAGCAGGTCGCAGCTCACAACTGTAGCAATGGCATATGAGAGATGAGAGGTATACGAGATATGAGAGATGTATTCTTTAAGACTAATTATTATGTAACAACTATTTTCACAAAGAAATGTAATTCAAATCGATTGAGACTACAGGACACTATTTTGCAGTTAAGGTTTCAGTTCTCAAAGGACAGACATCTTACTTGGGCATTGTGCTGGGCTCCCTGACCACAGTCCATTGGACTGACATGTTCTTCTACTGCTTCCTGCAATCCTGTATCCTGTGTTGCAAGTGTAAGTGACACTGTACCCTTGAGTGTAGCCAGTTATGCTTCTCCTTCCATTTGTTGGAGTACCAGGATCACCACAATATCCTATAATTATAGTAAGAATACTTAATTGTCTACTATTCCATGAATATAATTATACAGCCAGTTTCATCAATTATAAATTTTTCATCATTAATTATCATGGCATGCTTGTGTGACAGTGTTTCAAGAATGGAACATACTGGAACATGTTGGATGGCTTCCTGACCACAGGCCACTTGTTTGACATGTTCTCATTGAACTGCCTGCCGTCAGTCTGTACCCTGAGTTACAGGTATAGGTGACTGTGCTCCCATCAGTGGTGCCAGAGTAAGATCTCTGACCATTAGACAAGGCAAGTGGGGTACCACAATTTCCTGGCAGTGAAGAATGCACATGCAAGAAGCAATGTACAATAATTAAGTTACCCTTAGTATAGCAGCAATTAAGCCACCATGAATACAACCTCTTGCATTTCTCCCACCCATGCAGCTTAAGCATGTTAGAGTTGGCAACCAAAATTTAATATGCCATAACAATTCTCTATGTCTTGTCAAACATTGAAAGCTACTTACTGACACATGTTGTTTGTGTTCCTGACCACTGTCCGTTAGCCTGACAGGTCCTGGAGATGCTTCCTCTCAGGAGGTATCCAGTGTTGCAGCTGAAGGTGACTCTATCATTGTAGTTCCTCCCTCTGTAAGCACGCTGTCCATTACTCGGTGTGGAAGGCAGGCTGCAGGTAACAACTGAAGCAGAGACATAACTATAGCTACATTGAAAAAAATCAAATGAAGCAGTATTTAATCAAGTTCATTCATTTTGTAGAATTTATGTTCCTTCATCACTGAACTGCATGATTGTCATTGCACTAATGTGGTTACATCAATGACTATAGGAGCTAAAGTGTACGTACACATGTTGGAGTGCGCATGTGTGTACGCGTGTGTGTGTGTGTGTGTGTATGTGTGTGTGTGTGATGTCATCATCAAGATGGCTGCAAAGGGTCACAATGTCGCTGGAGGAGACAGCAAACTTGGCATATTGCAGGGAAGTGATGACATTTCTGCTGGCGAGCGACATTTTTGACATGCAATACAGGGTCATAGCACCCAGTCCGGCCGGTCCAGCCATGGCCGGACCGTTTTTTGCTGCTGGAACAAAAATTCTAAATATTGAAGATATGCACGTTCCCAAATAGAGGTTTCTAGAAGTTAGTGAGGCGTTCCTGAGAGAAAGACTCCATTTAATGCTGACGTCACCGTTATTCGCCTAATCTTCCTTCAATACTTTCACAGCACGGTCAGATGACTGTTCCAAGGCGACTACACGACAAACGTTGACTATTTGACCGCCATTTGCAATTACTGTGTAGTTGCTTCCAGCCAGCGCTTTAGCTAGCTGCCACTTCCAGTTCCACTCCACGCCCTACATCAGGGATGTAGGTATATATGGTGCACTTCTCTTGTATGTAGGGGCCATAGCTACATCCCCCTGTTCTGCTGCCTTAGCCTGCATCACAACTAACTCTCAGCCTACCCAAACATAGGTAATTGTAATATATCTTTGACCCACCTGCCACAGCCTACCCTAGGCTGCCCACCCAGACACAACCCACATTGTGCTATCGTGTTACACACCCTACCATGATTCAGAGAATGCCCCTTACAAAAAGTTGGTTGCCACTGTTGTTTGGAAGCATTATAAGTTGACTGGCCATGAGTAATTTGCATTCCATACAATATATAGAAACAAGGGTGTGTAAAAATGTTTCCTCCAAAAAGAAGGGCAGATGTAGGAATGGTGCAGTGTGTACCTGCAAGGTAAAACCACCTGGCGGAAAAAAACGTAGGAACAAGGAGGAGGGCCGGTCCATGCAAAGAGTGGGACCAGCCGGTCCATGCAACAAGGAGGGCCGATCCATGCAAAACCCAGGTCATTAACATGCGCTGACTTTGAATACGTTTTCACCATTCATACATTTGCCAACATCTTGCTGCTCCTCCTACTACTGCATGCCCTTTCCAGCACTTCAGCTTCCCCTTTACACCCACAGATACAGCCTTACAATTTCCCATCTTTCTGCTTTGTTGCATGTGCTCTGTACACTATAGTTATTAGGTTTCTTGCTTGGGGGTTAGGGTTTTTTGCTTGCTACTCAATCAACTTTGCTGTACTCTAGAATCTAGGCCCTCCTACTCTTCCATGCAATCCATTACAGGGTTTGCAGTAACAGCTGGCTGCAGGACCCATATTCTTTGGATTCATCACTTATGTAGCTATGCATCTTGCTCCGCCTTGAGACCCTGGAAAACCACCCAGCTCAGCTACTAGTCCATGTTATTGCTTACCATTGCTCTTCACTACATTGCTGTCTGCAAACTGGTACACCCACTTTCAGGCCCTCTCTGTTTGGCTCTACACTGTAAAATCAGTGGTGCATGGTTTCAGGCCATGGCCACCAGTGGTGGCTTTCAGGGACAAGCAGTGGTTTCAAACAACCACTGTAACACCTTTAGTCCCTGAGAAACACCAATGGCGGTCTGAATCCAACACTGTTTTACAGTGTACACTAGCACAAACATTGTACACTTCACTGTCAACACTTGCAAAGTTCAAATTAACTTCCTATATATCCAAGATGCAAATGGCCTATACAGTGTACAGAGTGCACCTGTACATGCACCATGGTGCACACCAGACTGCAATTTCTGGCTATTCAGGCTTTCCTCATTAGCGCTTCAGTCATGAACAGCGGATTTATGCAACCTTGCAACAGAACCCACACCATGGGCAGTCATTACCTAGGATACGAACTGGTACTGTACACACCTAGTATATGTCACCCTGTTTGTATCCTAGGTAACGACTACCTGGGTATTGGAACTGTTGCAAGGTTGCATAAATCCGCTGTACATAGATGTATGCATGCAGCATGGTGGTATATAAGTACATGGGAACATGTAGCTGGAATGGGCATATGTATGCAATAGGATAGTCTCCTATGGCAACCCTTGTTATTGAACACTCACATGTACAATTGCACTATAATACGCAGGCGGAGAAACAAAGGATGGTAGCAAGTGCTATGTGCTATGTGTATGCCCTTGTTTTTGGAGGAAACATTTTTACACATCCTTTGCACTGATGGTGTCTTCTAGTCAAGGGATGAAGAGATTTGTGCTGTCTAGCGTCGGAGAGACAGCCAAAAACTACTAGATTTCAATTTTAATGTGCTATCTTCTTATTTCAATGTACTGTACAGTATTACCTGTTAAATGGCACTTGATCGCCTTTCCTGCTGTAAGTGCCTGTTGGTCTATGTTACATTTTATCATACTCATTGGAGTGTAGATGGACCTAGAATTGCTCCAAAAGTATTCCCAGAACATCTAGATTTCAAACATTTCCTCGGGGGCATGACCCCAGCCCCTCCCCCCCTCTAGTTTGCATCACATTATCTATGGCCTGTCTGGTTTTTATCTTGGAGCTACGACCTCTGCCGTTGACTCTGCAGGTGTATTGAATACACCTGTGGAGCCAACGTCAGAGGTCATCGGACTGGACTGGACTGGACTAGACTGAACGTGTATGCGTGTCTATGTGTGTGTATCTGTGAGTGTTTGTCTGTGCGTGTGCATGCAACTGTGTGTGTGTGTGTGCATGCATATGTGCATGTGTGTGTGTGTGTGTGTGTGTGTGTGTGTGTGTGTGTGTGCGTGCGTGCGTGTGTGTGTGTGTGTGCATGTGTGTGCAGTACAAAAATACATGCAGTGTATGACAAAAGTAGCAAATCTGTAGCTGAATAAAAATTTACCACTATAAGGTTTCCCAATCATTCTAGCGGCAGCCTGTAGCTCCGCTAGAATATTCTGACATGTTCACACAAAGACGCATATTTTCATATTATAATATTACTATACACTCATTGTCATTCAATATCATTTTTTTACAGTACGAGCTCACTATCATCTAAAGTTCATAGAGTGGCATATACATGCATGGCAAAGTGAAGCGTATGTATTTACAGACATACTTTGACAGTTTCCTCCATTTTTATGGGGGTACACTCCTAATAGACATCACATGCGTGATCAACATCTGATTGCCAAATACATCTGTCCACATTGATGCATGCATGACACACTGAAGAGTAATTACAGACGTACTTTGACAATTTCCACCAGAGACCTGCCTGTGTCCTGTACAGCAGTAAGCGTCACAGGCTAAGTTGCTCCGATATAAAGTTCTGTACCTCAGTGTGGAGGATGAACTGCAGAGATGTGCAGAAGTGAAGACATAAATAGTACAAAATAAATTATGTATGTATGATTAAATATGTTTACATATGTGCACATAGGGAACTTTTCACAGGGAGTATATTTACCGCTTCTCATAATTGGTGTGGTATCTGGTGCACCTCCTTCTTCTGAACCAACTGCCACATCTATAGGTGGTAGAGCCCTGAACAGTTTGGGTGTAATAGGTTGTTACATAGTATGTTGACCGATAGGATGCTGTGTAGTATCTGGCCCTGTAGCACTTCCTGTATATAGCATGTATAAAGAGTGAATCAGATGATGTAAGCAGAATAAGCTGCAGAGTAAGAACAATCAACCAATGCACTTGAAAGTATAGAGGGTACATGATTTAGTCAAGAAATTGATTTAGAAGTATATAAACATGCATACAAACATGCATACACACACATAATATTAAATGTTTACTCTTTCAGACTCACCCTTGTGCTGCCCCTGTTTGGGAGCATCCATTACTGGGACAGCTGGAACATGCTCCTTGTGCCTCCTTCCAGAGAAAGAACAACAGGAGTAGGGAGAACAGGAACAACCATCTAGCCTTAGTGATCATGGCTTTGGCCAAACAGCACTGAGAAGTGCACAGGGCCAGCTGGTGCCTTGATTAGTTGTGCACAGACTGAGGTTTAAGCACTAAACTGTGTTGGGATCCTGTGCAACATTCACTTATAGGCTGCTAAACTGAAGAATCCTTAGAAGTCCGGAATGTGACCTATTCCCTATATAGACATATGGTGCTGTAGTTGAACAAGTTCAAACCAGGCAATCCACTGTCACCTCTCTGCGATGTTTCTCTAGGTAGAAAATTGTATTATTCACTGCCATGATATCTTGTAATTTTATAAGCACTAAAGAAATGGTAAACAAAAGAGCTAGCCAATTGTCTGGTCAGCCTGATTTTCAATTGAGCAGCATGAACTAGAGGAATACAACATGCAAGGTCATGTGTTTATGTATGAATACATGCAAGTAGGCCTGTATTAATGTATACTCCAAACGCATGCTTATTGTTCTATATAGATACATGAGGATGCTGCCTGGATAAGTGCAATGTTATATGCATCAAATATTGCAACATGTAAAATTGAAACCAACAGCCATAGATCAGCATGCTGTTGGTTGTAGTTATGCAGTTCATATAGTCTGCAGGTAAATCATCCATGGGTTGCATGATTTCTGCCTTTTCATGCAATTCCATCCCGGCTATTTGAAAGCATGAATTGCTGAGTAAGCAATCTAAGCTGGCAATGCTGTCCTCATGCAAATGTTCTAAGTAATTACATGCATATAAGTAAGTTGCTCCCATGCCGAGTAAGCAGTGCTAGCACAGTGCAGATGCCTAGCTAATGATGTTAAGAAGCTACAACAGTTGCAGTTGAACCCACATGGGAAATCTAGGTGGCTGCTAGTTCACTTATGCAGTCATACAACATCACAGTGAAGCCTACCCTTGACATTCCAAGGTAGCCCACCACTGACTACAGTAATTACTGATGACCGCTAAGGATACTTGCAGATACTGAGAACATTTTTGCATTGCATCATTGCAGTCTACCTCTGTAGCACAGCCACCTCTCTATGAAGGTCATGCAGTTACAACTGACCCACGAGTGGCTGTCATAATAGTAGGTTTCACTGACATAGCAATTATATTGTGTTAATACAGTACTTCATATATCACATTTAAATTTACATAGAGGGCTATGACAAGCAGCTCATCACATCATTATAGTACAACTCATTACAGTGAATTCATCCATGGGCACAAAACCATGCATGCATAATTTATGCATGTTGAACAGCTGTGCACCATGTACACTACAAGGTGTAAGTATGTGAAGAGTAAACAACATAATGCAGTCTAATGAAGTTAGCTAGTTCCATTAGTGACCAATGAAGCCTCTTCAGGCTGGAGAACACCCACTATTCTGATTGGTTTATTGTAATTGGTCTGCACTTACTATAGCCACGGCAAGAACTGTAGTGTATAAATGATATGCAAATGCCAAAATGTTACATCATTGATGCAATGTGTACAATTATAGTGCACATGCACAAACATTGTCTTTACACTTACATATGCTGCTTTCTTAAGCTCAGGCACGCATACTTTCTGAAACATATATAAACCACTGCATGAGCGTAATCTAAGTGTCATGATTTAGAATGAAGGGAGGATTCATCGGTATTGCTTTACATTTCAGTTGAATTTTAATTGAATAAAATTATTGTACACCTATTGAGAATGAAATCAGTGTGGTTGGAGATACACATAACCACCATGTGTTTACGGTTGTAGCATAAAATATATGGTGCAGACTATAATAGCAACAATTAGCACATTACAATTGAAGTCATCACACATCTTACTCCAGGGTCGTAGCACCAAGATAAAATCCGGTCAGGCCATAGATGACGTGACGCAAACTAGAGGGGGGGGGGGGGAGGGGGGCTGGGGGCATGCCCCTCAGGAAATGTTTGAAATCTTGATGTTCTGTGAGTACTTTTGGAGCAATTCTAGGCCCATCAACACTCCAATGAGTATGATAAAATGTAACATAGACCAACAGGCACTTACAGCAGGAAAGGCGGTCAAGTGCCATTTAACAGGTAATACTGTACAGTGCACTGAAATAAGGAGATAGCACATTAAAATTAAAATCTAGTGGTTTTTGGCTGTCTCTCCAACGCTAGGCTGCACAAATCTCTCCTTCCCTTGACTAGAAAACACCATCAATGCAAAGGATGTGTAAAAATGTTTTCTCCAAAAACTAGGGCAGATGTAGGGATGGTGTAGTGTGTACCTGCAAGATAAAACCGCCTGTCGGAAAAACCGTAGGAACAAGGAGGAGGGCCGGTCCATGCAAAGAGGGGGGGCAGCCAATCCATGCAACAAGGAGGGCCAGTCCATGCAAAACCCAGGTCATTAACATGTGCTGACGTTGAATACGTTTTCACCATCCCTACATCTGCCAACATTTTGCTGTGCTTGCGGTCTTGCTACCATCCCCTGTTTCTCCGCCTGCATATTATAGTGCAATTGTACATGTGAGTGTGCAATAACAAAGGTTGTCATAGGAGACTATCCTATTGCATGCATATGCCCATTCCAGCTACATGTTCTCATGTACATGTATATACCACCATGCTGCATGCATACATCCATGTATAGCGGATTTATGCAACCTTGCAACAGTTCCCATACCTGGGTAGTTGTTACCTAGGATACAAACAGGGTGACATATAATAGGTGTGTACAGTACCAGTTCGTATCCTAGGAAACGACTGCCCATGGTGTGGGAATTGTTGCAAGGTTGCATAAATCCGCTGTTCATGACTGAAGCACTAATGAGGAAAGCCTGAATAGGCAGATATTGCAGTCTGGTGTGCACCATGGCACATGTACAGCTGTACTCTGTACACTGTATAGGCCATTTGCATCTTTTATATAGGGAGTCAATTTGAACTTGGCCAAAAGCAACCGCACAGTAATGGCACCACCGCAGATGACCTTCGATAACGACACGCAGACGAACGCTAGTCGACGTTTATCTTGTAGTCACCTTGGTACAGTCATGTGGCCGCATTGTGAAAGTATTGAATTGAAACTGAAGGAAGATCAGGCGAATAACGGTGGCCAAAACGTGTGGTGACGTCAGCATTAAATGGAGTCTTCCTCCCAGGAATGCCTCCCTAACTTCTGGAAACCTCCATTTGTGAACATGCTCGCGGAGTTATCTAACCTACAATAGATCTGGTTGCCATGGTAACGTGCATCTAACCGATGGTTCAGTATAAATCTCTGAGAAGCATTCCAACTGCTTCGTTCGTGAATCCCATAATCGTACGTTGCGCGCATAGCGTGAGGTTTATAAATCCCATAGAGTATGTTGCGGGCAGAACGCGGGGGTATATAAACCCCATATACCTTATGGGCAACGAGGGGCAGATCTAACTACATGATGGACTAATTGCAGACTAATTGCATGCAAAACACAATGACCACGTCATGAATATCTTGCATTATACTGTATATAACATAACATCACAGGTTGGAGGTATGCGCGTAACATATATGTTGTCTGTAGGCAGTGCGCATGTGTGCCTACTTTGCTTTATTAATAATAGTTATGTGAATATATTTTCCATATAACCATCTATGGGAACTCCGCGGGGGCATTTTTCATCGTAATATGACGTCATTCATGCGATCGCCGTCAAGAAGCGAGAGGTAGGCGAAATGATTGAATAACCGAACGGATTTGAATCTATATCACTTAAATGGCGTCCAATCGGTGTATCTACGCGATTTAGACCACTCAGCACTCGCGCCCTCGCGCTCTCGAGCTTCGTGCTCTAAATCGCTCAGACACCTCTTGGTCGCCATTTAACTATTACATAGATCCCGTTACCACGGTAACGGGCGTTCTAAGCAATGTTTCTATAAAACTCGTAGACTTTCTCTTGTATTTCGCGCGGGATCTAAATCATTTAGATACCAGGTGTCTAAATCTCGTAGATCCTTGCAGCATAACAATTGTAGCGCCATAACATACGATACGATGCACAGGTCGCCCGACTTAGCTACTTGTTTCGTCAATAAACAATCCGGCTACGAACCAAAGCCAAGGAATTGGAACTGCAGCTAGTTACAAGCTACGCGGGGACATGCCTTGGTAGCTACGTACACGGCTCTGGGAAACGCTGTGGCTGACGTGGCTGACAGTGAGTAAGCTTAGGCTTAGCTGACGCTCTGCATCCACTGTAAGAAACGTCCGCTCCGAGATGAACAACCCATCTTGAGACCCGAATCACAGGACGTTTTCTCCGCCATTGTCAGGTGTAGCTAACTACTTCCGGAAGACGCGTGATTACGCGTGATGACGCTATGATGAGTGCGTAGACTTATTCGTTGCCTGCTTCTTGTTGGAGTAGAAAACCAACTTAGGCTATGCGAAACATGGATGCGGGGCATACTCAGCTGCTGGCAATACAAACTTGGTGACTGTAATAAAATTATTCATAACTCTCCTAGGGATTTTCTTCCAAATTATATTTGTGTGGATTGTTTCCGCAGTTCTCATGAAGACCATGTTCAAACATTATGCACAGATGACTTTCTCTTACTCGTATGAGGTCTATGGGATGTTCTGGGGCATTTCTATTACTGCTGGTATCTTTCTTGGGCTATTATGCGGTGTTTACATCACATCTACCTACCGGCACTATATTGACGAAGCAATTGATGGCCAGTCTTCTGTGTACATTGACATCCCTCTGGGTACACTGGTATGTTCTCTGGTAGCGGAGTTACCCGTGGCTATTTACATAGCTAGGAAGGCAACAGTAGCTGTACCCTGCATACTCAAGTACCCCACCATACTGCTGTGCTGCGGAAGAAGGAGACGAGCAGTGCGGCTTGTGACCACTATTGCACTTTGGGTGGACTTGGTTGTTTTACAGCTGGTGCTGTTTCATGTGTCGATCATTGTCCTTGCCATTTCTGCTGCACCGTTTGCAATCATTACTAATGTGATGTTGATTGTGCTTGCTCTCTCTTGCCTCACCAACTTCTTCTCACTGCTATGCACCATCTTCTCTCACTATTGTACCCCAGCTAACCAACGTGTGCAATCTCGCTCAATTATTATTCGTGCCATTGCAGTGCTGCCTCTGCTGCTCATGATCATGTGTTTTGGCATTGTTGTTAACACCATGGGGTTTGTCACTAATGTGGATGCAAAGAAGAACAATACCCTTTCATTCATTAGCTCTATCGCTACTCCAATACTGCTTGGATTAATAAGCGTCTTCCAGAAGAGACTCATTTCTGCATGGTTGAAATGGACTCCACATGAAACTGAGCATGCAATTGCAAATTATACTTCCAATGGACAAGAATCAGAAGAATTGCTTGATCCTTATCAATTACTTCATGAGTCATGACTGAGTTGGTACCAATGACGGATTTCACTTTAGCATTAATGTACAACTTCCTGTAGTGCATGGTCTTGAGTTTTTGATTGCTTTAAGGTGTGTTAACTTTCAAAATAATTGTACAATTATTATTCTGCATCATTTCACATTCCTGAATGTTCGTTATATGAGTAAGTTGTTTTAAATATAAATAGTTCAATGTATGTACTAGACCACAATAATTTTGCATTTTCAAAGAAGAAAGTGAGAGACAGATGATGATTCCCTTGTTTACCCTTGCACATATTTGTGGTTGGCTGAAAGAGAGGGTCTACCTTGATAGACTAGTTCTCTAACACCTAACATTGTAGTATGATTATTACTTGGTGGTTATATCATACAGTCAATCAAATGCACTGCTGCAACATGTACATTGACTAGTGGCTACACATAGCTTGACCAGTATATTATATAGATAGCCAATGTAAGAGTAGATCAGAACTAACTGGAAAGTAATAGATCAGTTAACATTTTCTATCAGCCCAGCAGAATACTAAAATGATTAGTCTTACAGTACTGCACTGTGTGTCTTTGTATTAAGTCTCATGGAATTTTTGATTTCTCCTTGGTTACTATAGTAACCATTAATTGCTGCTCGGTATGCATTGCCAAGTCAGAATTTACAATCATGTTCAGGTTTGTATGTTCCCATATAACCAACTACTTATACATTTGCTTGGAACTTTCCCACTGAACTCCTATTCAGGCCCGAAATCCTTACATACTGATTGTTGCCGAATGTGTTTGAGTTATAAAAGTATACCCATGCAGGACTATACACTATAAAATTATGAAAGGCCTGACTGAAACAATAATTGTGTGTAAATGGACATGCAAAGCACAGAATTGGCTTTTTCAATACTCGCCTCCTTCCAGGAATTGCATGGTTAAAACCTGCTTGTCCATAGTGTAATCATTCAATTGAGACTTTCTACACTGACAATTAGCAGATGACATGCTTGCACATGCAAATTCTAGTCCTATCCCAATTAGCCATACACTTATATTCTTCAAACCTGCCTGAGCACACAGTTAAACTTGCACTCATCATAAGCATGAGTTAATTTGTATGTACTGCTGCTTGATCTGACATATCCTGGACTCCTATAATGACCTATAGCTAAAAGGTTTCACTAACCTAGATTATCTATGCATGTTCTGCGCATCATGATTGCAAATAATGAATCCATGCATTTCAATCATGCAATCATCAGTCAATCTAATCATTAAGCAGTTCTCTTATTAATCAAAATGCATTGGAATTCCATGACTAGACATTCTTCTCCTCCCCACTGTAAACAATGAGATGACCCATGTGAATGCCAGCAGAGAAATACAGATGACAGCATAGATGACATCTGCTTTGAGCAGACGCCTGAATGAGGTAATGCAATTAAACGTTATTCTGATTAATGAAGTTGTATTAAAGGCAGCATGCTTTACAGCATTTACATGTGTCTGTAGGCAAGGCATAACAATAAGTGAATTGTTCCATGTTTAAATTGCATGGACCACTCTTTTGCCCACACTCTTCCCTCCATACCAATCAATGTTTGTTGGCAGTGGCCAGTAGTTCAGCTGCTATAAAGAGATGGCTATATATCTGTAGCTAACTGGCTTCAGTCCAGTCCACTGCCATTTTCCCCTTCCCTTTTCTCTTTCCTACAATGTTAGCTCACAACATTGGATTGCCCACTGCATGCTCACTTCAAAACACAATTTATAACACTGGCTATATAATTATTTGTAACTGACATTTAAAACCAAATGTACTTATTAATGGAAACATCAACAGTAAAGTAGCTAATAATGATCAAACACTCACAATGCATAAATGAATAGTCTGATGACCTAGGCTACTCACTCAAAATTGTAACCATTATATTTATGGCCTCATTCACACACTGCACACCACACTGTGTTAAACTCACTAAAGTTAGCACTCATACTAAGCTACATGTCACTCGAGGTATACTTGTTTCACTCTCATTTGATGCATCTCTGGATATTGGCATTAACTGGCTCCTTATCCTGCACAACGCAGATGTCTTCTGCAAATGCAGTGGTGGAAATGGAATAGGGTGTATCATAGACAGAGGGAGCTTCAAAGGGATAGGGAGTGGGTGCTTCATAGTCATTGTCTGGACTTGTGTCATCAACAATGCTAGACACTTCATCCAGCATACACGTGTCCTGGCCATTCACACTGTGCTCCATATCTCCTCTGCCTTCTACACATGTTTCTGAGTGTGACATACAAGCAGACTGCTTGGAGCTGGCAAAGTCTCCTGGCTTCCCAGTGGATCTTGTAAAGGTGGCTAATGAAAGTGGAAATGACAGCATGTGCATAGAGTATATATCACTATGAAGCTAGAGCATACATTTCACAAGTGTTCAAGTGGTAATCTGGCAATACCTGTAGTATTCACATTTGATCTTGTACGCTCAGTGCTCAAGTCCTGAATGAATATAATTTAAAGATATATAAATGTACTTGGAACCTGTCTCGCACAAGTGTTGTGATAGAAATTACTTTCATTATGTGTTCACATTTATGATGTTAATACATACCTTCAGTTTAGGCAGCTTGGCTTTTATCTTCCCCCATACCTTCTCATGTCTTGCGACATGAAATAGAAATATGAACAATCCCTACAGTGGTTAGGGTACTGAATGAACAACATTGCAATTATAGTCACATTTGTGAAACTTAGGGATACAGGGTGATTACCTACCAATATTCTGAGTTGGTACATAGGTTTTCTTAGCTAAGGCATAGCAATTACACCTGTAGTCTATTGTAACGGATGTTTATTCTTTTATCTCCTTAACCTTATCTCACCTGAAACACATTAGCAATGACAAAGAGGTAGGCAAAGACTCTCCCCTCCTCCCCCACTGCAAACAGCCCAATGATCCAGGTGAAGCCAAGTACAGGAACAAGGATGACTGTGGCCTTCAACAAGCGCCTGCATGTGGATGAGCACAATATATACTTATATTGAAGTTAATCTCTATTAATTTAATAGTCATTGAATGGGTTGTGCTTGATGCAACAGTTGAAACATTGTAGCCATGTACTAAGAATTAAATGGATATCATTTTTCACATAGCATACTACATTTTTGTATATGAGTATTACATGTGTGCATTATATTAATCTTTCTACAAAAGTCAGGCCTGGAAAACTGGTTTCGTTAATTGGCACCAGGGTAGACATATAGTATTGAACAAGGGCTAATCACTGGATTTTATGCCTACCAGCCTTCTACACAGCAGTTTTCTCAGGAGGCTGGGGGCCAGAGCCTTATTGATGGCAACCCTGCAGAAGGTGATCAAAGGTAACTATCATTAGGGCTCCAGCCCCCCCCCAGTCTCCGGAGACATTACGGTGTAGATGACCGGTAGGTGTAACAATCCAGTGATTAGCCCTTGTTCTACCTAGCCAGGCCTGTCTGTTGCAGTGGCCTACTGCAACGAACCAGTCTCTTAGTTATACTATAGTGAACTCACAGAGGTATTTTAGTACAAAAATATGAACGGAATGGTGGCATAGTTATGAAAGCATAATTCTCACTTTCCCACTTCCAGATACTCCTTTGCTTGCTTTTTCTTCTCATCACCTCCAACTTTTCCACACTGAGACTTAGCCAGTGACACTAAACTTACAGTGAGCAGTGTGGCATTCACCTGTACAGCATTCCCAAAGGAATACAGGAGCAAGCAGTACACAC
The DNA here is from genome assembly GCA_964019415.1 of Ianthella basta. Taxonomy (NCBI): domain Eukaryota; kingdom Metazoa; phylum Porifera; class Demospongiae; order Verongiida; family Ianthellidae; genus Ianthella; species Ianthella basta. The sequence continues at coordinate 4,002,551 of OZ025877.1, read as the reverse complement.
TACATAATGGTAATAATAAAATCAGTGACATGCCTAGCTCAGTATGTAAGTGTCCATATAGACAAGTGAACAGTAATTATTTGCTCATAACCTAGCTCCAATCATGCAGTATAATTGTATGACTTCCTATATCTCTCACCACAATAATGGCTATCATTGGTCCAACAAAAGCAAATATCATCCCTTTCTCACTGGGCAGCCAGCAGCTGTTTATAGAGTAAGTGAATTGAGAAATCTTCATTCAAGTATTTTTCATGAATACAAAGAATATATTGAAATATCACTGGATGTCTATGGCATGACTTACGCCTTGGCTTCATTGTAGTGTGGGCTAAGCTCATCATAGGAGTGTCTGATGAAGTAGTGGTCATGTCTCGAAGCAGCAGCAATCACCACAATGGGAATGGGGATGACTACGACAATGGTAGACAGACTTCTATTGTATGCAATTTATGAGGACTATACAGAGCTACATGTACGGTGAGACATAGCTTACCCCATCCCAGTGCCAGATAGATGTAGAGCCATTTTTTGTCATTCGCTCCAAATACTTTCACAAGAAGGTTGTAAATGAGGACAGCTTCACACAGTGTCCAGGTGAAGGTGGCCAGGAAGAAGTAGTGCAGCAAGGCAGTGACAAATTTGCAGGCTCCCTATTGTATCGAAGTGGACATAAACAAACAAAGTTTGCAGAGGCAAGTGTATGTCAATTTAGCTGCCATAGCTTTTATATGGAATTGCGACCTATGCTGCTCTGTTTAATAATGTGGTGTCAGTTGCTAGGTTGTAACAGCGCACTGTCATAACAAGCATAAGTGCTCATTATAGATACCATATTGGAAGTGGCTGTTTGTACTCCAGTGAGGAACAGGAGCAGTCCCAAGGAAAGGGCAATGCACAAGTTGAGGTGGACAAAGTTGTGGAGCTTCTTAATCAGCTCTTTTCTGCAGCGGTGTCAAGAAATCAGTTGATCAAGAAATGTGTAAAGATGTAGCATGGACCTATTATCTGCTGTGTCCCAACCTCAGTGACAAGAAAAATATTATTGCTCCAATCAAGCAAAGGAATGAAATGCCACAGCCAATGTATGTGATGTAATCCAGTGGAGGCTGCAGAAGATAGAAAGGAGATGTATACTTGTGAAGGCTTGGATGATTGTACAAGCCTTTTACTTTGATTTCAATCAATTATTGCACACTCACCAGATTTTCTGAAGGCAAAATGCTGACTAAAACCACAAAGCTTGTCAAGTGAGAGGCCTTGCATTGAACATGAGTGCCATTGAAGGCTACAGAATTCAGCCCTGCAGAGGACCAGGATCCAATCCCTTTGGTTGATCCAGTGAAGTTGAAGAAGGCACAACGGAACTTTTTCACTTTACCAGCAGGGACACTTGCATTTATTGCCTCTTCCTGTTAAGGAATAAGACAAATAATTAACTGACCATAGTCATTAGCAGAAATCTGTCTAATCTCAGGTAAATGAAGCAAATACAATGCATGTCCTTTGTCCTAGAGCTACCCATATCCTTACATACTTTAATGAATAGAATTTCATAGCCTTCCAATTTAATGGGTGAAAGTTAAAAGCTAGAATGCACACTCTCTTAATTACCCATATGATCATTCATACATACCTTTATTGGGAATGTCAGCTCCACAGTCTCATTGATGTCCAATTCCCTACCATCGTAGCCAGGGATTTGGCTGGAAAGCACAAGGCTAGCTGGAACGGTGTCATTGGATGGTTCATCACTGCAAATGCAAAAGAAGTGCATATTCATAAGTGTTCTGTGCATGTGAACTGTTATGTGCAGCAGCAATACTACCTTTCATTGTATTGTGCTGCACCATTATAAGCAATGAATGGAATACTGTATATGTTTGCGTAATTCTACCAAGAGTGTTATAGCATGTTAAGCAGCAATGTTTATACTAGTAGCAAGGTAAATTAATAAACGGCATGGTGAGAGTGTATGGTATAAGAACCGAAGCAGTGCATTCACAGTTGAATCACATTGTGACTTCACAATACTTTTTTTCACACAAATACGTCCACCTTCATTAAGGTCATTTCTCTAGATATGGTACTGGACATATCAAACAATAGGAATGAATATAATCCGACACCTTATACTTTGCAGCAGTCATAAACAACACCATTATGACCTGGCTGTGGATTGGTACTGTATCGTCATTTATTTGCCGTTGCTAGGTGGTTGCTATGTTTATTGAGTGACTATAAAAGTGCTACTTGCAGTGAGAGGTGACAATTTGTTATCAGACAGCGATTATATCTTATTGGAGAGCAAGAATATCTAATCGAGTTCACGAAAATATCTAATCGGGTTCACAGTGATTCAATCATTAGCAACAACACTTCACATGCAAGTGTTTGCATTCAGATGAAACACAAGAGCAGTTCAATGAAGCATGCAGTAACTCTACACTACTCAACCATTAATATGGTTGGGTTTTGAAAATCTATATATGGTGCCACTGTAGTTTCAGTCACGGAAAAGGGCACAAAAAGCTTCATCCTATTGGAAGAACTGCGCAAACTGATTACTGCCGTTCTACCGTACTGCAGCTGTCAAAATTTGTGCGTCGAGTGTGGCCGATTCTTCTGCACGAGAGGACCCGGTCACGGCGGAAAGACATCTCAAGTAGCTAGCTAGCTACCGAACGAACATAGAGACTCAGATTACGGTCAGTTCCGCCGCAGCTGATCACCGATCCATCGCCCTGTCCCACCATCAGATTCCCCTGAGCCAGCTTGGCTCCCTCCGCCTCCAATGCTGTCGGGCTCACCTTCCGCCGACGCACGATTCACCACCCAAGTCTTGTTGGCGCCTCTGATCGCGTTGCAGGAGCGGGGCAAGAAGTCACCTCCGTAGGATTAGGTTTCCGGGGGTGTAGCGTACGGACGTTTTGCCTGACTCCTCGCTAGCTAGCTCTCGTAATGAATGAAAATGCATTGGATACGCCCGCGCTTCCCTAATGCTTTCCTTATTTGGCAAGAAACCAATTAACATTCGCCCACGCTTCCCTTTGTTCGGCAAATAAATCACTTATAGATCCCGTTGCCATGGTAACGTGCGTCTAAACGATGTTTCTAAACGTCGTAGACACCCCGGGTGTTGTTTCGCGCCGTGGTCTATTTCGTCTAGCCGTGTTCTAATTCGACGCGCGGCGTTCGCGCCTATGCTCTAAATGCCGATTTAGAGCATGGGCGTGGCACGCGCGTCGTTCGCGCCTATGCTCTAAATGCCGATTTAGAGCATGGGCGTGGCACGCGCGGCGTTCGCGCTATGCTCTAAATACCGATTTAGAGCATGGGCGTGGCTTAGGCCCGTGGTCTATAGCAGAGAAACTGCAGCTGCGACAACAATAGTAGCTAACTCCACAACATACGATGCAAAGGTCACTCAGCTTACTTGTTTCGTCGACAAACAGGGTAAAGCAACAATCCGGCAGCGGCCTACGAACCAGAGCTGAGTAAGGAGCGAACTGGTTACGAGCTGGGAACAGGCTTAGGACACCGCTCTGGGAAACGCTGTGGCTAACGGGGCTGACAGTGAGCAACCTTACGTTTAGCTTACGCGCCGCATCCACTGCCGACCTTTAGGAACGTCTGCTGCGATGACAAACCAATAACCAAACGACGTTTTCTCGGCCATTGTCAGAAATTGCTAACTACTTCCGGTAGACGCGTGATGACGCAAGTACGAGTTGGTAAACTGATTCGCTGCCGCTCCTTGCCCAATCGTTGGGATCTATAACACTTAAATGCTGACCAATCGGTGTCTCTGAAGATTTAGACCACTCAGCACTCGGGCGCTTCGCGCCCTCGTGCCTCGTGCTCTAAATCTCAGAGACACCTCTTGGTCAGCATTTAACTATTACATAACACCTCCTTTTCGGGATGTCGCTGATTTATAAGCACTCCCCCCTCGGGTGCTTCGCGCCCTCGGGCCTCGTGCTTATAAATCAGCGACATCCCTCAAGGAGGTGTTATAACTAATACAAATTAATGAATATATGTATACCATAAATTGTGTTTTTATAATGTATTAGATATGACCCAGGGATGAGGACACTATAAAGCTGAAATATAATCCCCAAGCTGAAGCAATGGTAATTGTCTATCACCTTTCTTTTCCACCATTTATAGTTGCAGCTGGAAGGTATTCCTCAATGTTGTTCATAACTACATTTACCACTTCTACCATTGCGTCACTCTCCACTGTCTCACTGACTGTTGATCTCTCCTTCTTATGTCTGGCTGTAGAGACAAATTTAACAGGAAGTTTAATCTGAGGGATACTTGCTGGTCTGCTGAACTGAGCTAGCTGTATTGAAGCATCAGGAAATTGAATGTTACCACGTGATTGCAACTGATTGAAGGAAAGCATTGAGCCATGTAGTGCTGAAGAAAAAGACAACGTGAGACAAGTCATGAGATATACCTGCTGAAAAGTACAGAAGGTTTATGAATTACCAAAGTTGGGTCTTGATATGGTGACACTAGGCTTGCTGATAGTGAGTGAAGATGTCATTGCATTAGCCATTGTTTCTGTGGCCTTGAGGAGCCTTGTGGAGGGATTCTGCAGGTTTTTGCATATCATGGAAAAGCACGCCATGAATGAAGGTGCAATGAAGGCAAGAATACATTTTACGCATTTACTACACTATAAACAATGTTAATGGCAATAGTCTGAACAATGTTATGGGCAACTGCAGCAACCAAACTGCAAAATTAGATATATTATGCTTCTGTAAAAATCCACCTTATCTGTTGCTTCAAAGGCTGGTGCATTCTTCTCTTCCAGAAGGGAGCTGACAATGTCTGCCATAACCTGTAAAGTACATAGAGTACAAGTGCAAATATCCAATTCTGTGTGTGCAATATACTTGAACTGTAGTGTGTACCTTCTTCTGCGGCCCTTTCTCTGTCTCCTGATTATCACCATCAAATAGACCATTGTTTTTAGATAAACTGCATTTCATTTAGGACACTAATGTAAGTATATGCTACTTTATCACAGTAACCATAATAACTGTATAATTATTCGAAAGTATCAACGTATGCTTGGCCAGTATGGAACAAGCTGACTGTGTTTCCAGTTACTCACTTGGCTACAACTTCCACAAAATGAGTTGCTGTTTCCAAGTCTCGAGGAAGTACTGGTCTCTCATTTTCAATTGTTGAATGGTTTAAAGCATCTCGAAGAGTGACTGACAATCTCTCTACCTTCAACCTGTCTGCATCCAAGATGGGAAGGTCACTGTTTAACGTCTGGTTCAGAGCAGCAACAAAATTCTTGGTCTGCAATTTAAATTCAGACAATTATATTTCTGAAGTTAATTTTTGTGAAGGAAATGTTGTACATAATACATTATGATATAATGCATTTCGGACAACTATTGAATGTACTTGACAAACAAGTGCAAACATTATAATAAGTACCTTAATCCTGACTTCTCGGATCGCTGCAGACTCACAGGCTGTTGCAGCCACAGGGCCCCAAGTGCCACCAGACAGGCAGCTCCTGTGAGCCAACCCTGATGAAATAGTATCTCCCTCCCCTGGACAGCGAACAGACTGAGTAGAGCCAGGAGCAGCTGATGGCCACTGGATTTTCCACAGTTCATCTTGCTCTGGAAGACATTCAACTGTTAGAGAACTGCTGATGGCAATAGCTGTATATGTTGAACAACAGTAATATTTTATTACTAGTAGTATAATAATGAAGTCGGAGATTGTTAGTAATAATATATAATTATATTATAATTAATGATAAGGTACATAACAACCATCATAATAACTAATAGTATAATAATAATTATGTTTAAAAATGCCCACACTTGCTGAGAGCTATGCAAAATACTTATCAAATGAGAACCTACGGCATCCTCTATTTTTGACTGGTCCGTATCTGTCAAGACAGGAATCCTAAGTACAGAGAATGAGCTCCAGTAACTGAAATCAGAGTTCAATTATATCATACTCTTCAGCTAGCGTCTGACACTAATACTATTGGACAAGCATGTTTATGCACATACACATTTTAATGCAGTATCATTATGACTGTATGCCAATGTAACTTCATTACTCTGTAGTCTGGAATGGTATCCCCATCTGTGTCCAAGGAGCACTGACCACTCTTGTCATCCTTCACATATGGGTCTATGCACTACATGTTGCAATTTGAAGTATATTTTATGATTGTACATCATGCACATTCGCCAATGCACAATATAAGGCTATATATTTAGTCAACTGAAATTCATTGTCTGCTTACTTCACATGTACTAAAGCTGTTGCAGTCACAAGGGCTACTGGATGGGCCAACACAGAGGTGGGCAACCTGGGCAGACCTTGCTTTGCAGGAACATGAATCTATGGCACATTGTGCATATAACCAGTAGAAGAAAGTATTCCTTTATAAGATTATATGCATGGTCAACATCATGCATTATAACTATAAGCCAAGATAAAAGAAGCATCATGAAGACTGTAGGCATATGAGCAATGTAAATACCTTCCCATAATTATGCAAATTCTTCACCTGAAGGTTTGGCAGCAATGATCTGTGTTATAGTATATGTTTCACCATTGAAGGGGTCATTTACTGTTGTAGTAACTGTAGCATTTTCTGTTAGGTTCACACTTGGTAGAAACTCTACTACCAGCAGGACAATGGAAGTGTTAGCTCCACCGCTGGTAATGGTTTGTGCTGTGATCTGGTAGGAAGTGTTGCTGAGAGAATCACCTTCAGTCAATTTATCCAGCTAAACCCAATAAGAAAGAATACATTACTCAAATTGCAATCACATGATTTTTATTCAAGTGCATGCAGGCTTAGAAAGAGATTTTGCTTTGTAACATGGTTACCTGTTTCACAACGGCCCTCTTTAATGCATCGATTGCCTCAGTGCTGTTCTCTTGAAATCTCATTGTCACATTAGTTCTGAGGAGGTAGATTGAATTCCTTGTGGTGTTTTTGAAAGTGCATGAGCTGATGTCTGCTGGCTCCCAAGAGTCATCAGGAAGACACTTCCTTTGTACGTTGGTACTGGAGAAACTAGAATGAATTGTGGAGCATGGTAACTCAGCCACTGTATTGTGAGTAGTTTTAGGCCACTGGAAGGTCAGGTCAAAGTCTGGTGGACAGCATCCAATACAGGGGTCCTAAGAGACGAAGACTTGTTGTATTATTACAGTATGAATTGATAGTGAGTGGGCTAAAGAATGAAGCTGATTAATAGCTATGTTAATGCAAGAGGTGTTAAAACAGTTTGTGATGTAGAGTGCATTATAGCAGTAGTGATTAATTATAATGGGTAACATAATTATGTAATTAATTTGCATATCATTATCACCTGTATGTTGTCTGGTTTCCTGTCACCATCAACGTCTAGAAAGCACCAGGTTACATCTGGTTCAGCTGAAGTAAGACTAAACCTTGGAAGGCACTGTGGCATATGTAAGAGTAAATAAAAATGCAATTCAAGAATTTGATTAAAATTAATAATATTGTTTACCTTTACACCTTCACTGGAGCAGGAACAAGCCTGTGGTGCCTCAAAACTTCCAATGCATATCTGAAAGCTGGCCATTACTGAAAAGAGTGGCTGGACCTTAATCCTCGCGTAATCACAGCAGTTACAGTAGTCTGCATGTGTTCAGGGAATTCAGAAACAAACATCGTATCTGGGCACACAGCTGTTTGAGAAGGAGTTCAAACATTGTTTGTCTCACCAGCCTTTTGAGCCATAATGACTGCAGATATCTTGCTTGAGGTACTTTGTAGACGATGAATGAAGGCATTCCCATCCGTTTTGGTGTTTATTGTGATAGAATACATTTGCGATCCTCTATGAGAACCAATTCTTGTTATGTTTATCACTTCCACTAAGGTTAGAAAGTCTCGCTATAAGTGAAACAATTCAAAAGGGAATCTTAAACAGCAATTTAAAGGAAATTCATATACACATATCAGTTTCAATGTTAGCTAAGTCCCTATAGCAAATTTTAAAGGGTAAACAATACAAATTGTTGATAATTCTGAGGTCTAAACCTATAAGAACTATACTGTGCATTTTCTGCTATATGCAATCCTATTATTGATACCTCAAGTGTCTCCTGCTGTGAAGATGATTCAGTAATAACCTCCATCACTGCTACTGCGGACACTGGTGCATCACTCCTGAAGGTGCACTGAGACATGTCCAAAGTATCCCATGTGCTGTTCAATGAGCAACGAGCAGTTATCATGCCACCAGGTAGGAAACTGCCATCCAGTAAGGAACAAGGGTACTTTGCCAGTGAGTTAATAGGTGTCTCAGGAAACAGGAAAGCAGGAGGACAAGCTAAAGGGGAAAGGACAATGGGAAGAATTCAGAAAGAACTACTTTCATTTAAAATAGTCCAAACATACGTGAATCCTTCCTCACGATGATGATGACCACAGTCTCTGCACCCACTTTTGCCTCAGTACTGTTTGTAATGTCCACAATCATCAGCTGGAATTGCTCTGATTTCACAGATTCATTGTTAATGACAAAACTGTGTCTGAAACATGCTTCCATTTCTCCAACATCAAATGTGACAGATGTGCTGAAGTTACCAGAATTTAAATTGCCTGGAAAACAAGTAAATTCAAATTTATATATAGTGCTCTAATCCTAAAAGTTTCATTTTTGTTTTTGAGGTAAAAGAGATAATATGCCTTTGTGATGAATAGTAACAACTTCACGTGATACACATTAATATTTTCTGGGTCAGATTTGACCAAAATTAATGTTTCATGTGTGGGCGGGAGGAGAGCTCATGTGACATATGCTATAAAAAATTATGTCTAATTGAAAATATTTTATTACATATTGTTTCTGGAGGGAGTTATAGTTAAGATGCAAAACTTTTAAGGAAACATGTTTAATACAACTTCTAATATTTCCCAATCATTCACCTTGTTACAAACTTTAGAAGCAACGTTTTTTACTAAACACTGTTTTTTTAGCACCCAAAGTGTTTAGATCTAACCTACAGTGAATATGAGTTAAGCTCCCATAGCCTCTTGATGGATGCCTGGATAGTTGCACAACGACATGCCATATGTACTTTCAGCCTCCACTGTGTGGTTGCACTAATGCACTAATGATTATGACATTGTAATTGACATTAGATATTTTGAATTCACAAAACTTAAGGTTGACATTCCTAAGTATGTTTTGTCTGGAAATGCTCATTCACAAGCTATTTTAGGTTTCAATTGCACAGCAAAGGAAGATTCTTTCATTAGGTTGGTTGTCCGTGTAAAAAGTTTGACATTTTCATCGCATAGTAATAGCTGTGCTAGCTCATTGTGGAACCTTTAGGATTGCAGCACTGTAGCTTATATAATTTGGCAGTTTGTCAGTGAACCAAACTCCTCAAAGTGTGTATAGACCTGTAGCTAAATATTATCACTTAGGAATTTTCAATTAATGACAGTGAATGTGTAGGGTGGTGAGTAAATTCAGAATTTTATGATTGCGAACCTGCATCCAACTCCTCCTCTTTATGTTGCAAAGTAACACTGATTGTGTCCTCTCGGTACAGATTTATCTCCCTCTGAAGGCAGACAGAGACCGCTCTCTCCATGTCACTGACTTGCAGGTAAGTTTCCTTGAAACCGATAATAGTGGAAATTATCTCTGAGAAAGAAGGCAATCAGTTAGAACAGTCATGCATGATTGAGAAATGCATTGTGTCCTCGTACATGTACACTCAGTATTCTGTTAAGATGAACAATTAGGCATACGCTAAGCACATAAGAATTGCCTCACAGCATGAATAGTACAGCCAGTAGTCAAGTGTATTGTGATGTTACAGACTGGAGCTATCTTAGTAGCCAAGCGCATTGTTTGTTACCGCCAAAGCTCCTCAAGCCTGGACTGCCGCTGCTCGTCCGTCGCCGTGGCCAGTAGCCTTACGCCATTCTGCCACATTCACTTCTAGTCTGGCCTCTCTTTGCCCCATTGTCTCCGTGCCTAGTCGCAAGCACCATCTTGCAGCATGGCCCTTCGGCATGCTGGATGCAGCCACGTTCTTGCCATGCATTCCCATCTGCTCCTTCTGCGCCCCACTTCCGCGGGAGCATGCCAGCAAAGATGAGTGGCCGAACAGGAGCAGAAGCACCAGCGTGAAAGATGAGCCGTCACGTGACGGAGCACATGCATATGCACAGTCACATGTTGTGCGATACATAATTATGTCTGATATTATACACCACCGCCACACAGTGCAAGTTGCAATCCGTTCCTGCAGTATATTACTTGCACTCGGGGTGGTTACCCTCGGCAACTTGCACTGGTGGCCTTGTTTATAGAAGCACTAACGTATATACTGCATGCACAGATTGCAACTTGCACTGTGTGGTGGTGGAGGTGGTATATATAAAGCGCAAACACTCTACCTGCACTCGGGGTGGTTACACTTGGCAACTAGCATTTGTGGTCATATTCCTAGTATATAGCACTGGCACTTATACTGCATGTGCAGATTGCATCTTGCACTGTGTGGTGGTGGTGGTGGTAGGAGTTGTTGACATCTTACCAATGGTCTGTGCCACAGGGGGCCCAAAGTTCCCAAATATAATATTATATTACATTATTTCATTGATGTAATACCCTTGTATTTTGCAACTGGCACTGTATATATATCGCTGAAGCTCAAATAGACAGCGATCAATGGGCTCACTTCACTCGCTTACACTCGCTGCTCAGCAATCAGGGTCTCAACCCTATAATGATTGCATTAGATTCATGTTTGTACGTGGATGTTCATATCATGTTTTGTCTCTTGGGCATTGCAAGGTAGGATCCACATGCCAATCAAAATGCTTAATGTTTACATCTGACCTGAACACATTGGATGACTTCCACTCCAGCTTCCATTATCTTGACATGACCTGCTAAAATTGCCTCTTGTCAGTCTGTACCCTGTGTTACAGGTGTAAGTGACAACACTCCCAACAATGGTACTGGAGTAGGACATGTGCCCATTCAGCAAGGAAATGGGTATCCCACAAGACCCTGTATAGTTAGGAGGAACATAAAAGATAATGCTATGTATGCCACAGTTCTTATCGTGCTAATTCTTCTTTACAGAAATAAGAATAAATGCATAGTTGACCCTTTATGAATCATCTCACAAACAAGTCTTTGAGTTAAATAACTCATGGGGCTACCGCCGCAACTCGAAACACTTGCTCCCTTTGGTTGCTGCTCTGTCACTCACAATAGGTAAACATGACATTGTGTCATACACCTCAGTGACCTCAGCACACATTTACACACCACTGTCACCAGACACATGACACACACACACATGCGCATGAACACACACACACACACACACACACACACACACACACACACACACACATACACACACACACACACACACATACACACACACACACACACACACACACACACCATGCCACACCACAAACACAAGCACAGAGAAATCTCCAGCACAGACAGACACAGACTACTTACAGCACGTACATTGAGTATTTGAGTTTTTACAGAAACTTAATGTAGCAAGGAACACACAGTAGCGAGAGTAGCTAGTGTTCTGTGATGGCAAAAGCTACGTATGTAGTTTGTTACAGCGCAGTATGCGTGGGGCAGGTTCTGAAGAGCAGTTAGAAGGGCAAACATGCAAGCTAAGCCTTTTAACGCTACAAAGGTTGAAGAATGTTAGCATGTACATATCACGGCGCTCACTAGTTTCTACGTTACTCCTGTCATGTGTTCCTAGCGGCAGAGTGAAGTCCTCCAAGGCGGTCGTGGTCATTATCGAAGAAGGCGCAAGGTGATATTGATGACCTGCATGTTGTGTGCTGTCTCAAATTTATGTCTTGTATGTGTGAGCCTGTTCCACAATCAGAGGCGGAATAAGTGGCCTAAGGCTATGTAGGGATAATTCGCACTCCTTTCTCCACAAACATTTAGGAGCTTGGAGTCTGTTTACAAACACGTACACTATTTTAAATTAGAAGTTGTCATCAGGAAACCATGTATCAAACATATCGTGTTGACTTACGAGGACAAGTAGGTTGTGTTCCTGACCACTGTCCATTGGACTGACAGGTCCTGGAGCTGCTTCCTCTCAGGAGGTATCCAGTGTTACAAGTGAAGGTGACTCTTTCATTGTAGTTCCTCCCTCCTGTTCTGTAAGTCAGCTGTCCGTTCCTTGGTGAATTAAGCAGGTCGCAGCTCACAACTGTAGCAATGGCATATGAGAGATGAGAGGTATACGAGATATGAGAGATGTATTCTTTAAGACTAATTATTATGTAACAACTATTTTCACAAAGAAATGTAATTCAAATCGATTGAGACTACAGGACACTATTTTGCAGTTAAGGTTTCAGTTCTCAAAGGACAGACATCTTACTTGGGCATTGTGCTGGGCTCCCTGACCACAGTCCATTGGACTGACATGTTCTTCTACTGCTTCCTGCAATCCTGTATCCTGTGTTGCAAGTGTAAGTGACACTGTGCCCTTGAGTGTAGCCAGTTATGCTTCTCCTTCCATTTGTTGGAGTACCAGGATCACCACAATATCCTATAATTATAGTAAGAATACTTAATTGTCTACTATTCCATGAATATAATTATACAGCCAGTTTCATCAATTATAAATTTTTCATCATTAATTATCATGGCATGCTTGTGTGACAGTGTCTCAAGAATGGAACATACTGGAACATGTTGGATGGCTTCCTGACCACAGGCCACTTGTTTGACATGTTCTCATTGAACTGCCTGCAGTCAGTCTGTACCCTGTGTTACAGGTATAGGTGACTGTGCTCCCATCAGTGGTGCCAGAGTAAGACCTCTGACCATTAGACAAGGCAAGTGGGGTGCCACAATTTCCTGGCAGTGAAGAATGCACATGCAAGAAGCAATAATTCTTATTGTTGCAAAATCATGTGTATAGAAAATGTACAATAATTAAGTTACTCATTGTATAGCAGCAATCAAGCCACCATGAATACAGCCTCTTGCATTTCTCCCACCCATGCAGCTTAAGCATGTTAGAGTTGGCAGCCAAAATTTAATATGCCATAACAATTCTCTATGTCTTGTCAAACATTGAAAGCTACTTACTGACACATGTTGTTTGTGTTCCTGACCACTGGCCATCAGCCTGACAGGTTCTGGAGCTGCTTCCTCTCAGGAGGTATCCAGTGCTGCAAGTGAAGTTGACTCTATCATTGTAGTTCCTCCCTCTGTAAGTACGCTGTCCAT
>OZ025877.1:3966741-3984241 GCA_964019415.1 Ianthella basta | reverse complement strand
GCTTTGTTGCATGTGCTCTGTACACTATAGTTGTTAGGTTTATCCTTGCAAATAGCTTGCTACTCAATCAACTTTGCTGTACTCTGGAATCTAGGCCCTCCTACTCTTCCATGCAATCCATTACGTGTTTTGATGTAGCAGCTGGCTGCAGGACCCATATTCTTTAGATTCATCACTTATGTAGCTATGCATCTTGCTCCGCCTTGAGACCCTGGAAAACCACCCAGCTCAGCTACTAGTCCATGTTATTGCTTACCATTGCTCTTCACTACATTGCTGTCTGCAAACTGTACACCCACTTTCGGGCACTCTCTGTTTGGCTCTACACTGTAAAATCAGTGGTGCATGGTTTCAGGCCATGGCCACCAGTGGTGGCTTTCAGGGACAAGCAGTGGTTTCAAACAACCACTGTAACACCTTTAGTCCCTGAGAAACACCAATGGTGGTCTGAATCCAACACTGTTTTACAATGTACACTAGCACAAACATTGTATACTTCACTGTCAACACTTGCAAAGTTCAAATTAACTCCCCATATCCAAGATGCAAATGGCCTATACAGTGTACAGAGTGCAGCTGTACATGTGCCATGGTGCACACCAGATTGCAATTTCTGCCTAACCAGGCTTTCCTCATTAGCGCTTCAGTCATGAACAGCAGATTAATGCAACCGTGCAACAGTTCCCACACCATGGGCAGCCATTACCTAGGATACGAACTGGTACTGTACACACCTATTACATGTCACCCTGTTCGTATCCTAGGTAATGACTACCCAGGTATGGGAACTCGAACTGTTGCAAGGTTGCATAAATCCGCTGTACACGGATGTATGCATGCAGCATGGTGGTATATTTGTACATGGGAACATGTAGCTGGAATGGGCATATGCATGCAAGAGGGTAGTCTCCTATATGGCAACCCTTGTTATTGCACACTCACATGTACAATTGCACTATAATACGCAGGCGGAGAAACAGGGGATGGTAGCAAGACCATGAGCGCGGCTAAATGTTGGCAGATGTAGGGATGGTGAAAACGTATTCAAAGTCAGCACATGTTAATGACCTGGTTTTTGCATGGACTGGCCCTTCTTGTTGCATGGACCGGCTGGCCCCCCTCTTTGCATGGACCGGCCCTCTTCCCTGTTCCCATGTTTTTCCACCAGGTGGTTTTGTCTTGCAGGTACACACTGCACCATCTCTACATCTGCCCTTGTTTTTGGAGGAAACATTTTACACACCCTTTGCATTGATGGTGTCTTCTAGCCAAGGGAAGGAGAGATTTGTGCTGCCTAGCATTGGAGAGACAGCCAGATACCACTAGATTTCAATTTTAATGTGCTATCTTCTTATTTCAATGCACTGTATTACCTGTTAAATGGCACTTGATCGCCTTTCCTGCTGTAAGTGCCTGTTGGTCTATGTTACATTTTATCATACTCATTGGAGCGTTGATGGGCCTAGAATTGCTCCAAAGTACTCACATAACATCAAGATTTCAAACATTTTCCTGAGGGGCATGCCCCCAGCCCCCCCCCCCCTCCCCCCTCTAGTTTGCGTTACGTCATCTATGGTCTGACCGGTTCTTATCTTGGAGCTACAACCTCTGACATTGACTCCGCAGGTGAATTGAATACACCTGCGGAGCCAATGTCAGAGGTTGTCAGACTGGACTGGTCGTCGGACTGGACTGGACTGGACTGGACGTGTGTGCGTATCTATGTGTGTGTATCTGCAAGCAACTGTGTGTGCATGCGCACATGTGTGTGTGTGTATTTGTGTGTGTGTGTGTGTGTGTGTGTGTGTGTGTGCATGTGTGTGTGTGTGTATTTGTGTGTGTGTGTGTGTGTGTGTCTGTGTGTGTGTGTGTGTGTGTGTGTGTGTGTGTGTGTGTGTGTGTGTGTGTGTGTGTGTGTGTGTGTGTGTGTGTGTGACGTCATCGCCAAAATGGCTGCCGCGAGGTATCGAGTGTTGGAAGACAGTCAGTTTCGCTAGAAGTTTGTGCCTGAAAGACACCCAGTCTGTGCCTACAACTTCAGAACGGTCGTTTAGGCAGCACTGGAAGAGAAAGTCTGTGCCTCACAAAGGACGAAGCGGAGAATGGCAACCCGTCCGAGGTGCGAACTTTTGGCTATCTATCGTAACGGCGAACGGCCTCCTCGACGATCACTGGAACAGGCGACTATCACAACGCACCGGTCTGTCAGGCGTACCATAACCCTGACTCGGAGCTGGCAGGGCCCCGACAGGCGAATGAGGGACGCGAGTGTCCCCACCGGCTGGCGGTTGGAAGGGAATTATCCCCAACGGCCCCCTGCTACTACCACACGGCAGAATGAACTGGCCATGGAGCGCAGAGCTAAAGCAGTGCTTCCACGGTTGGTAAGATGGTCTGGCTCAAAAGTCCCAGCAACAGCAGCACAGTGGATCTGTCAGTGACACACAACCAGGGAGCAGCACCTCAACATCAAGAAGCTTTTGTCTCACCAGTTGACACTGTCACATGCACACAGACACACACTACTCATTCTTCCATATGCATACACATGCATACACCGTCCATATGCATACAGACAACCCACGCCTCATATGCATACACACAACCCATGCCTCATATGCATACACACAACCTCCATATACACATACACAACCTCCATATGCATACACACAACCCATGCCTCATATGCATACACACAACCTCCATATGCATACACATTATCCCCATATGCATACACTCTTGCCACTACTAAAAACCCAACCAAGAGTCATTTAACAGTTTTAATTTGTGCCATGTGTCCCTCAACATATAGACAATAACTGTTTATTCCGATGACTCCATTTCCTTATTTTTGTACTGTTGTCTTATAATAAGGAGATGTTTTGCCCCGTGTGTGTGTGTGTGTGTGTGTGTGTGTGTGTGTGTGTGTGTGTGTGTGTGTGTGTGTGTGTGTGTGTGTGTGTGTTGTGTGTGTGTGTGTGTGTGTGTGTGTGTGCTTGTGTGTGTATGTGTGTGTGTGTGTGTGTGTGTGTGTGTGCTTGTGTGTGTGTGTGTGTATATGTGTGTGTGTGTGTGCTTGTGTGTGTGTGTGTGAGTGTGTGTGTGTATGTGTGTGTGTGTGCGTGCGCGCATGTGTGTGTGTGTGCAGTACAAAAATACATGCAGTGCATGACAAAAGTAGCAAATCTGTAGCTGAATAAAAGAAGAAGAAGGCGCAGGGTGAAATTGATGACCTGCATGTTGTGTGCTGTCTCAAATTTATGTCTTGTATGTGTGAGTCTGTTCCACAATCAGAGGCGGAATAAGTGGCCTAAGGCTATGTAGGGGTAATTCGCACTCCTTTCTCCACAAACATTTAGGAGCTTGGAGTCTGTTTACAAACATGTACACTATTAAATTAGAAGTTGTCATCAGGAAACCATGCATCAAACATATTGTGTTGACTTACGAGGACAAGTAGGTTGTGTTCCTGACCACTGTCCATTAGCCTGACAGGTCCTGGAGCTGCTTCCTCTCAGGAGGTATCCAGTGTTACAAGTGAAGGTGACTCTTTCATTGTAGTTCCTCCCTCCGGTTCTGTAAGTCAGCTGTCCGTTCCTTGGTGAATTAAGCAGGTCGCAGCTCACAACTGTAGCAATGGCATATGAGAGATGAGAGGTATATGAGATATGAGCGATGTATTCTTTAAGACTAATTATTATGTAACAACTATTTTCACAAAGAAATGTAATTCAAATCAATTGAGACTACAGGACACTATTTTGCAGTTAAGGTTTCAGTTCTCAAAGGACAGACATCTTACTTCGGCATTGTGCTCGGCTCCCTGACCACAGTCCATTGGACTGACATGTTCTCCAACTGCTTCCTGTAATCCTGTATCCTGTGTTGCAAGTGTAAGTGACACTGTGCCCTTGAGTGTAGCCAGTTATGCTTCTCCTTCCATTTGTTGGAGTACCAGGATCACCACAATATCCTATAATTATAGTAAGAATACTTAATTGTCTACTATTCCATGGATATAATTATACAGCCAGTTTCATCAATTATAAATTTTTCATCATTAATTATCATGGTATGCTTGTGTGACAGTGTCTCAAGAATGGAACATACTGGAACATGTTGGATGGCTTCCTGACCACCTGCCACTTGATTGACATGTTCTCCTTGAACTACCTGCCGTCAGACTGTACCCTGAGTTACAGGTATAGGTGACTGTGCTCCCATCAGTGGTGCCAGAGTAAGATCTCTGACCATTAGACAAGGCAAGTGGGGTACCACAATTTCCTGGCAGTGAAGAATGCACATGCAAGAAGCAATAATTCTTATTGTTGCAAAATCATGTGTATAGAAAATGTACAATAATTAAGTTACTCATTGTATAGCAGCAATTAAGCCACCATGAATACAGCCTCTTGCATTTCTCCCACCCAGCTTAAGCATGTTAGAGTTGGCAACCAAAATTTAATATGCCATAACAATTCTCTATGTCTTGTCAAACATTGAAAGCTACTTACTGACACATGTTGTTTGTGTTCCTGACCACTGTCCGTTAGCCTGACAGGTCCTGGAGCTGCTTCCTCTCAGGAGGTATCCAGTGTTGCAGCTGAAGGTGACTCTATCATTGTAGTTCCTCCCTCTGTAAGTACGCTGTCCATTACTCGGTGTGGAGGGCAGGCTGCAGGTAACAACTGAAGCAGAGACATAACTATAGCTACATTGAAAAAAAATCAAATGAAGCAGTATTTAATCAAGTTCATTCATTTTGTAGAATTTATGTTCCTTCATCACTGAACTGCATGATTGTCATTGCACTAATGTGGTTACATCAATGACTATAGGAGCTAAAGTGTACGTACACATGTTGGAGTGCGCATGTGTGTACGCGTGTGTGTGTGTGTGTGTGTATATGTGTGTGTGTGTGATGTCATCATCAAGATGGCTGCAAAGGGTCACAATGTCGCTGGAGGAGACAGCAAACTTGGCATATTGCAGGGAAGTGATGACATTTCTGCTGGCGAGCGACATTTTTGACATGCAATACAGGGTCATAGCACCCAGTCCGGCCGGTCCAGCCATGGCCGGACCGTTTTTTGCTGCTGGAACAAAAATTCTAAATATTGAAGATATGCACGTTCACAAATAGAGGTTTCTAGAAGTTAGTGAGGCGTTCCTGAGAGAAAGACTCCATTTAATGCTGACGTCACCGTTATTCGCCTAATCTTCCTTCAATACTTTCACAGCACGGTCAGATGACTGTTCCAAGGCGACTAAACGACAAACGTTGACTATTTGACCGCCATTTGCAATTACTGTGTAGTTGCTTCCGGCCAGGGCTTTAGCTAGCTGCCACTTCCAGTTCCACTCCACGCCCTACATCAGGGATGTAGGTATATATGGTGCACTTCTCTTGTATGTAGGGGCCATAGCTACATCCCCTGTTCTGCTGCCTTAGCCTGCATCACAACTAACTCTCAGCCTATCCAAACATAGGTAATTGTAATATATCTTTGACCCACCTGCCACAGCCTACCCTAGGCTGCCCACTCAGACACAACCCACATTGTGCTATCGTGTTACACACCCTGCCATGATTCAGAGAATGAAAAAGTTGGTTGCCACTGTTGTTTGGAAGCATTAAAAGTTGACTGGCCCATGAGTAATTTGCATCCCATACAATATATATAGGAACAAGGGAGTGTAAAAATGTTTCCTCCGAAAACAAGGGCAGATGTAGGAATGGTGCAGTGTGTACCTGCAAGGTAATACCACCTGGCAAAAAAAACGTAGGAACAAGGAGGAGGGCCGGTCCATGCAAAGAGTGGGGCCAGCCGGTCCATGCAACAAGGAGGGCCGGTCCATGTAAAACCCAGGTCATTAACATGCGCTGACTTTGAATATGTTTTCACCATTCCTACATTTGCCAACATCTTGCTGCTCCTCCTACTACTGCATGCCCTTTCGAGCACTTCAGCTTCCCCTTTACACCCACAGATACAGCCTTACAATTTCCCCATCTTTCTGCTTTGTTGCATGTGCTCTGTACACTATAGTTGTTAGGTTTATCCTTGCAAATTGCTTGCTACTCAATCAACTTTGCTGTACTCTAGAATCTAGGCCCTCCTGCTCTTCCATGCAATCCATCACATGTTTTGCTGTAACAGCTGGCTGCAGGACCCATATTCTATGGATTCATCACTTATGTAGCTATGCATCTTGCTCCGCCTTGAGACCTTGGAAAACCACCCAGCTCAGCTACTAGTCCATGTTATTGCTTACCATTGCTCTTCACTACATTGCTGTCTGCAAACCGGTACACCCACTTTCGGGCACTCTCTGTTTGGCTCTACACTGTATATAAAATCAGCGGTGCATGGTTTCAGGCCATGGCCACCAGTGGTGGCTTTCAGGAACAAGCAGTGGTTTCAAACAAACACTGTAACACCTTTAGTCCCTGAGAAACACCAATGGCGGTCTGAATCCAACACTGTTTTACAGTGTACACTAGCACAAACATTGTACACTTCACTGTCAACACTTGCAGAGTTCAAATTAACTCCCTATATATCCAAGATGCAAATGGCTTATACAGTGTACAGAGTGCACCTGTACATGTGCCATGGTGCACGCCAGACTGCAATATCTGCCTAATCAGGCTTTCCTCATTAGCGCTTCAGTCATGAACAGCGGATTTATGCAACCTTGCAACAGTTCCCACACCATGGGCAGTCGTTTCCTAGGATACGAACTGGTACTGTACACACCTATTATATGTCACCCTGTTTGTATCCTAGGTAACAACTACCCAGGTATGGGAACTGTTGCAAGGTTGCATAAATCCGCTGTACATGGGTGTATGCATGCAGCATGGTGGTATATAAGTACATGGGAACATGTAGCTGGAATGGGCATATGTATGCAAGAGGATAGTCTCCTATGGCAACCCTTGTTTTTGCACACTCACATGTACAATTGCACTATAATACACAGGCGGAGAAACGAAGGATGGTAGCAAGTGCTATGTGCTATGTGTATGCCCTTGTTTTTGGAGGAAACATTTTTACACATCCTTTGCACTGATGGTGTCTTCTAGTCAAGGGATGAAGAGATTTGTGCTGTCTAGCGTCGGAGAGACAGCCAAAAACTACTAGATTTCAATTTTAATGTGCTATCTTCTTATTTCAGTGCACTGTACAGTATTACCTGTTAAATGGCACTTGATCGCCTTTCCTGATGTAAGTGCCTGTTGGTCTATGTTACATTTTATCATACTCATTGGAGTGTTGATGGACCTAGAATTGCTCCAAAAGTACTCCCAGAACATCTAGATTTCAAACATTTTCCTCAGGGCATGCCCCCAGCCCCTCCCCCCCTCTAGTTTGCATCACATCATCTATGGCCTGTCTGGTTTTTATCTTGGAGCTACTGACGTTGGCTCCACAGGTGTATTCAATACACCTGCGGAGTCAATGTCAGAGGTCGTCGGACTGGACTGGACTGGACTAGACTGATCGTGTATGCGTGTCTATGTGTGTATCTGTGAGTGTTTGTCTGTGCGTGTGCATGCAACTGTGCATGCAACTGTGTGTGTATGCGCACATGTGTGTGTGTGTGTGTGTGTGTGTGCATGCATATGTGCATGTGTGTGTGTGTGTGTGTGTGTGTGTGTGTGTGTGTGTGTGTGTGTGTGTGTGTGTGTGTGTGTGTGTGTGTGTGTGTGTGTGCATGTGTGTGTGTGTGCATGCGCGCACGTGTGTGTTTGTGTGTGTGGATGTGTGTGCAGTACAAAAATGCATGCAGTGCATGACAAAAGTAGCAAATCTGTAGCTGAATAAGCATTTACCGCTATAAGGTTTCCCAATCATTCTAGAGGCAGCTTGTAGCTCCTCTAGAATATTCTGACATGCTCACACAAAGACGCATAATTTCATATTATAATATTACTATACACTCATTGTCATTCAATATCATTTTTTTACAGTACGAGCTCACTATTATCTAAAGTTCATATAGTGGCATATACATGCATGGCAAAGTGAAGCGTACATATTTACAGACATACTTTGACAGTTTCCTCCATTTTTATAGGGGTACACTCCTAATAGACATCACATGCGTGATCAACGTCTGATTACCAAATACATGTGTCAACAGATTGATGCATGCATGACACACTGAAGGGTAATTACAGACGTACTTTGACAATTTCCACCAGAGACCTGCCTGTGTCCTGTACAGCAGTAAGCATCACAGGCTAAGTTGCTCCGATACGAAGTTCTATACCTCAGTGTGGAGGTTGAACTGCAGAGATGTGCAGAAGTGGATACATAAATAGTACAAACTAAATTATGTATGTATGATTAAATGTGTTTACATATGTGCACATAGGAAACTTTTCACAGGGAGTATATTTACCGTTGCTGATAATTGGTGTGGTATCTGGTGCACCTCCTTCTTCTTCTCCACAAACTGCCACATCTATAGGTGGAAGAGCCCTGAACACTTTGGGTGTAATAGGTTGTTACATAGTATGTTGACCGATAGGATGCTGTGTAGTATCTGGCCCTGTAGCACTTCCTGTATATAGCATGTATAAAGAGTGAATCAGATGATGTAAGCAGAATAAGCTGCAGAGTAAGAACAATCAACCAATGCACTTGAAAGTATAGAGGGTACATGATTTAGTCAAGAAATAGATTTAGAAGTATATAATATCAAATGTTTACTCTTTCGACTCACCCTTGTGAAGCCCCTGTTTGGGAGCATCCATTGCTAGGACAGCTGGAACATGCTCCTTTTGCCTCCTTCCAGAGAAAGAACAACAGGAGTAGGGAGAACAGGAACAACCATCTAGCCTTAATGATCATGGCTTTGGCCAAACAGCACTGAGAAGTGCACAGGGCCAGCCGGTGCTTGGTTAGTTGTGCACAAACTGAGGTTTAAGCACAAACTGTGTTGGGATCCTGTGCAACATTCACTTATAGGCTGCTAAACTAAAGAATCCTTAGACGTCCGGAATGTGACCTATTCCCTATATAGACATATGGTGCTGTAGTTGGGCAAGGTCAAACCAGTCAATCCACTGTCACCTCTCTGCGATGTTTCCCTAGGTAGAAAATTGTATTATTCAACATACTGCCATGATATCTTGTAATTTTATAAGCACTAAAGAAATGGTAAACAAAAGAGCTAGCCAATTATTGTCTGGTCAGCCAGATTTTCAATTGAGCAGCATGAACTAGAGGAATATAACATGCAAGGTCATGTGTTTATGTATGAATACATGCAAGTAGGCCTGTATTAATGTATACTCCAAACGCATGCTTATTGTTCTATATAGATACATGAGGATGCTGCCTGGATAAGTGCAATGTTGCATGCATCAAATATTGCAACATGCAAAATTGCAACCAACAGCCATGCTGTTGGTTGTAGTTATGCAGATGTACATATTGCAATTGGCATACAGTCTGCAGGTAAATCATCCATGGCTTGCATGATTTCTGCCTTTTCATGCAATTCTATCCCAGCTATTTGAAAACATGAATTGCTGAGTAAGCAATCTAAGCTGGCAATGCTGTCCTCATGCAAATGTTCTAAGTAATTGCATGCATATAAGTAAGTTGCTCCCATGCTGAGTAAGCAGCATAGTGCAGACGCCTAGCTAATGATGTTAAGAAGCTACAACGGTTGCAGTTGAACCCACATGGGTAATCTAGGCGGCTGCTAGTTAATGTATGCAGTCATACAACATCACAGTGAAGCCTACGCCCACGAGTGGCTGTCATAATAGTAGGTTTCACTGACATAGCAATTACATTGTGTTAATACAGGGCCATAGCACCCAGTCCGGTCGGCCATGGTACTGGCCTAAGGTTAAACAACGTTCTAAAAGCAGAGTGATCTTGTTACAGTGTTGCAGGACTTAGTTTGAACAAGGAATAGCCAGATACTCAGTTCTCTAACCAACCTTAACAGCGGCAACCACTTTAAGGATGTACGCATGACGTTTTATGACGCACTAAAATGGTGTGTTAATCGATCGCCGCGCAAAATTGCATTGACGGTGCCTTCTAGTCAAGGGAAGGAGAGATTTGTGCTGCCTAGCGTCGGAGAGACAGCCAACAAACTACTAGATTTTGATTTTTAATGTGCACTCTCCTTAATGCATTGTTTTACCTGTTTCATGGCACTTGATCAGCTTTCTTGCTGTAAGTGCCTGTTGGTCTATGTTACATTTTATCATACTCATTGGAGTGTTGATGGGTCTAGAATTGCTCCAAAAGTACTCACAGAACATCTAGATTTCAAAATTTTCCTGGGGGGGGGGGGGGGGGTATGCCCCCCGACCCCCTAGTTTGCGTCACGTCATCTATGGCCTGACTGGTTTTTATCTTGGTGCTACGGCCCTGTAATACAGTACTTCATATATCACATTTAAATTTACATAGAGGGCTACGACAAGCAGCTCATCATATCATTATAGTACAACTCATTACAGTGAATTCATCCATGGGCACGAAACAATGCATGCATAATTTATGCATGTTGAACATCTGTGCACCATGTACACTACAAGGTGTAAGTATGTGAAAAGTAAACAACATAATGCAGTCTAATGAAGTTAGCTAGTTCCATTAGTGACCAATGAAGCCTCTTCAGGCTGGAGAATACCCACAATTCTGATTGGTTTATTATAGGTAAAGAACTGTAGTATACGATATGCAAATGCCAAAATGTTACATCATTGATGTAATGTGTACAATTATAGTGCACATGCACAAACATTGTCTTTACACTTACCTATGCTACTTTCTTAAGCTCAGGTACATATTTCGATACTTTCTGAAACATTTGTAAACCACTGCATGAACGTAATCTAAGTGTCATGATTTAGAACGAAGGGAGGATTCATGAAAATTGTGAAATCGGTATTGCTTTACATTTCAGTTGAATTTTAATTGAATACAATTATTGTACATCTATTGAGAATGAAATCAGTGTGGTTGGAGATGCACATAACCACCATGTGTTTACGGTTGTAGCATAAAATATATGGTGCAAACTATAATAGCAACAATTAGCACATTACAATTGAAGTCATCAAACATCTTACTCCAGGGTCGTAGCACCAAGATAAAAACCGGTCAGGCCATAGATGACGTGACGCAAACTAGAGGGGGGGGGGGGGGGGGGGCTGGGGGCATGCCCCTCAGGAAAATGTTTGAAATCTAGATGTTCTGTGAGTACGTTTGGAGCAATTCTAGGCCCATCAACGCTCCAATGAGTATGATAAAATGTAACATAGACCAACAGGCACTTACAGCAGGAAAGCCGATCAAGTGTCATGTAACAGGTAATACAGTGCATTGAAATATGAAGATAGCACATTAAAATTGAAATCTAGTGGTTTCTGGCTGTCTCTCCAACACTAGGCAGCACAAATCTCTCCTTCCCTCGACTAGAAGACACCATCAATGCAAAGGGTGTGTAAAAATGTTTCCTCCAAAAACTAGGGCAGATGTAGAGATGGTGCAGTGTGTACCTGCAAGATAAAACCGCCTGGCGCAAAAACCGTAGGAACAAGGAGGAGGGCCGGTCCATGCAAAGAGGGGGGCCAGCCGGTCCATGCAACAAGTAGGGCCAGTCCATGCAAAACCCAGGTCATTAACATGTGCTGACTTTGAATACATTTTCACCATCCCTACATCTGCCAACATTTTGCCAGGCTTGCGGTCTTGCTACTATCCCCTGTTTCTCCGCCTGCATATTATAGTGCAATTGTACATGTGAGTGTGCAATAACAAGGGTTGCCATGGGAGACTATCCTCTTGCATGCATATGTCCATTCCAGCTACATGTTCCCGTGTACATATATAGCTACCACCATGCTGCACGCATACATTGATGAACAGCGGATTTATACAACCTTGCAACAGTTCCCATACCTGGGTAGTCGTTACCTAGGATACGAACAGGGTGACATATAATAGGTGTGTACAGTACCAGTCCGTATCCTAGGTAACGAATGCCCATGGTGTGGGAACTGTTGCAAGGTTGCATTAATCCGCTGTTCATGACTGAAGTGCTAATGAAGAAAGCCTGAATAGCCAGATATTGCAGTCTGGTGTACCATGGTGCATGTACAGCTGTACTCTGTACACTGTATAAGCCATTTGCACCTTGGATATAGGGAGTTAATTTGAACTTGGCCGAAAGCAACCGCACAGTAATTGCAAATGGCGTCAAATGGCACGACCGCAGATGACCTTCCATAACGGCACGCAGACGAACGCTAGTGGACGTTTGTCTTGTAGTCACCTTGGTACAGTCATGTGACCGCGCTGTGAAAGTATTGAATTGACACTGAAGGAAGATTAGGCGAATAACGGTGGCCAAAACGTGCGGTGACGTCAGCATTAAATGGAGTCTTCCTCCCAGAAACGCCTCCCTAACTTCTGGAAACCTCCATTTGTGAACGTGCTCGCCGAGTTATCTAACCTACAATAGATCTCGTTGCCATGGTAATGTGCATCTAAAGGATGGTTCAATATAAATCTCTGAGAAGCATTCCAACTGCTTCGTGCGTGATTCTAAATCCCATAATCGTACGTTGCGCGCATAGTGCGAGGTTTATAAATCCCATAAAGCACATTGCGGGCAGAACGCGGGGTATATAAATTCCATATACCTTATGGTCAACGAGGGGCAGATCTAATTACATGATGGACTAATTGCAGACTAATTGCATGCAAAACACAATGATCATGTCATGAATATCTTGCATTATACTGAATATATGTTATCTGTAGGCAGTGCGCATGTGTGCCTACTTTGCTTTATTAATAATGGTTATGTGAGTATATTTTCCATATAACCATCTGCGGGAACTCCGCGGGGGCATAATTCATCGTAATATGACGTCATTCACGCGATCGCCGTCAAGAAGCGAGAGGAAGGCGAAATGATTGGATAACCGAACGGATTTGGATCTATATCACTTAAATGGCGACCAATCGGTGTCTGTACGCGATTTAGACCACTCAGCACTAGGGCGCTTCGCGCCCTCGAGCTTCGTGCTCTAAATCGCGCAGACGCCTCTTGGTCACCATTTAACTATTACATAGATCCCGTTACCAATGGGGACTTTCTCTTGTTTTTCGCGCGGGATCCAAATCATTTAGATACCAGGTGTCTAAATCTCGTAGATCCATGCAGCATAACAATTGTAGCGCCATAACATACGATACGATGCACAGGTCGCCTGACTTAGCTACTTGTTTCGTCAATAAACAGGGTACAGCAAGAATCCGGCTACGAACCAGAGCCAAGAAATTGGAACTGCAGCTAGTCACAAGCTACGTGGGAAACAGGCATTCGTAGCTACGTACACGGCTCTGGGACGCTCTGCAACCACTGTAGGAAACGCCCGCTGCGAGATGAACAACCCATCTTGAGACCCGAATCACACGACGTTTTCTCCGCGATTGTGTCAGGTGTATAGCTAACTACTTCCGGTAGACGCGTGATTACGCGTGATGACGCTAGGATGAGTGCGTAGACTGATTCGCTGCCTGCTCCTTGATGGAGTAGAAAACCAACTTAGGCTATGTGAAACATGGATGCGGGGCATACTCAGCTGCTGGCAATACAAACTTGGTGACTGCAATAAAATTATTCATAACTCTCATAGGAATTTTCTTCCAAATTATATTTGTGTGGATTGTTCCCGCAGTTTTCCTGAAGACCATGTTCAAACATTATGCTCAGAAGACTTTCACTTATTCGTATGAGGTCTATAGATAGGATGTTCTGGGGCATTTCCATTACTGCTGCTATCTTTCTTGGGCTATTATGCAGCGTTTACATCACATCTACCTACCGGCACTATATTGACGAAGCAATTGATGGCCAGTCTTCCGTGTACACTGACATCCCTCTGGGTACACTGGTATGTTCTCTGGTAGTGAAGTTACCAGTGGCTGTTCACACAACTAGGAAGGCAACAGTAGCTGTACCCTGCATATTCAAATGCCCTGCCATACTGCTGTGCTGCGGAAGAAGGAGACAAGCAGTGCAGCTTGTGACCATCATTTCATGCACTTTGGGTGATCTTGGTTGTTTTACAACTGGTGCTGTTTCAGGTGTTGATCATTGTGCTTGCCATTTCTGCTGCACCGTTTGCAATCATCACTAACGTGATGTTGATTGTGCTTGCTCTCTCTTGCCTCACCAACTTCTTCTCACTGCTATGCACCATCTTCTCTCACTATTATACCCCAGCTAACCAACGTGTGCAATCTCACTCAATTATGATTCGTGCCATTGCAGTGCTGCCTCTGCTGCTCGTGGTCATGTGTTTTAGCATTTTTGTTAACACCATGGGGTTTGTCACTAATGTGGATGCAAAGAAGAACAATACCCTTTCATTCATTAGCTCTATCGCTACTCCAATACTGCTAGGATTAATAAGCGTCTTCCAGAAGAGACTCATTTCTGCATGGTTGAAATGGACCCCACAGGAAACTGAGCATGCAATTGCAAATTATACTTCCAATGGACAAGAATCAGAAGAATTGCTTGATCCTTATCAATTACTTCATGAGTCATGACTGAGTTATGACTAATGGCAGTCTGAGATGACATTTTATCAATAATGTACAATTTCCTGTAGTGCATGGTTCTGAGTTTTTGATTGCTTTAAGGTGTGTTAACTTACAAAATTGTACAATTATTATCCTTCATCATTTCACATTCCTGACTGTGTTCTTTATATGAGTTAGTTGTTTTAATTAAAAGAATAACAGTCCAATGAGCTAGACCACATGCATTTTCTTGCACTTTCAAAGCAGAAAGTAAATGACAGATGATGATTCCCTTTTTTACCTCCCCTGCACATATTTCTGGTTGGTTGAAAGAAAGGGTCTACCTTGATAGACTAGTTCTCTAATACCTAACATTGTAGTATGATTATTACTCAGTGGTTACATCATACAGTCAAACAAATGCGCTGCTGCAACATGTACATTAACTAGTGGCTACTCATAGATTAGACAGGGTTGGTTCTCCAATACCAGCTTCACAACAGGGTTGAAAATCTTGCCGACGTTTCGACCAGATGCTCTGGTCTTCTTCAGGGCGAAGACCAGAGCATCTGGTCGAAACATCGGCAAGGTTTTCAACCCTGTTGTGAAGCTGGTATTGGAGAACCAACCCTTTCTGATGCCAGAGCCAGCTGAGAGGCCCTCACTTTACTCTTAGATTGACCAGTATAGATAGCTACTGTAAGAGTAGATCAGAACTAACTGGAAAGTAATATCAGTTAACATTAGTTTTCTGTTAACATTAGTTTTCTATCAACCCAGCAGAGTACTAAAATGATTAGTCTTACAGTATTGCATTTAGTGAGTTTTGTACGCAGCTGACAAAGGCCAATCTGCTACGTATTGCCCACAAACTATTCGCCTACATGTCTCCGTATTCTCCATATCCCCATATTCATGCTCTGACCCATGTTTCACCAAGAATTGACCAAACACAGAAAAGAACTATATAAATTTACTATAGTGGCAAACACACTGCTGCACAATATAAAGCTAATGCACACTGGTCTCATTCACACGCTACAGATTACACACTTGCAATTACATGAAGGTAAAACACTGGTTATACAGTATCGTTATGATGGCCGGACTCTCCACTAGACGAGGGCCTCTCGTTAGGGATTTCTTCATTCAAATTATGAGAATTGTCTCCAATTGATTCACTCAGTAGATCAGTAAAATTGACACTGGGCTCAATAGTGATGTAGTTGGCATCAGTGATGTCTGCAGAAATGATGCTCTTGAAGGAGTACTGCAGCTGAGTGAAGCTTAGACGAGCGCGAGGTTCACTGCGCCAGCAGCTCAACATCAGCTGGTACCTATTACAATTTCAGCAGAGTACATAAAGAAGACATATATGCTTGCCCCGAGCACCTTGACTATTATTTTGGCAAACATACCCATGCATCTTAATTGATAAAAACTGGATATTCAGAATTGAATTACAAAATATATTTGTACATATTTTTAGGAAACTACTTCTGACTGCACATGAACTTTAGACCCATTTGTATGGGCACTGAAACTGTGTTTGATGTTGCAAACTCACACTTCTTCTGAGGCATGTTCAGGCTTGGGGAGTCGATAGCCACTGACCACTCGGGCTACAAGACTCGGCATTGGAATACTGCAATAGGGCAGGTCTCCTGGTATATACAGGGTAGGGGTGGACAGCAATAATTTTAAGCTATGCATATACTATGTGTTAGTCTATATAGGTGTTTGTGTGTGCTTATCACAAACACCACGCAAGTCATGTATTACCAGTTACATGTGTATAAAAAGATTGATTTAACATTTGTTGTGCAAATACTCACCCAAGGTGTACATCTCCCACAAACAAACGCCATAAGCCCACCTATAATAATATATATTGAAGAAAAAATACAATGAAAATATGCATACAAACTACATGGTATATAATTGCAATTAGAACCATACACATACTGTAAAGCAGCATGCACATATCATACAGCCGTAACAAAAGAGTGCATGTAGAGGAAGTTTAGCTTTGTTTGAGCTCAAGTCAAATGTACAAATGCACACATGTATCTCTGTGCTTACACATCAGATTTGTCAGTGTAGACATTGTCAGTCACTGTCTCTGGTGCCATCCACCTCAGTGGCATCTTGTCCTTGAGAGAGGACACATACTCTGGTGTGTCTCGGGAGAGACCAAAGTCTGATATCTTGAGCAGCTTCCTCTCATCCACCAGGATGTTGCGGCAAGCCAGGTCACGGTGGAGGATACCTAGGGCAGAGAGGTATTCCTGAAGGAATTAGATGGGAGAGTAATGAGAAAAAGGAGTTGGGAGAAGACATTATTGAGCTTATCCATTGCTATCAGTTACAAGGTCCTTTCTCATACCATTCCTTGTGAAATCTGGTAGGCAAATGAAGGAAGGCTCCTCAAGTCTGGCTCTCCAAGTGGCGAGTAGAACTGCTCTTGTTCCTTAGTGGTAGCTGAGTGCAATCCCTTGTGCCCTCCATTTGCCTCATTGCTTTCTAAGACTTCTTTCGAGGTAGTTTTCCCCACATACAACCCCTCCTCTTCACCACCATCGGGGTACAGCTCCATCATTGGGATACATGCCTGGTTGAGTGATGGGAGCACACTGGATTGTGGCAAGCTATCACAGTTCTCAGTGGTGTTCTGCACAGTCAGTGGACAAAGATGATAACTATGGGTGGCTATGAAATTAATGGTTAGTATAGGTGAATGTCGTCTAAGCAGGAGCGCATTATGTCCAAGTGTCTATAAGTGTAATGAACAGTATACAGGAGACAAAGATAAGCATAAAATACTACGAACAAGTGTGGCCTTCGACCATGTAGTAAATGTACAATATTATATTGGCACTATAAACCAGCTGCAGTAGTCACAAGTGATTAATTATCAT
>OZ025877.1:3854241-3964241 GCA_964019415.1 Ianthella basta | reverse complement strand
GACCAGGAACATTCAGCGCGCGCACAGATCTGTGGCCAACGAAATGAGTGATGCACGAATACGCGGAGATGTCACGAAGGTTTTGACGCTTTGCTTTGGCTCAGCTGGATTGCACATGCTCGGAAAGCTTGGCTCAGCCCACAACAGAAGATAAACGGTAAGCAATGGATGCGATGTATTGGCGCCGATTGCGTGTCAACTCATTTCTCAGGAGTAAATGCATCCTTGGGGAAAGCGTGTACAAGTGCACGCTCCTCTTTCATGAGCTACCCGCTTCTCCAGAAGTTGGTACATGAAACTTCATGGCTAAATTGATTCTCGTGACCTTTCCGCTCTTTGTTTACTTTACGGAGGTGTTGGTTGACCACAATATAGGTGTTAAGGGGCGCTAAAAGGCGTTAGTGGCTTTCACACAATTTACTGCACTGTAGTATTCTGCTACTGCATCAGCGGTGCCTTTGAGGTTTGAGGTCATCATTTGGTAAGTCCACTTACCATCCAACATTGACACACCTTTTTCTGGAAGTACCATAGTGGGAGGGGGGACACCTGTATGTACGTAATTATAGACAAAGGATGTTCAGTATTTTGTCAGATTGTGCACTTTAGCTACCATGCAATTGGCAAATTATAACTTCTCTCCTTATAATTAAAATGCATGATACTATAATTGCTTAAATTGTAATGCATGATTATAATAGCACAATGATAATTGGTTGGAATCAAAAGAACTTTCGTTGCAATGACAAGCTACCAACTGAGATTCTCACTTCATGGTTGTATAAATATTTGTTCTACCTGTTACCAAGGCAATTTCTTACTAAAATAGAAATATCTGATGACCACAAGACTGCATGAAGTCTTACTTACTGCATGCTCATGCATTAATTCAATCATTGCATGACTGTACACATAAATATACTCATGAAAGGAAGAAGCCTGCGACTCCAATTAAACAAGGAAACACATGCATGACCTTGAGCCACCAATTATGCAGTTACACACCCATTTTTCTAGTTTATGACATGTATTCACACTCACATGGCCCAGCACTGTATGGTCCCAGGCTCTGTCGATCCAGTGCACTCACATTGTCAGCATTCAGAGATGCTTTCTCAACTATTTGTAAGCAGCAACGTGAAGTACAAAAAGGCATAATATTATATACTTAAGACTGCAAGTATCCTTGCAGCATAGCATATCAATGCTTATATTACTCCAATTTTATAAGCTTGCAGAAATACCCCAAAGTGTACATGAGAGAAAGGAATATTTATCAGTTTGAGCACTGCATGCAGCTAGCTATGTTTGTGCCAAAAGTTATGGTCAATTCATTCATTGTGCTGCATGCCGACACATGTACACACACCATTCACTCCAGTGATCCAAAGTGAAACAGTCAGGCAGTCATTTCCACTGATGCTCACTGCTTGAACATCACTCACTAGCACATCTCCAAGTGGGACTCCAGCCATTTTGGACAGGAAGTGACCAATTTCAAACCTTTAGAAGAAAATGATACATTAATTATCATGAATGGCATTATTCATCATCCTTGCTAACATAATTCACAATTATATAGTTGCAGCATATCTAAATAGCATGCACCTGTCAACGTCATCTGGGTTGGTCCCATTCCTTGGGAAGCTGATCTCTATCTCCTCCTCTGCTACAAGTGATGGCTCAATGTTGGAACAACCAAGGAGTTGACCGCTTTGGTTACCAGTGCCATACACCACAAGGGAACGGCCAAGGACTGCATAGAAAGTACAATCAGTAACACTGTGAATTTGTAATTTGTAACTGTGTAATCAGTACACTGTGAATTTCCACTATGAATTGTGCATGGTCCTCCAGCAACATCAGGGCATGGCCATGGAGTGGCTGTTTAGTTAGCTGCAATTTGTAACAAGCAGCACATCAAACTCACCAGTGAATGGACCCAGGAGATGCAAGTTCTCATCATAGAATGAATAGGTTTTGTAATGACTGACTGTGACAGGTTCCAGTTCAAGTATCCCCAGCTTCCCACTGAGGTCTCCCATGGCACATCTCTGCTGTCTAAGTGAAGTGCAGTCATCAAAATAGCCAGACTCTGCAGTAGTGTTCACTCCGTACAGGTTGTACAGTGTTCCAATGTGGTCAGTACAAGTTCCATTGACCCTAGTAAATCCCTCATGAATGTACCATTTATGACCATTAACAGACTGTAAATAGTGTGCATGAACACAAAGGACAGGCACAGTAATATATCAATTCTTTTTAAAAATTATTTGTCCTATTTATAAATTAGAGAATACTGGGGAACAATTAAGGTGCTTCTATAAATTTTAATTATAAATAATTTATAATAATATCTGCATGGAGTGCATGGGCAACATAACCTGGTTTGAGTCTGTCACAGACAGGTCCACAGTGATCACAGTGGGTCCTAGATCCCAGCCTGGCAAGTGAACTGCTTGACTCTATGTATAGGCAACGCGGAATGTTAGAGTGTTGTGGAGAGTGATAAGTCACAGTATATATCACCATCTGCTGTAACATGGTAAAGTCATATTAAAGCTATTATAATAGTTGACAATATCCACATTTCACAATTACTTGCTGTTGTACATGCTTATAGTATGTATAACAGGTACATAAGTATGTATAAGAGGTACATAAGTATGTTTAATGTAACATGATAATATTACGTATATTATTCAGTTCATTCTACAAGCATTCCATTATAATTATAGTATACAAATTACCCTATCCTCATGCAGCCAACCAAATAAGATGAATTGCACCACATTAATGCAGATGACAATCAGAGCTTCTGTTAAGCTTCAAATGTTTAAAGAACAATAAAGTACAGCCTAATTTTGAAAACATTCATAAAAAGCAAATGTATCAAAAATTTTGCAGGCATATGTAAGGTAAAGCACGTCATAAATAATAAATAAATGCTATATAGCTCACAGTCTCAGTAATGGAAAATGATAATAGTGAAGATGAGTAGAGCCTATAGAGCCTGTGATTAGTCAGGTGCAGCTGTGCAGTGCTGCCCGATCATTATCAATAGTGTTACTATATACAGCTTGAATGTATTCCTTGAAATTCAGCAGCTTATATACTATAACAAGCAGGTGAACTCACAAATGTGATTCGTCCAAAGAGTGTCAGTCCACTGAATGTAGCATAGCCCTTCACAATGTGACCTTCGTTCAGCACAGAGATTACTAGTGGGTTGCACCCAGAGTCATTCACCTGTGTGCAATTATGCAATTAAGCAGATACTGAGTTTCATGTAGTGTAATAAACAGTTACTAATTGCTTTGATTGTATATGCAAGCACAAGAATTGAATGTACAATAGAGTCTGTGCACTGCAAATATAATTCATGAGATTGCTTACCACATGGCCCAGGACAGTGGCACTGCCAATGAGGGGAACTTCAGGCAAGAGAGACGAAAACTCAAGTCTGTGATTGGGTAGATCCCCAACGAGAAACTGGTCGGAAGTCTCATGCAGGGTTTCACCCTCCTTTACTTGTAGCCCTGGTGGACTCCAGGGGTCAAATATGGCTGACTGGTTTGAGCAGGTACCATTGATGCCATCCAATATGTTGTACTGAAAGATATTCAACAGTGACCCATCTACAAGTGTTGCTGGGAAGTATGGGGATAACTGACTCAACGTGTTCTTTCCTCGGTAGCTTGCTACCACAGGAAACACAGTTGCCAACCTTCCACAGCCGAGAATTGTCCCAGAAGGTGTTTGTACAGAAATAGCATGCCCAAGGTGAGAGGAGATATCAAACGTTTCATCTAGTTGCCTTGAGAATGTAGCATTTGGCAAGTAGTTGGCACCTGTAATCAGATTTCGCAGAATTGTTTTATTCTTCAAACCATCGCAGCCGTTTAGCATGGTATCATATGGCCCCTGCAAATTGTACATTTTAATGTTAATTTAAATAGCAATCAATATATTATTAAGCTTACATTCCTGTTTATTATGTTTCATATTGAGCAGCACATTTACAGATTGGCATGCAATGGTATAATTAGATAACTTATAGGTATATTTTATATGAAGTTATCTTCTACTGTACAATTTCTAATAATTAGATATTATATACAACATCATTAGCACATAGTACCTTGAATGATAGCTAGACATTTTTAATGATGGTTGGAACACAAATGTTTGACTACAAAGCCGCAGTGGATAATTAGGCTAATGTATTACAGATCAATTTTCAGAAACCCATGTGTGCCTGCATTCACATTATACATACACTTTCAATGTTGCACTCTATAAATGTGTAAAGTCATTCACACATATAATAAACCATTACAAGCACAACTAATGGAAAGTTTTGAATTGCAAAGTGAGAGAAACAATAAATAATAATATTGTAATCAGACATAATATAATTATTTGTTATGATATGCCAAGCTGATCCTGGGGATTGACTTACAGGAATTGTGTTGTGCAGGAGAATGTACACACTTGACACAGCAGATGGACTCCCACTTTGACTTCTTTCTGAATGAATACCTCCAAACAAATAGCTACCAGCTAAAAACATGCAAGAAAAGCAGCATTATATGGAATGTGTATGAATACAGGCCCAATTAGGAGTTATAGGCATGAGAAAATATGGTTTCCTTGGTAACAGTATATATAATTATATAAGGTGAAGTAGATACTTATACTTGTGACTGCTACAATATTAATGAGTGCAACAGATGCTCTGGAATCTCCTGGAAAATGGACACAACTGTCTATAAAACAAAAACTATAATTTATCTATGAAAAAGTCACATTATAATTATAGATGTGCAGAATATTTTTTAAATTACGTAGGAACTTTTTCTAAGAATAATTATATATATGTAGTATCCTGTATGACCTGTGTTGTTGTTTAGTCTTACCTTGCACATGATTGTAGCCTTATTTCATGTCTTACTTCATGTTTTGGTCTAGGTGCATGGTTATCTCATAGTTACCTTGAGTGATTGTACTTTATCAGGATCTAGAACTTTCTGCTTGCTTATATGTACTGTTATAGGACCATGTGTAGTCAGTCTTGCAATCTGCTTGTACAGGTCATTGGTTGTTGTTCATTGAGTTACTGTTGAACTTGTGCGAGTGAACCAGTTTGTGCACGTATCGACGAGATACCACATTTTGGCGACGAAGGTGGGATGGGATGATCTTCTGCGAAGATGTGCTGGAGTGGCTTGTGATCTGAATAGATGGCAAAGATACGTCCTGCCAGGTATTGGTGAAACTTTGTGACACCAAAGACTATAGCCAGGCCCCCCTTGTCCAGTACCCCAAACAGAGAGGCCCGATCCTAACAACTCTACAGCTGGGTTTTCTGCTGAGAGCTCAGAGCGTGTGCTCCGTCGATCATCCCGGGTCAGACGTGCACCTGACCGTTACTCACCAAACTTGAACTAGTTTCCTCTTAGGAGGGAGGAGTGTAGTATCCTGTATGACCTGTGTTGTTGTTTAGTCTTACCTTGCACATGATTGTAGCCTTATTTCATGTCTTACTTCATGTTTTGGTCTAGGTGCATGGTTATCTCATAGTTACCTTGAGTGATTGTACTTTATCAGGATCTAGAACTTTCTGCTTGCTTATATGTACTGTTATAGGACCATGTGTAGTCAGTCTTGCAATCTGCTTGTACAGGTCATTGGTTGTTGTTCATTGAGTTACTGTTGAACTTGTGCGAGTGAACCAGTTCGTGCACGTATCGACGAGATACCACAATATACTACATCACTGCAACCAGTGCCATTTCACAAACTATTGGCATAAAGAATGCAGAGCAAAGCTACTTCTTCGCAACACTGCAAAATGAAATGTCACTTTTCAATCATAATTAGAAAGCTATTTAAAGTAGACGGAGGATACTGACAATTATTTGCTATTTGTTTTCAATATGGTTTTACTCTTCAAGAACAAGCCTTAGGGCATTTCCCAGATCCTCTGCATCGTTCTGTGGGAGCCACAATGAAAGCTTCTGATTGAGCATACGTTGAAACCATGCATTCTCCTGCACTGTCATTGGCCATTTATACTCAAACGTGGGCAATTAGCACACACAGGTCAACCAGAAGCATGTGGTGAAGTCACAACAGCATTTTAATGATGGCCAGTGGGGAATGGCAGTGTTCACACACAGAGCCTGTGACATATCTCCACCTTAAAACAAAATCAAATGCTGTCACCCCCCCCCCCCCCCCCTCGAGACCCAATTCTAACAGATGTTCTTATATATTATACGTTGAGAATGCACAATCATCGTACAGTATTGCAATTGTACAATGATATTTTACATAGTATGCTAAAGAGACCCAAAGGTGATGATATGTGTGACCTTTATATAGCTAGGTACTTCTATACATCATTTATCAGGAGCAAATTCGAAGTGCAGAGGGAGTTATTACGCTATATGGACCTATATACAAATGTATATAAAATGACATATTAATAATGATTTTGCAAAGGGAACTAAAGGATGCTGAAGTGCATATGAACTAAATTATGATTGAGCTCACTTGGCCAATTGGTGAAGTACATCCTCCCAAAGATGCCTGATTTAAACTCAGTGAAGGCAAAGGTTGTGGAGAGGCTTACTGATTGTGGCAAAATTGTACCACAAGCAAATGGTTCCCCTTCAAACACTAGCACTATCGAATGCATGACCAATGAAGTGGTTGTCACATTATTGATAATGCTCCGATCTGAGCCTCTGTACTGTAGGAAGCGGCCGACATGTTCTGGTCTGCAGCGCAACTTGGGGTCAATACTGAAGTCTACCGGTAACTCATGTATTTGCCACTGGGCTTTTGGAACATTGAATCTGTAGCTGACTCGCACAGCTTTACCCACTGTCTGGAATAAGACTTGGCTTCGGATCCCTCCCATGACAAAGAATGCTGTAATTTCTTCTGAAAAGATATAAGGATAAGCATATAACAAAGAGTTGTGAAGACTATAATATTATCTTATAATATATTATTATTATGTATTATGCTGGAGGAGATGAACTGTGTAATGTGAGGATATCAAACAGCTCTTCAAATTTCTAGCTTACCTGTGCCTGGCTGAGCCTGTGCCTGGCCACATAATAGTGCAATAAGAACAGTGACTGTGAGCAGAGTCCTTCCTCCATATCCTTTGAGCGTCATCTTAGGTTCTACAGCAGATGGAACTGCGAAAAAAACACCCTTAAGTTCATAACAATGTAAATCTTAAATCATGTGCATTTATTTCTGCTGATACTAATGACACTAAACTGATAGGGATTGGCTGCATAAATATGGTTCCATGGGCAAATGAATAAACAGATGGGTGATTATCTTCCATAAACTTAATAATGTCCAGGTTTATTCACGGTCATGTTCATGACCACATCCAGAATATTGCTTGGGGAAGGATTCTTGAGAGTACATAATCATTGATAGATGCAATAAGTACTTTTAACTTCAGCACCATAAAAGCCAGGCCCTCTTCAAGAACAATAACAGAAAACCGTTATTTGTACACTTTCACAACTATTTATGCGACTGCAGCTTAAATATGTAGTGACTAAATCAGCAACAGTACTGTCAAAGTTCACAGCTTCCACTATGCATGAGCCAGTAGATGAAAGTGTGTATGAGTGTGTAAATGTCACAGACTTAATTTGGCTTGATTATAATATATATAGTTATGTATTCTTTCTCAAGTATGGCTTTCATAGACAATTGCAATCTACGAAGTGCTTTTGAACATTCATACAATTGCTATTCCTTCTTTCCTAATAATAGTGTAGCCCAAAAGTCGTCAGCCTTTAGGCATGCATTACATGAGAACATACCCTTGCCTTAGCAAT
Source organism: Ianthella basta (assembly GCA_964019415.1). Classification (NCBI taxonomy): domain Eukaryota; kingdom Metazoa; phylum Porifera; class Demospongiae; order Verongiida; family Ianthellidae; genus Ianthella; species Ianthella basta. The sequence continues at coordinate 3,956,364 of OZ025877.1, read as the reverse complement.
GAAATTGTATGTAGCTGCCCACATTTCATAAAACTGTGGCTACAGGAAAGGTACACAAATAGGTGTGCATAGGGTGTGCACCTTTTGCAGTCAACCAATGAACTGAGTAGACAATTCCTGAGAGAAGACATACAATCCACTAGCTATAAGAACTTCTAGTGAGAGTTAATATGTGCCATTTAGAAGAAGGTGGGTATACATAAACTAGATGTAGACTTGCAAGACATTTTCAAGGTCGTACCTAGCTCTGGGGCAGGCCGGTGTGGCAACTGCTCCACCCCCTTCAGAGCACAATAAAATATTAACTGTTCATAGCAGCTACTGAGCTATCGTGGACTTACCGACCTCCTCCTGTCAACCAAACAGACAGGACCTCTTCAAGTGCAATAGGGTACAATAACAGAATACTGTTGCTTGTAACCTGTCACAACTAATTATGGCCATATTGGGCAAAATAGGTTGCTTATTGAATACTCTATATAGATCTACAAAGCGAAGAATGCTTGAAAACACATCCTCAACCAAACAGACAGATGTAATGCTTAAGAGACTCACTGCAATATAATTATGCTGATAGAAAAGATTTAACCAGTAATTATATTCACATCTTCACGTAGACTTGACAAAAATTTATCTCAGGGACATTTCTTACACGATCAATTCTTACATAGTAAGAAGAGGTGAGAAATGTCAAAACCTCTTAGAAACACAATAAACAGCAACTAATAAGCTCAATAATACAGTGGGTGGTAATCAGGGTGATTGGGGGTGGGAGGAGGTGGGTGGGTAACACAACATGCCATCCTATCCCACTAATGGATTTAAATCTATAGACCCCTGAATGGTTAACCTTCCCCCATTGAGATTATTAAATTATTATTGACAGTCCATTCATTGCAATCTATAGTGATGTCAGAACTAGGATTTCAGCTTTTGACGTTCATTTCCGATGTTGCCAGTTCACTTGGTCTTGTCCTAAAGTTCAAACTTAAGGCTACACCCACAGCATCCCATGTGGTGTCACATACTACTGTGCACTAGCTTTCATGGTTAGCATCAGTAAGATCTAGTATGTTTGCTGTTGTTTCATTTTGGTTTTTACTGTTCTCTTGCTCGCTCCTACATGAACTCAGAGACACACAATCATTGCAAGCACTCATCTTCCTAGTATAGTCAGTTGAGTGGCAAAAATGAGCTACAGCATATAATAGCTGTGTGTCTCACTAATGACGCAAGAGTTCTCATGGCAGACAGCATATATAGGAATGCCCAAATGCATGACATGTTATCTTGCTTTACACGGATGCCCATTAACCGAAGAAATTTATATGCTTCTTTGGGTATAATTATACATTCAGTAGCAACACATTTTAGGGCCTGGATTTCTACAGGCGACTGTGCTGACTTCAGAGTTACCAGAGCAAATACCAACCTTTTTAATCCTCTCTATTATTAAATGCTTTGAATACATTTTAATGCCATGTCATATGCCAAGTCATTCACTTTACTGTGGGAATAATCATTTATGTTGCACATTGTATACCTTGGCTTCGCGATGATGCAGTCTAACAAGTTACCACTGGCTGATCATACAGTGCATGAGCAATGTAAGCAATGGGCCAACTTGTCAGACTGTTCATGGGAATAGTAATATATTTAATATTATGCACTTCACATCAACAATTAGATCTGATTATATACAGTAGCTACTGTATCTGGCCTCTCTCCAGCAATCTGTATCAATATAGAGTACAATTTCAAGCACCAATACACCCACATGCAATGTGCATGACTCATTTGACTGTAAGTTATGTATCACCACTTGCAAGGCAGTAAGTGAAGTTGCTATTATATAGCCTGCTCCGGAGCTCTCACAACAGCGCTTCCACGACGGCTACTCGGCGCTGGTCTGGCAACGCCAGAGTGTGTGATGACAGTGTGCTAACGTCATGTGGTAGCATGCATGCATATGCACTTAACAGAAAAAAAACAGGGATCAATGAATCACATGGTCATGTACATACGTGTCTCACAACAGAGCCAGTTAATGTCCATAACACGATGCTTGCTCTTGTCTTTGCTGTAGCAAATGTTGACCTTGGTGGGATGTTCCTAAGGAGCACAGTCTCATTCGTGCAGCATTGCATGTTGTTGGGTGTAGAAGAGATACACTGAGAAGCAACCTGACGCGATCATTTCCTCGCCCATATTGTTGCATGTGATTCCGACGCTGGTCGGGAGCTTCACTTTCCCCTCGCTCTTGTTGCTGATCGTCTCATAGTCCCTATCCTTTCCGCAGCAGCGTATCTTGTTGGTAAGTGTGTACCAAATCCTTCCCTGGCAAATGCGGTCAATGAAGAAAGTTCGCTGCGGAGAATCCTTGCTCTTCTGCTCTGCGCTTGCATTGCACGTAGCTGGTTTCGTTCGGCAGTTGCGACGTTCAATTCCTGAACTTGGGAGGCATTTCGCACCACAGTTGGCAACATAAAAATGGCTTCGGTATCCGAGAAAAATGGCCGCTCCCCTGTATCTCCTTCCCTTTCTCCTCCGCGCCGGAGCCAAACGTCGCTGTTTTTGCGATTCTATCATTTTGAACTGAAGTAGGGCGCAATGCAGACGAAAGGAGGTGGCCAAATGCGCAGCGTAACCCCCTAAACGCTGCTAAGAATACGGAACGCAGCCAAGAATACGGAACACCTTAAGAATACGGAAGAATACAAAGTCGGATACTCGGGCTTAGCTCCATTATATAGGATACATACAAGATGCTGCATTAATTTTAATTACATGCGATTGCAACTTAAACATGCAGTGACTTAATCAGCAACAGTACTGTGATCGTTTGTAGCTTCCACTATACATGAACCTGTAGATGAACATGAGTATGAGTGCGCAAATTTCACAGATTTTGGCTTGTATATAATTTAGTTATGTATTCTTTCTCAAGTATGGCTTTCATAGACAATTGCAATCTATGAAGTGATTTTGAAGATTCACACAATTGCTATTCCTTCTTTCCTAATAACAGTGTAGCCCAAAAGTCGTAAGCCTTTAGGCATGCATTACATGAGAACATACCCTTGCCTTAGCAATGAAATTGTTTGTAGCTGCCCACATTTCATAAAACTACAGGATAGTTACACGAATAGGTGTGCATAGGGTGTGCACATTTTACAGTCAACCAATGAACTGAGTAGACAATTCCTGAGAAAAGACATACAATCCACTGTTTCTCATGAAATGCATTTTTGACTAGCTATAAGCACTTCTAGTGAGAGTTAATATGTGCCATTTAGAAGAAAGACGGTATATATGAACTAGATCTAGACTGCTATAGATTTGCAAGACAATTTCAAGGCCGTACCTAGTTATGGGGGAGAGATGCAACTGCCCCCCAAGAGAAACTGGCTTAAGAGCACAATATAGTATTAACTGTTCATAGCAGCTACTGAGCTATCATGGACTTACCGTCCCCCTGGCCCTCCTGTCAACCAAACAGACAGGACCTCTTCAAGTGCAATAGGGTACAATAACAGAATACTGTTGTTTGCAACCTTTCACAAGAGGCTTACTAATTATGGTCCTTTAATTTGGGCCAAAATAAGTTGCTTATTAAATACTCTAGATTTACAAAGCGAAGAATGCTTGAAAATACATCCCTAACCAAACAGACAGATGGAATGCTTAAGAGACTCACTGCAATATATGCTGATAGAAAAGATTTAAACAATATTTCTACTCACATTTGCATGTAGACTTGACAGAAAGATTATCTCAGGGACATTTCTTACACGATCAACTCTTACAGAGCAAAAGGAGGTGAGAAATGTCAAAACCTCTCAGAAACACAATAAACAGCAGCTAATAAGCTCAATATTACATCAACAATACAGTGGGATGTAATCAGGGTGGGAGTATATGGTAAGCCTTTAAAGCTACCAACTCCACCTTACTATATTAATAGTATCTCCTTTGAGTAAAGACATATAGTGGGCAGTACCAGGTAGTCCAAGATCCGGCTACGCACCTGTTCAGATGATCACAAGTTTCACAGCTTCAGACTTTGTTCGTACAAATGTGTTCCATTCACAGCACATATATAATATATAGCTTCAACTACGATTATTATATATGATTGATTGGGGGTGGAAGGAGGTGGGTGCACGGGTAACACATCATGCCATCCTATCCTACTAGTGCAATTAAAATCTATAGACCCCTGAATCGTTAACCTTCCCCCTTTGAGATAATTAGATCATTATTGACAGTCCATTCATTGCAATTTATAGTGACGTCATAACTAGGATATCTGCTTTTGACATTCAATCCCGATGTTGCCAGTTCACTTGGTCTTGTCCTAAAGTCCAAACATAAGGCTACACCCACAGCATCCCATGTGGTGTCACATACTACTGTGCACTAGCTTTCATGGTTAAACATCAGTAAGATCTAGTACGTTTGCTGTTTCGTTTGGTTATATTATACTGTTCACGTGCTTGCTCCTGAATGGACTCCAATACACATAGTCATGCATGCACTTATATACATACAAGTGTATGAAAAATCCTGAAGTTCACAATGCATTCCTAATTTCCTTGTAGCTACATGGGACTGGCTAGCTAGACATTTGGGCCCATGTAGCTGTACAAGGAAATTAGGAATGCATAGTGTACTTCACGGCAGTGTGGCTCATCATGGTGTTGAGTTACTGTTGCTTGTTTCTATGCTTTTACTGCTGGCCGTTCCTGAATCCATTTTGATTCTAAAGGATCTTTCATACACTTGTTTGTACAGTTTTTGCATATCCAAAGGACTATGGTTACATCAGATTGATACCAGCGCTGACTAATACCCTTCCTTAAATTAGCTGAAAATTGTGTAGAGCATCGAGCACAATTACGCCACTTTTAGATGAAGCGGCTGCTGTGTATTGTACGTATACCAGCGCAACAAAATAGCGGTATTGGGGTAGCTTTAATACACGGGGAGGAAAAATTTCCTGCCCGCTCCAGGGCTATACTTATCGGATTGCCACCGGCGCTCAGATCCTAGTCCTTGACCTAGGTACGTAACTCCTGACACACGACTTGGGTCCGTAGGTGCTCTGTGTCGTGCGCTAGGAGCGCGCAAATATTCGGTGGGTAGAAGAACAAGAATAATATGAAAAGACAAAATGGGGTACGAGCAGCCTATGACGCTTTTCTCTTACGTGCATTCCATGTTGCCTTTGGGCACACTTCCGTCGTCAATACACCAAAAGAAGCCTATCTGTGGCCTTTAATTGTTCTTTGCCACTGCCGTTTGGCTAGTTTCACTGATGCGCCCTAATACATTAAGATAGGGACGCCATTTTGAACCGGGCACATTCCTAAATAGACGTCACGAGCGTGGCGTCTGGTAATTTTGAATCAGAACTATAATTATGCATAATTGTGCATATTGATGAATGCAAATATTGTATACATATATCGTGCTGATCATGAAGCATATAAGATAGTATTGTTTGTTGTGCATGCCATGGTATCGCCAGAAACATCAATGGAGGTATATAACATATTAGATAACCCAGCTAGCTGGCATGTAAATTGCCCAATTAGAACTTTGAAGAGCCATCAGCTTGATGTACCTAGTTACTTAATTTATCTCAAAATTATTGTTTATTTTCGCATCATTCTTGCTCTGCAGCTACTGTCCACATTGCATGTGGCACTTTCTGGTAGCATGTGCAGGTATCTCCTTGTCATGTCTTGGCAGTATTTGCTCTTTCATCTCATGATTGCACATGACTTGCTTGTGTGCATGCAATCTGCATGCAAGGATGAATTAATGAATTAATGGAGATGTAAACATTAAGCTTGAAATGCCTTTTACACGCATAGAAATGTCTATTTCTCTACTAAATAAAACAAGCTTCTACAGCCACACTGTCATTGCAACAAGCAAAAATGTTCCTGTGCAAGTAGGGCCTACCCTAAACTGGCTGCCTTGTCTCCATTTTGTAGCTACAGCGAATGCAGAACTGACATTGCTTTCTAAGCAAGCAATTCCATCCTAGTGAGACCTGGTACTGCTTGGTTGAAATGGGCCCCATAGGAAACTGAATGTGCGTCAATAATATTCAGTACTGTTATATTACAACATCCTATAGTGCGAAGTTTTCAGTTTTAATAGTCTAGTAGTTGTACTACTGCAATGATGGTAAAATATTTCTTCAGTCATGCATTGTGCAAAATTATCTTATAATAGGTCAGATGGAATCGTTTTCACTTTAATTGGTTATTAGTAAAAGTCAATGCTCTGAATGCATAGCCAAGTCTAGCATGTTCCTACCTGTGATACAGATGCACAGGCATTGCATCTATAACCAACTATACAGTTGTTTGGAACTTTCTAACCGAACACCATAATTATATATATTCAGGCATTTTAAATCCCTACATGGCAATTGTTGCTGGGTTTGTTTAAGTTGTAATTATTCGAACCTTGTAATTCATTGTTCTCTGTTCATTGGAATTTCCCCTATAATTACAACATGAATCCAGGTGTTCCATATCCCATATGAATGCACTTACCCATAATTAAACAAGAATTGATTATGCCCAGAAAAGAAGCATTTAATTTCACTAGTGGCAAACACACTGCTGCACAATATAAAGCTAATGCACACTGGTCTCATTCACACGCTACAGAGTACACACTTGCAATTGAATGAAGGTAAAACACTGGTTATACAGTATCGTTATGATGGTCAGGCTCTCCATTAGCTGAGAGCATTTCGTTAGGGATTTCTTCATCCAACATATGAGAATTGCCATCGATTGGTTCACTCAGCAGATCAGCAGAATAGACATCGGGCTCAATGGTGATATAATTGGCATGATTGCTGCCTGCAGAAATGATGCTCTTGAAGGAGTACTGCAGCTGAGTGAAGCTTAGACGAGCGCGAGGTTCACTGCGCCAGCAACTCAACATCAGTTGGTACCTATTACAATTTCAGCAGCATATAAAAGAAGACACAAATGCACACCCACTTTGACTGTTATTTTTGAAAACACACCTACATTGATAAAAACTCAGAACTTCATTACATAGAAGATTTTGTATTTCAGGAAAACATTTCTGCATAACTGCATGTGATTATCAGGTCCAGCCATTTGCATATATGGGCTCTGAAAATGTGACTGATGTGTGCAAACTCACACTTCTTCTGAGGCACGTTCAGGCTTGGGGAGTCGATAGCCACTGACCACTCGGGCTACAAGACTCGGCATTGGAATACTTCGATAGGGCAGGTCTCCTGGTATTTCAGGTAAGGGTGGAGAGCAACTAATACTAAGTTATGTGTATACTATGTGTGTTAGGCTATAGGTGTGCCGTGTGCTAGCACAGAGACCACACAAACTATACATGTAAAGCTAGCCATTTCACAAGTGTAAAATTCAATTTGTTTTAATTACTGTTATGCAACTCACCCAAGGTATATATCTCCCATAAACAAACACCAAAAGCCCACCTACATGTCATATATTTGGAGAAAAATGTACGATGATAATAGCTGAATTATAATGCATGCACATATACAAACTAAATTATGCATTTAAATGGTATACAATTGCAATTAGATTCATATATACTGTAAAGCAGCATGAACATATCATACAGCCGTAATATTACCTGCAACAGAAGAGTGCATATATAGTAGAGGAAGTTTAGCATTCAGCTCAAGTCAAATGTACATATGCACACATGTATCTCTGTACTCTTACACATCAGATTTTTCTGTGCAGACGTTGTCAGTCACTGTCTCTGGTGCCATCCACCTCAGTGGTATCTTGTCCTTGAGAGAGGACACGTACTCTGGTGTGTCTCGTGAGAGACCAAAGTCTGATATCTTGAGCAGCTTCCTCTCATCCACCAGGATGTTGCGGCAGGCCAGGTCACGGTGGAGGATACCCAGAGAGGAGAGGTACTCCTGAAGGGATTGAAAGGGATTGCAATGAAAATTGAGTATCATGTGAAAGCATTATTAAACTTAGTCATAACTATCAGTTAAATGGTCCTTTCTCATACCATTCCTTGTGAAATCTGATAGGCAAATGAAGGAAGGCTCCTCAAGTCTGGCTCTCCAAGTGGCGAGTAGAACTGCTCTTGTTCCTTAGTGGTAGCTGAGTGCAATCCCTTGTGCCCTCCATTTGCCTCATTGCATTCTAAGACTTCTTTCGAGGTGGTTTTCCCCACATACAACCCCTCCTCTTCACCACCATCGGGGTACAGTTCCATTATTGGAATACAAGGCTGGCTGAGGGACGGAAGCACACTGGATTGTGGCAAACTATCGAAGTTCTCAATGGTGATCTGCACAGTCAATGGACAAAGATGATACCTATTAGTGGCTGTGAAATTAATGGTTAGTGAAGGTGAATTTCGTCCACGTGTCTATAAGAGTATTGAACAGTACACAGGAGACAAGGATTAGCTCAAAATATTACATCAGTAGCTAGATTGTCCCTCTCAACAACCTGCTTGCTGGTGCACGTAGTACACACTTCCATTTCACACATTTCAGCCTCTACGAGAAGTGAGGAGGGAAACTGCTGTTCCTCATTGGTAGCTGAGCACAAATGCATGAGAGTTTCGCTGCTGTCAGCATTCTTATCCAAATATCCCATTTCCCCATCTTCTTTGTCTTTCCCTTCCTGGTTCCTAGTGACCCCAACAGTTCCACTCTGCATAAAGAGTAGGGGGGGAAAGTTACTGTAGTAAATGTACAACATTATATTGGTACTATAAACCAGCTGCAGTAGTCATAAGTCAATAATCATGAATTAGACTGTTCTCAGTCACACTTTAGTACACACGCAAGTACCAATGCAACCTAAATTGTGGGAACTGGAAGTGGGAAATGACTAGAATAAAAATCTTTTGCATACACCTATTCACACATTTTCAAGAACCTTACTGTTTACCCACTTGGAACTGGTCCTCAGTCTCTTGGTCTGCAGCTGTTGCCAACCACAACAAGTCATCATGTCCCATAGTTTCCTTCCCTTCTTGGCTCTTGGCGGAAGCCACTTTGCACTTGGGCCCTTTGGTAGCATTCACGCATACTCCTTCCACTGTAACTTTCTTAGGTTCCAGTCTGTCATAGGCTGATGATAGGACTATCATTGGTTTGGTCAAACTTCTCTTCCTCTCAACCGCATCCTGCAGTAACAACATATGGCAACAGTGAAGGAAGAGTAGACCACATGCACTGCAAGACACTGACATTAGCCTTTTCTTCTGATAGTGTAGCCCAAATAATTTGTAAAATGTATATATAAGACATTATCCCGACTCAATGTAGTGATATTGATTCTCAATTGCATCTCACATTACATCGAAAAGATTACCTTCCGTTTCCAGTACTTGAGGTAGGAGAGGAGGTCTCCAAAAGGAACAAACTCCAGGGCCAGTGCAAGTGGCAGTGCAGTGGAGACACAGCCCACCATCTGGACCACATGGCAGCACTCCCCAGTGGACACCTTCTTCATCATGGCAATCTCTTCCAGGAAGTTCTCAGCTTCTCTTTTCTCTGCACCTCCTGCTCACACACGTACATGTGTATGTGAGCACATAGGAACATTTATGTGCACATGTAAGAGCATAAATTACATAATGTTCTGTAATCTTGCAAGTCACAAGATTTTATGTATATACCTTTGAGAAGTTTGATTGCCACCGTGTAGGAAGATTTCCCTTCTTGTGTCATTCTGTTAATGTATGACTTGGCAGGTGCTGTTGAAACATCCAAGGAGAGTGTACCCTTGTAGACCTGGCCATAGTTTCCTTCTCCCAGCTTTGTGCCAACTTTGAAATTTGAGCCCAGTAATTCCCACTTGTCCTTCTTGGAAGGTAAGAGCTTCACTAGATTTGCCGAGTACTGGGAATGCATATGGTTAATGGTAGAGGCATTATACACTTGTGTGTTTGTGTGTGCGCGTGCGTGTTTGTGTGTGCACATGACTTGTGTGTGTGTGCATGTGTGTGTGTGAATGCATGTGTGTGTGTATGTGTGTGTAGGTGTGAGTGTGTGTGTGTGTGTGTGTGTGTGTGTGTGTGTGTGTGTGTGTGTGTGTGTGTGTGTGTGTGTGTGTGTGTGTGTGTGTGTGTGTGTGTGTGCGTATGTGTGACATTATGCTTGTGTTACAGACATCTAACAGCACTACTGATTGCATGTGACATGACATGTGAAGGTGTACAGGTATGTATGCCCACCTCCATCTGCTCTTGCTGCCCTTCAACTTTGTACAGACTAGTAAATTATAGAGACAAGAAGGTTAAAGTGAAAATATATGCAGTGGTCAAATTGTAGTCAAAGTTCTGCTAATAATTAATAATTATTATATGCACATTAAATTATATGAAACTATTACTAACGTGAGAGATATGTTTTATGAAATTGTATAAATAAAAGAATCTTAAATACTTACAAAATGTGTGAGTCCATACCGATCATTTCATTGAAATGAAACATACTAAAGTATGACTATAATACATAGTAAAATTATGAAACTATACATTACTGATAAATTGTAACTTTTACCAGTAGTACTGTGTATTGATTGCTATGTGGTACTTGTAGTGCAAAAATCTGATCATCACAACTCACAGAGTTACCACTTCCTTCTTTCTTCTGAATGATATGATCAGTATGACTATCACTGACAAGATGATGACCACCACCACCGCGCACACAGCCATGATGATGGCAACTACAGTTATACATTCAGATAAAAAAGATTGAGTGTAAAATTCAAAACAGCAATTGTATAGTATTATTACAGCTACACAAATGTACTCATACTATGTATTCCACAGGATTAACATTAACCATAGCTCATGCAGCAGTGTTTATTTCTCCCTCTTCATCCTCTGTGCAGCTAGAGCAGTAATGTTCCCTCTTTTTATATTAGTTGTATAAATTCTCTATAGTACCTCTATAATATGGCTGTGCACATGTGTTCTTGGTCTTGTATTACTGATATGGTATAATAATTATATAAGTCCACTTACCATCTAGCATTGACAGACCTGCTTTTTCTGGTACTACCAAAGTGGGAGGTGGCACACCTGCAATTATAGGCATGAGCAGTATTTTGTCATACAGTGCACTTTAGCTACCATACTCTTGGCAAACCATAATCACTCTCATAATTACTGTAATTTAATGCAAACTGATAAAAGCGTTGCATGTTAATGCTCTGTGTATTTGTGCAGAAAGGTGCTAACACAACTGTACACCATAATAAGTACATTCACACTTTTAAAAATTGTGTATCTCATATACTGACATGTGAAGCTATACCACGTACGTAAATAATAATATTATATAATACATTCTTTTCCCTACCCCTACTCAACCCATTCCCCTCCTTGCTACAGTATATGAGATTGGTGAGAAGTTGGACATGGCAGCATTCCATTTGCGGCTGCAGAGCTCGAGGAAAGGCTCTCAGCTGAAGCCTATCTGCTCTGTCATTCTAAAGAAACTCATACATTTCTATGTAGTTGCTTGACCTACACGTCCAAACTGTGTACACTCACAATTTTTTGACAGTGTACTGTAGAAGCTAGGTAGCGGTGTCTATGGCAAGGACGTGAACCACAGTGAAGAAAACTAGTATATTTTTGTAACATTCACACTAGTTAGAAAGTGTTTTGCTCCACGTGTACATACTCTGATGAAGGCAACAGCATCGTAGTCAAAACAATATTTGAGTATTATTATTGTGTTATCATTTGATTCAAATTGAAAGAACGTTCGTTACAGTGTCAAACTGAGAATCCCGCTTCATGATTATATAATTATACATACACAAAATGTATTTGTTACAGTAGCAAGTTCCTATTAATGCATAATTATCTGAGAGACTAAAGTTTACTTACTGCAGCTGCATACACATGCAGTTATAATTCATTCAGTGTAAGTACACATATTCATGAAGGAAGAAGACTCCATACAAGCAAATACAAAAACTTGAGCCACAAATTTTCCAGTTGTACAAACCATTTTTTAGTTTGTGGCATGTATTCACACTCACATGGTCCTGCACTATATGGTCCCAGGCTCTGTCGATCCAGTGCACTCACATTGCCAGCATTCAGAGATGTATTCTTGGCTATTTGGAAACAACAACATTGCAATATCAAAATACAGAATAGCAAGCAACCTTGCAGCTTAATTGAAATTAGCAAAATTTTATAAAATTAAAAAATTTACTTCAAAGGCTTCCTGAAGTTTGCAGAAAGGCCTTGAAATGTATGTGAGAGACAAATAAATCTTTGCCAGTTCATAAACTGCAGCTATATGTGAGCCAAATGTTTTGGTCAAGTTAAGAAATCTAATCCATGCATTGTGTTGCATGCCAACACACACACCATCTACTCCTGTGATCCACAGCAAAGCAGTCAGGCAGTCACTTCCACTGATGTTCACTGCTCGAACATCACTCACTAGCACATGTCCAAGTGGGACTCCAGCCATTTTGGACAGGATGTGACCAATTTCAAATCTTTTGAAGAGAACACTATTTTCTTATGAATGACATTATGCAATGTCCCTACTAACATATTGCACAATAATATGCATGCAATATAATTATACTATTATAATATAGTTACAGCACCAAAAAGCATCCACCTGTCAATGTCGTCTGGGTTGGTCCCATTCTTTGGGAAGCTGATCTCCTCCTCTGCTACAAGTGATGGCTCAATGTTGGCACAACCAAGGGGTTGACCACTTTGAGTACCAGTTCCATACACCACAAGGGAGCGGCCAAAAACTGCATAGGAATGTACAATGTGCAATATAATACACTGTGAATTTCCAGTATGCAAATTCATGGTCCCCCAGCAAGCACCTATGGCCTTGGAGTCATCATCACTGTATAGTTGGTGGCAATTTGTAACAAGCAGCATTTCAAACTCACCAGTGAATGGACCCAGGAGATGCAAGTTCTCATCATAGAATGAGTAGGTTTTGTGATAACTAGCTGTGACAGGTTCCAGTCCAAGTGTCCCCAGCTTCCCACTGAGGTCTCCCATGGCACATCTCTGCTGTCTCAGTGAAGTGCAGTCATCAAAGTAGCCAGACTCTGCAGTAGTGCTCACTCCATACGGGTTGTAAAGTGCTCCAATGTGGTCAGTACATGTTCCATTGACCTCAGTAAATCCCTCCTGAATGTACCATTCATAACCATTAGCAGACTGTAAGAAGTGTGAGCACAAAAATTAAACTTTCACAGTATTAAAATGCATAATGTATTAATTAATTATTTGATATGTGCCCTATATATAAATTAGAAAGTTGTTATCACATGCACAAACAATGCACACATGCAAAATGTGTAAACTACATGTTTTGAAGAATTCATGGGAACAATTAAGGTACTTCTTTATAATTATATGTATGATAATATCTGCATGGAGTGCATGGGCAACATAACCTGGTTTGAGTCTGTCACAGACAGGTCCACAGTGATCACAGTGGGTCCCAGAACCCAGCCTGGCAAGTTAACTGCTTGACTCTATATATGGGCGATGTGGAATGTTAGAGTGTTGTGGAGAGAGGCAAGTCACAGTATCCACTTCTGCTGTAACATGCTAAAGTCATAATATATTATAGTAGTTGATAATGTCAACATTTTACAATCACTTGCAGTTGTTTCTTGTGTAACAGGTACATAAGTATGCATAATGTAATATTTTACAAGAATCAATGATTTTATAATTATAATATACAAAATGAAACAGTGCTTGTACAGGCAAACATGGGAAATATATATATATATATATATATATATATACAGTGCAAGTTACAATATACACCACTAATCTAAAGTATCTAAAGTAAATCTAAAGTAAATAATTATAATATAATATAATATATATAAATAATTCCCAGGGGGGTTGGCGGCCTTCATGAGCATGTACTAGGTATAGCTTTGAAGTATGGGAGATTTTAAGACTTTTAAATGAGACAGAATTTTTAATTAAGTCTTCATTCTTCTACAAGCAGCCTGCAAAATGCTAATATAAATGCACATAGGAGAACACTTAATGTATGGCGCATTTATATTGAGGCATAGTGGTATCTTGTATATTAATGCAACTGGGCTCGTTGAGACGTGAAACTTGGTGGACGTGTCCAAGTGGTCCACCTTCCTATGTTATTAGTGGAATTTCTTAATTAGTCTCAAAATGGCCGACATATGTGAGGTGTATGATTTATTAAACTAGCCAGGCCTGCTCAGTCATGACACTTGGTGGACCTAGCCAGATAATCCAACTGTTCATGTCATTAGCAGGATTTCTTAATTAGTCGCAAAATGGCCAAGAAAAGCCAGGTTCATTGCATATCGCACCTACCCGGTCCGCTAACTCTTGATACTGAGTGGACATAGTCAGATGGCCCAGTTGCTCATGTCATTAGCAGGATTGCTTAATTATCCACAAAATGGAGGTGATGTTTTGAACAATCACATTTTGACACCAATTTGTAGGCATTTGCTGCTATGCTGGAGCAGATCTAGAGCAGCACCCACATGTACACTTGCTCACAACTATCCAGCCACAATATCCAGCTACTATACCACCAATAAATAGATACAACCACCATCACCACCACAGTGGAAGTTGCAATGAGTAGTATATTATGTGCTACAGCTGAAAGAAAACAGACCACCATGCACATCAGGTGCTGCTACCATATACTACTACCACCACCACACAGTGCAAGTTACAATATTACGGCCACCACATGCATTTCTAGATGAAATGACCGCCACCACCACCACACTGTGCAAGTTTCAATGCATGCATTCAGTATATGCGCCATTGCTCTAGAAAAAAACACCACCGCCACCACCACCACACAGTGCAAGTTACAATATCGCAGCCACCACCACCTGTGCCAGTAGAGTATCTGCGCCAGTTAGTCATAGAAAAAGACCACCAGTGCAAGTTACAGTAGCCACCACCACATGTGCCAGTAGAGTATCTGCGCTAGCTGGTCATAGAAAAAGACCACCAGTGCAACTTACAGTGGCCCTGGGCCAGCACATGCATGCACACCATTCGCACCACCACATGTGCCAGAAAGTAAATGCGCTCAATGGCTGAAGAAAAAGACCACCAGCGCAAGTTACAGCCAGTCAGAACCTGCACCGCTGCCATTGGAGTGCACGCTGCAGCAAGCAAAAGTTAGCTTGCCTAAGGGCATGCCATTGAATTCCTTCCCATGCACTCCAATGGCAGCGGTGCAGGTTCTGACTGGCTGTAACTTGCGCTGGTGGTCTTTTTCTTCAGCCATTGAGCGCATTTACTTTCTGGCACATGTGGTATATATATATATATATAAGATCAATCGCACCACATTAAATCAAATGGAAATCAATGCTTCTGTTTGACTTTCCTGGAGCAGCCTAATATTATTATTTATATTGTTTACTAATGAATACTATAATTACATTTGACTGTACCCCTTGAATCTCAGCAGCTTACCATAATAAGCAGGTGAACTCACAAATGTGATTCGCCCAAAGAGTGTCAGTCCACTGAATGTGGCATAGCCATTCACAATGTGACCTTCGTTTGACACAGAGTGTACTAGTGGGTTGCACCCAGAGTCATTCACCTGAGTGCAATCATCCAAAAAGCAGATTCCAAGTCTCATTTATGTAGTGTTATAAACAGTTACTAATTGCTTTGATAGTACGCACATTTCAATCTGAATGTAGAGTATATGTACTGCAAAAATAGCAATTAAGATTGCTTACCACATGGCCCAGGACAGTGGCACTGCCAATGAGTGGAACTTCAGGCAAGAGAGACAAAAACTCCAATGTGTGATGGGGTAGATCCCCAACTGGAAACTGGTCAGAAGTCTCATGCAGGGTTTCACCCTCCTTTACTTGTAGCCCTGGAGGACTCCAGGGATCAAATATAGCTGACTGGTTTGAGCAGGTACCATTGATGCCATCCAATATGTTGTACTGTAAGATATTCAGCAGTGACCCGTCTACAAGTGTTGCTGGGAAGTATGGGGATAACTGACTTAACGTGTTCTTTCCTCGGTAGCTTGCTACCACAGGAAACACAGTTTCCAACCTTCCACAGCCAAGAATTGTCCCAGAAGGTGTTTGTACAGAAATAGCATGCCCATGGTGAGAGGTGAGATCAAATGTTTCATCTAGTTGCCTTGAGAACGCAGCATTTGGCAAGTAGTTCGCACCTGTAATCAGATTTCGCAGAATTGTTTTATTCTTCAAACCATCACAGCCGTGTAGCATGGTATCATATGGCCCCTGCAGAATAAAGAAATTATTAATGTTATAAATAGCAATCATCGTATCAATAGGCTTACATTCCTGTTGATCATGTTTAGCACTGAGCAGCACATTCACAACTTGGCATGCGATGGTATAATATGAATAGATAAGTCATATAATTATTATATTATATTTTACTGTACAAAGTGTATATAATAATTTATATAATTATCGAAACATCACTAGCACCTAGTGCCTTAAATGATGGCTACGCATTTAATGATGGTTAGACAATGAAATGTTTGACTACAAGAGGCTGCTGCAAATTAGGCTAATGTATTACAGATCATCTTTAACATAGGCGTAGGAACCATGGGGGCCGTGGGGGCCATGGCCCCCCTAGATTTCACAAGGGGGGGACCAGGCCCCCATAGATGTTTAGCCCTGGCTCACCTCTGCAATCTTTGATCAGTAAATGCTAGTAAATGCTCAGTCCATCTCACCAAAGTATACAGAAAGAGTCCACAGCATTTTCGTTCGGATCTATATCCAACAAAACCTGTTGTTCAAAATTCTGGTTTAGTGGCTTGCTTGGAAGCCATTTTACTGGTTGCGCAATTGACACGTGACCTGAATATGAATATAATATCCTACCGCGCTATAATATTTGTTTGTCTCAACAATCTCTCCTAAGTTTTCTGGAAAAGCCAGCAAAGAGAAGAAAAGCAATGCAACCAACAGGTGGCATTGCTTTTGGCATCATAGCTGTTAATGAAATGTGAATTACTAATAGAGGAGTATGCAGATCTGTAACTGAGCTCGTGGGGTTCGCACTCTCATTCCCTACTAAATTTAATTAGCCTCAAAAATTTTCTTGCTCGCTTCGCTCGCAAATCCACCTTTGATGTAACTGCTATCTTCAGCCCCCCTAGTTTTGAAAGTGTTCCTACGCCCCTGTTTAAGAAACTCAAGCTTGTCTGCACATACATACACTTTCAAGGTTGCAATCTATATTATTTGCAAATTTTAGCACACAATGTCATATAATATTAATAGAATAAATAAATATTATGAGAAAACAGCCCGTAACCACTTCCATTATTTTATCTGTGAACACGGCAACAGTGTAACTACTCTTCCTGGTTTGAAGTGCAGGAAAACTACAGGTTTTAAACTTGGCCAGAGTGTTGGGACAATACCACAAGTACAAAAGACGCAAAAATCTAAATTTACTGACAACATCACTCAGTTGTATGTTTTCATCCGTACTGACACTGTATACATAGCAACAAGTGGCCCCTTTGGTCAATTCTGCTCACGTATGGCCTAAATATGTATCTGCTAAACCAGGTCTTTCCTCTACATGACTGACTCACAAGAATTGTGTTGTGCAGGAGAATGTGCACACTTGACACAGCAGAGGTGTTCCCAGTTTCCAGACTTCTTTCTGACTGAATATCACCTACCACATAGCTACTGGCTGAAAATATGCAAGAAAAGCAGCATAATATGGTATGTGTATGAACACATGTCGTCATCACAATTATACAGGACATTATTGGATTACAAATCTCTTTTCATGTCCATACATCCTGATAATTATATATATATATGTATCGTTATATAAACAATTTCATAATTCACAGGATAAACAGCAAAATTATGCATGGGTGTGCTACCATCATGCATATCTCAGTGGTATACAGTTTAGTATACTGCATGCATGAATGTATGTACATTCCATACATTATTATAGTAATGCACAAGTATGTAAAGGATAGCTATGTAGAATATATACCACACTTGAATGGAATATATCACCAATACATCCCCTATAAGTGTGGTACATATAACATGTATTCCGTTACCAAGGAAACCATGTCTATAAGGAGTTATAGGCCTGAGAAAACATGGTTTCATTGGTAATGGTATGAACATAATCTTGTGGCTCATGCGTGTCGAGGGTATATACATAAGGTGAAGTATACTTTTGGTCCATGCATATTACTTCTACAATGAGTGCAGCAGATTATCTAAAATTCCCTAATAAACAGCCACAAGTGTCTTTAAAGCAGAAATCGCATGAAAAAGCAACATAGCTACATTTTGGAATAATTACATAGGGTTGTCTTCAAAGCATGTACAGCATCACTACAACCACTGCCATTTCACAAACTATTGGCATGAAGAATGCATAGCAAAGCTACTTCTTCTCATCACTGCAGAAGAAAAATGCCATCTTTCAAGCATCTTAGATAGCTTCTCAAAGTAGTTAGAGGACACTGACATAAACTTGCTATTTGCTTCAAAGATGGTCATCCTCTTCAAGAAGAAAGGCATTTTCCACATTCTCTGCATCACTTTGTTAGAGCTACAATGAAAGCTTTTGTACATTGTTTGACTGTTTTTGTACATATTTTGAAACCATTTTCCTGCACTGTCTTTGGCCACCTGTAGCCAAAGGTAGGCATTTATCATACAGGTCAACATGAAGCAAGTGGTAAAGTCACAGCGGCAATTTATGATGGCCAGTAGATAATGGCATGCACCATTCATATAGAAAGCCTGTGACATATCTCAGGCCTTAAGAGAAACATTTAATTCTGTCGTCTGTCAAGACCCAATTCTATAACTGATACTCTTGTATATTATACAATGCGAATGTACAATCGCCATACAATACTGCAATTGTACAAATATAATTTATTAAGTATGCTAAGGAGGTTCATAGCTAATACGTGTGACCATATATACAAGGAACTTTGATTGTGGAAACAGAACAAATGGATGCTGCAGTGTAAATGCACTGTAATAATTAAGCTCACTTGGCCACTGGTTGAAGTAAAGCCTCCCAAATATGCCCAATTTAAACTCAGTGAAAGCAAAGGAATAGGAAAATCCTGATGAATGTGGCACAATTGTCCCACAAGCAAATGGTTCCCCTTCAAACAGCAGCACCAATGAATGCAAGACCAAAGAACCAGTTGTCACATTATAGATATCACTCATATGTGAGCCACTGTACAGTGGAAAGTGGCCGACATGCTCCGGTCTGCAGCGCAACTTGGGGTCGATACTGAAGTCCACAGGTGACTCATGTATTTGCCACAGGGCAGTTGGTATATTGAATCTGTACCTGACTCGCACATCTGTACCCCAAGTCTCAAATATAACTTGGCTTCGGAGCCCTCCCATGACAAAGTATGTTGTAACTGAAAAGATAGATATATAAGGATATTAATACAGTTAGACATGGCAAAGAGTTGTTAAGACTATATCAAATAAATTATGACTGTGTATTAACAAGCTGAAGGAGATGAACTGCTATAAGTGATGATATGAAATAGCTGTTCAAATTCATAAATATATATACCTGTACTCTGAGCCTGTGCCTGGCCACACAGCAGTGCAATGAGGACATTGACTGTGAGCAGAATCCCTCCTCCTTTGAGATTCATCACAGGTGTTCCTGCAGATGGAACTGTGAATAAAACAAGCTTACGTGGATTGCCATGCATCTTCCAGTCATGTACTATTTCTAGCTGCTTATACCAATGACTTGGTACTGATGGTTCAATATGATGGGGATTCAGCAGCATAAACAAAGTTCTGAGCATAGGACTGTTCTAAATGCCTGTTGTGTGCTCATGGGTTTGTGTATGTGTGTGTGTGTGTTTGTGTGCGTGTGTGTGCGTGCGTGTGTGTATGTGTGTGTGCGTGTGTGTGAGCGTGTGTGTGTGTGTGTGTGTGTGTGTGTGTGTGTGTGTGTGTGCGTGTGTGCTTGCATGCACATTATGTGTCAGCAGAACATGTCTAAGGACTCCTCATGGTGCAAATTTTGTTCTCAATCACTATTTGAGACTTTGGGTCTAAGGGAAAGAACCATCTTTGATGGCAACCAGAGAGCTAGGGTGATCATGACCACCACCACTTCGGGTTTCTGTACTATCATAAGGCCTGGATATTGCAATGGTTGAACCCAAAGCATGTGGGGCGCGCAGTATAAAGATTTGCTGTTGATCATGGAAGTGGGAGAAAGGCTTAGTTTCTGATCAACTGTGAGTGAAGAATGGCATGAATTGTATGACATAATGCTCTATGCAGTACATAATTATGTAACAGAATGCATAATTGTTTACATATATAAATAATGAATACATGCACAAAACAGAAACACTTAATAATAATAAATGATTGAAACAAACTAAAATCCTAACAATAATCATACAGGCTAGCAATTAATAACTGGTGCACTAGGGTGCACCTACATGCAATAATGAGTGTCATTGAAAATAGATTAAATCAAAATTGTCTGGGGAGGAAGTGCCGAGCACTGCCGCCGCATTCCACCGCTGTACAGCCACTGAAATTCTCTGCAGCAGGTATTGGTGGGCCTGGGGCTCGCCTGACTCATCTTTGATGCGCCGGCCAAGCTCACGAATGAACATCTGCGCCTCCGAACCGAAAACACCGGAGGTTTCCACCGCCAGTGGGACGAAATGGTGGGTGGTGGCCAGCTCCGCATATTTAGCCCTCTTCCTTGCTTCCGCCTGATCAGCCACTGTCCCTGCTCCCCGGGCAGCCAGGTCGAGGTGGGATGGGGCAAAGGTATCTGGACAAGTGGCGTCCCAAACCAGGATTCTCCCACTCCTCCAGGGCAAGACCGTAGCCCCGTCAGGCCTCTTGCCGTCTGATCTGGAAATACCCGCAGGTTCCAGGTGTGCTGTGATCTTGGCAGACCCCAGTGATCTCTTGACTAGGTCATTTATTGCTGAATGGCGTGGATGACGTCCTACGCTCTTCCGACAGTGAAGTCCGTGGGTGCCCAGGCAATCCACTGGTGTCCCACACTGCTGGCATGCATGTGGCTGACAAAGTGGCATGCCCAGGCGGAGGCCAGTGGCCACGCGGAAGACCTCATTCTCTATACGTAGGCCAAGAGCTGACACAGGGAGGGCCTGCAGCCACGCCCCTGCCTCCTTCCTGCAGGCCGCCAGGAGACGAGCTTGGGTGACTGAGTCTGGGGCTGCTGCCTGAAGGGCCTTGAGTGAGGCTGCCACACGAGGGGCATCCCACGCCTTTTGACTGGGAGCGTCAGCTGTGAGGGGAGCAGAGGCTTCGAGGCCCTCACTCCACACCTGGAGAGTATCCTCACGCGCATAGTAGGCGGTTTCCCGCAGTCTGGGAGGAAGCAGCTCTAGGATGATGGTGGTGCAACCCGCAGCTGAAGCCAAGAAGGCAGACGGAGCCAGCTGGGTGGCACTCCTGACACCTAGGCCACCAGACCCGACAGGAAGGGAGGCTTGTGTCCAAGCCGCATCGTCATCAGCTATATTGATGTTCACGATCTCCCCTAGGAGTGACCGAAGAAGGGCATCAAAACGCTGGAGATGTGATGACCTGGAGCAGGGGGAAGTTCTTAAGGTGTAGAGGAGCTTAGGGATTGCACAAGAGTGCCGCAAGAGGCAGTAGGCATCATGTGTCTGGAAATGGCAGAGCCTGTTGCCCATAATCTCCAGAGCTCGGACCTTCTCGGTGATGGAACTGTCAATGCCTTCCTCTCCGCCAATGGGTGAACCCAGTAGGTGGGCATTCTCGGGGTTGACTGGGCAGAGGTCTGGGAAAGCGTTGATCATTGCTGCTCTTGCACTCGAGTCGTTACAGATAACCTCAGACTTCGAGTGGTTCAGCTGGAGGCCCAGTCTTGCCGCTTCCTCTGCCACTGTCTGCAAGTCGTGGAGAACATCCTCAACTCCTCCCCCCAAGGTACCATCGTCCAAGTAAAAGATAACCAACTCTGATCTCAGAGGTTTCATGAGACCCATAGTTGCTAAGGAGAACAGCAGGGGACCCAAGGGGTCACCCTGCTGAACCCCCTCCGCTGATTGAATGGTCTCGTCCTGGGCAAACAAGGACGATGGAGCACTATATGCTGAGTGAACTAGGGGGAACAGCTGAGGAGCATTCTCGCGCACTGCCATCAGCATCTTGTCCCTCCGGAGGCTGTTAAAGGCATTTCTGAAATCCAGTTTTAACAGAAGATGGTGATCAGGCATGTCCTGCAGGTACACTCGGCTGGCGTGTACTGCTGCTTCCGCCCCCAAGGGAACGCCAAAACCCAGCTGATGGGGTGCCAGGAGAGCTGCCATGGCCCGCTTTACGCTGTTGCATGCACACTTGGCCACCAATCTGCGTAGGGTGCACCCCACTGCTATTGGTCTTACTCCCCCGTCCTTCTTTCCCAGGGCTAGCAGGGTGGCTCCAAAGAAGAAATGCCTTGCGGGTGGGGTAACCTTTCCCTCCAACACCAAGTTGACAAACCTTGTCAGGGCCTGCAACAGGATGTTCCCCCTTCACCCGCTGCAGCACCGATCATGTCCTTCAGATGCTGAGGGCATAGACCATCCGGCTCCGCTGCCGAGGCGCAAGGGAAGGAGCGGATAGCCTTGCTGACCTCATCTGCTGACACCTGGAGAGGGGGGATCTGACTTGTGGAGAGAAGGGAGGGAATTTCAGTGTCGGGATGGGGTGCTGGATGTTTGTCCCTAAGGGCTGAGAGGGTTGCCTCGTCAAGTTCCCTGATGGTGTCATCAGAAGATGCCAGGCGAACAGCGCCCTTAAAATCCCCTTCCTCGAGTTTAGAGGAGATTCGGGCTGCCAGGCACTCCCAGGACCGATGGGTATGCCTCTGCCGGTGTTTGCCCGTGGGGTGCTGATCTGGGTCAGGGTCAGTCTCCTCCCTTATCAACTGGGATGTCAGGGTTGCCAGACTTCTGCGATGGCCCGCCCTCTTCGGGGCCCGAAGGCAGCGAACCCCGTAGCGGAAAAGGCGATCCCAGCAGATGGTAGTGTTTTCCCTCACCACATCGTCTAGGATTGAGCCAAGTCTTCTGGCCGCTAGATCGCGGGCGGCCCGGGGAATTCGCTTCAGGATCTTGACGTTCGCGATGGGGTCTGAAGGGCGAGGAGCCTGTGCCGGAGCGCTTCTCCCGTTCGTGGAGTGGACCGAAGAGTCAGAGGCCTGGGCAGGTGTGCATCTCGAGCCGAGGCAGCGGTTGGTGACTGGGCCGTGCGTCCGAATCAGCCCCAGTCTCGTGACAGGCATCTCCCGATGGCACACTGAGCAGGGAGCGCGCTCCGTTCTCGGGCTGGTTAGCCCATCCCCCGCCTCCCTGGCAATTCTTGTCGGGGATTCCTCGCTCTCCGAGGCTGGCATCGACAGGATCAAGCTAAGCAATCTTCGATCAACTTTAGACAACTTTAGACAATTGACAAGACAAACAGGTCAAACAAACTCTGCTCTAAGTGCTAAGCAAGTACTAGCACGATCACTAGCTCGATCACGAGCTCAATCACCTGGACATCAAGGCCGCCATCTTTTCGCACATGCTCTATTGGCAAATTAATAAGCAGATAGATTATTATCAATAATCTTAATTAATAATATCCAGGTTCATTCATGGTCATGTTAATGACCACATCCAGATATTGGTTGGGGAAGGATTCTCAAGTGTACATAAAACATTGGTAGATGCAATTCTTTTTAGCACCAAAAAGGCCAGGACATCTTGTGTCTATTCCTTACAACTGACACAAAGAACTCTGTACTATATAGGCATGTATAAGACACCATTGAGCATGCAGTACTTTAATCGAGATCAATTCTTACACAGCTAAAGAAGGGGGTGTTCAAAACCTTTCAGAAACACAATAAACAGTAGCCAGTAAGCTCAATAATACAGTGGGTGGTGATCAGGGTTGGAATAGTAACCCTTAAAGCTACCATCTGCACCCTACTATATTCACAGTATCTCCTTTGACTAGGGACATAAATAGGGCAGTACCAGGTAGTCCAAGCTCCGGCTACACACCTGTTCAGATGATTGCAAGTTTCACAGCTTCAGACTTTCTTCGTACATATGGGTTCCATTCACGACACGTACCAATAACTTCAGCTATATACTATTATACAATTCATTTGGAGGGGAGGCAACACAGCGTCCCATCCTATCCTACTAATTCATTCAAAGCTGTAAACCCCTGAATTGTTAACTTTCCCCCTTTGAGATAATTAGATCATTATTGACTGTTCATTAAATTTATTGCAGTAGTGAAAGGACTTATTCTCTTTTGATGTTGTTGCACGCAATGTTGTCCCGAAGCCCGTGAAGACCTAAGGCTAATTATATGTACAGCATTCTATGTGGTGTCAAATAATACTATAATATTATATTAGTTCTTTGGTAAAACATCATTAGTAAGATCTATTATGTTTGGTGCTTCATTTGGTTATTACTGTTGCAAGCACTCATCTTTCTAGTATAGTCAGTTGAGTGGCAAACTGAGCTACAGCATGTAATAGCTATATGCGCCTCACTGTTGATAGAACTTAGAGTGTTTCATGGCATACAGACCTATATTATAGGAATGTCTAAATGCTGACACTTCTTACTATACACGGATTCCCATGAACCTATGACATTAATATACTTCATTATATTTAGCTATTGTACATTCAATAACAACGCCTTTTGGGGCATCAATTACTACAGGCAACTGTGCTGATTTCAGAGTTATCAGAGCAACTATATACCAACCTTTTAAACCTATTCCATTCAGATCACTGTGAATATTCACAATGCCACTTCACATGCCAAGTCATTACTTAGTTGTCAAAGAATTTATTTAATTCCCAAACAGAGTATACCTTGGCTCCCCGATGTTACATTCTAAGCTGAAATTATTTACCACTGACTGATCATACAGTGAGAATGCAAGCAATGTGTCACCTATAGTCAGACTGTTTAATGGACATGGTTATACATTTATTACTATGCACTTTACATTCACCAATTGAATCAAATTAGCTGTCTGGCCTCTCTCCAGCAATCTGTATCAATATTCACTTGCAAGCACCGTTACACCGGCATGCAATGTGCATGACTCATTCAACTGTATGCTATACATCACCACTTGCAAGGCAATAGGTGAAGTGGCTATTAGCATGCTTACGAGATTCTGCATTAATTTTAATGACATGCGACTGCAGCTTAAATAAGTAGTGAACAAGTCAGCAGCAGATGTTGCCATCATTCACAGCTCCCACTATAAACAAGTAGATGAGTGTGAGTATATGAGTGTGCAAATATTAATGCTGCAAATTTCATTTGGCTTGTATAATTATAATCTAGTTATGCATTCCTTCCCAAGTGAACCTTTCATAGACAATCTAGGAAGTGCTTTTGACCATTCACAAATTGCTATTTCTTCTTTTCCTAATAGCAGCGCAGCTCAATTGTCGCCGGCCTTTAGGTATTTGGTGAGTAAACATGAGAACGTCCCCTTGCCTTTGCAATGACGTAAAAGCTGCCCACATTTCATGAAACTACAGGAAAGGTCTACGAATTGGTGTGCATAGGGTATGCACATTTTGTGATTACATTAATGAACTCAGTATATTTCTGATTGAAGACACCCAATCCACTATTTGTCATACAATGCATTTTTGGCTAGCTATAAGCACTTCTGGTGAGAATAATAAGTACAATGCCATTTAGAAGGAAGTGTGGCATGAACTTCTGGTAACTAGAAGGCGCCAAAAGACTCCGTGGTAGACCACACATGAGGTGGTGGAGAGATGTCTACCCTAAGGACATTGAAGAGTTAATGGGATGTCTCAGAGTAGAGAGGACTGGAGACTGATCTGTAGTACATTAGCGAACACTGACTATATATATGCGTATGCGTATGTATGTATGACTCAGTGAATTATGATTATGATTATGTGGCATGAACTATATAGAAAATGAATAATTATAGACTAGATAGATGTTATACATGACCTAATAACGTATCGCACATAGGTTATTAGTATAGCTTCACCTTAACTATACATAAGTCTCCTTCATCTTACATTGCATGCTGGTGTGTACCAGTTGTAGCTCTTTTTATATAAGCATTGGTGTAAAGTGTCATCCTTGCATGAAGTAAAAAACACTATATACAGGAAGAGCCTTGTAGCATGACAGTGCATATGTTAGCCGGTTTGTTCTATGATTGTTGCTACCGATGGAGTACTTAAAGATTTGAGACAGTCATTGCATCGATTTGAGGAATGCTGGAAATATTCCCTACAGGCAATTAGTATAGTATGCGTCAATGACTCAGAGTCTCATAAGACTTAGTAGTGCATAAGGATCAATGGTGACATGTCTCTAAACAGCTCACACATGATAGGTGCAAACTCGAGATTATTGGTGGGCCTGAAGGGGTAAGGGAGTCAGGTCCACCTGGGTCAACACTCTCTCTCCCTCTCAGACCCATCACTTCGAATTCCTTCTCCTCACATTCTTCCAATCTCCCTTGCTTCCCCTCTCCTGAAGCCTCTCCTATAGCTGTCATTCAAGTATAGCTCTACTATGGCTTGCATATATTTACTACTTGCATTGGTTCCAGCTATATGGCGCACTCTATTTACTGGCAGGATATAGCCACTGGCTATAGCACTCAGACAACCATCTTCCACAACATAGTCCATTGAGCTATATAATTATAGTCCTTGCTCTTTTTACAATATTGCATGCATGCATGCATGATCTATATAGCAGGAATGGAGGCTCCACATACAACTTGCAAGTTCACAACATATACAAAAGCTTAAAGTTACGTTATGGAATGAATTAATGCACGCCATTTTAATTCATGATTACCAAATTACACAATTATATGATCTGACTGAAAACAAGCCTAAGATTGATCATAATAACTGTATAGTGATGATACTATAATTGGATTTAGACTATGATGAAACAAATTGCTGTAATCTGATTGGTCCAATGGAAGTGTTCTAAATCGTTTATACCACCCCTGATTCACTTATCAGTGCTGATTCAACTTATACCACCTCTGGTAGCTTCTGGTGCTTTAAGGCAAGCGTTTGAAAATGTAGCTGCAACAAGCTTGCAGCGAAATTAACTTTAGCAATGTTCCGAGGTACTTCAGGGCAGCTGGGCTTTGCAGGGTCATTTCTGCGCAGTTTACGTACGCTGCTGTTTGACTCCATGGCTATACCTTTTTGTCGTCATTTCTCAATAGAACTGACTAGCTATAGCGTGGTCCTACCCCATATTGACGCTGGTTGGTATCATAGTGTAAACACCTTATATATACCAAGCTCCTTTTGGTATCTGCGGGATTTAGAACACCTTGGAAACCGATACAGAGGCCCTTGAACTTCACACAGGCCTTGTAGTATTGACAACTGCCACTGCAATCTGTAGACAAGGCCTGAGCCATTTTGGGGTAAAACCCATGATACCTGTTACCATGTGCTCCTGATATCTTCACACTACCATAAACATGTTTGACCTGGCATTATCACATGACATCACATGCAGCATATGTGAGGTCATGTGATATATCACATGACATCACATGCAGCATATGTGAGGTCATGTGATATATCACATGACATTATATATCATGGATATTTATAATTAACTATTTAACTAAATATCACTGATATATTAAATATCACAGATATTTAACTAAATATATCACGGATATATAATAAATATCATGGATATTTAACTAAATACTGTGGATTTCAGAGTCCATTTATTTGACAAATGGCACCCCATACAGAATGCATGTCAGCTACTTTCGCTCTGAACATTCCAAGTAACAACAAACACTTTGCATCATCAAGGTGAATTTCTTATGTGGAGGCCTCCCTCTCTCTCCCACTGCAACTTTAAACAATAATGCCTGAGTTATTTTGGGGTATATAACCCCCATGATTCCTGTCCATACGGATCTCGGTATAGTCTATATGTTAAGTGTAACTGAAGCTGCATGTAGAGTGGCCTAAGCACTACAATACTACAGGTAGTTCTAGGATCTATTCTATAGTTCTGTGCTCAGGTGTGGTTCATCCTTCACTCCTCAATCTCTGCAGCAATTAAGGAAGGAGAGTCAAGCATAATGTACATTCTAGATGCATGCGCTCAATAGGCTACGAACAGCAGCTGATATAGCAAGACAATGATGCTGTGTTTCCAGTAGCCAATTAAAACAATGAAATGGTTACTCGGGTGATGTGGGTGGGGTACATATGTGTATACTACTACAACTTCACTCCAATTATACGCACATATTCCAATTAACTTAATATAAATTGATTTTGAATTTTTAATGAATGCATGCAATATATAGTAGACTTACTGCAGTTGAGGGCAGAAAGTGTGGTAGATTTGACACTGTCAAGTGAATCACCATAGAAGCTGCGTTCAGTGACATTCTGTGAGATTACTGTTGCTTCTCGCATTGCATCTTCAACTCTATCATTGCCAATGAATACCACTCCATAATTGATGACCCCAGCATCAGTTGCACTTTGAACAGCTGCCCTCAGACGACTCTGAGCTACCTCAGGGGACTTACGGTGTTTGTAGTAGTGAGTCACGCCATCAGTAAAGACTGCAATGACTTTTGGCACACCAACCCTGCTTTCATTCTTGAATATCTCTAGGCACTCTTGTATAGCCTCTGGTGTTGCAGTACCTCCATTTCCAACACCTGGTAGGTATGGAAGTCCTTCCATTGAATGAATGGTTTGGAGTACTGATGATTTGTTAGTGTTATCTGCAAATGTGATCTCTCTTTCAATCAGTCTCACTCCTTGATCCTCTAGATATGCTGCATACTTGACTACTGCAACCTTGCTGTCATTTGGATGTGGTCCAATAGCAAAGCCACTTACAATATCATAAATGACGTCTTTCTCCTTTTCCCAAAGGGTATAGGATAAGTTTGATTCAGATCCAAAGATACTCCGAGATGAGTCCACAATCATGCAATAGTGGGTTGGAACATCACATGGTGGCTCTGGATTTCCAAAAGAAATTATGATTGTCATAAAACAATTCTGAATGAATACAAAATACATGCCAGTACCACAGGCAAAAATATTTGGAGAAACAAATAGTGGGACAGCCACCTCTGACTCAAAACTAAGTAATGCCTTGTGTATTCACATATAAGCCACCACGAGAGGTGTCACTCAAAGCAATACAATGTGACAGAATCTCAATAATAACTAGGGTACTACCCTAGTATTTTACTTGCTGGCACTTCTGTGACCCAGAAAAGAACCTAGGAGCCACTCTAGCTGCTGAACTATTTGTTCGACAGCCAACTGCATTCGTTCTTGTCGCTACGTGGTACGTGGTAGCTTTCTAGTCACACACCAAAATGGTGCGTAACTTTGCAAAACGTTCGGCGCTTGATTGCGCGGCGCGAGAACGACCAGAAGAGATGGCGAGAGTCCGAAATGATGGCCAAATCACTACTAGGCGTGCTGTGAAATGTTCGTACTATTCCTCAGTTCTTGGCAGCCAAACAAAGAGAAAGTTCGAATCTGCATCATTGGGCCTTAAGCGCATATAAATATTTGACGCAAATTCGCGTCTTTAGGCCCTAATGGGATAAGCATCATTTCCAAACAAAAGGAACCAGACTCTGAGGGAAATATTAGCTTATCAACACAACTGGTTAATTGTAAGAAGAGTACCATAGATGTATAGATTTACTATAGCAAAATGCGCATTACTTGTAATTCTGAGTACCTTGCTCTGTGCAGTTGTATCCAGTAACTCCTGGGGGGCATATGCATGACCCATCCAATGTACAGGTTCCACCATTTGCACATCGACACTTTTCACTGCAATCATTCCAGTAGATCCCAGATGGACAGCCTGCGGTATTAAAGTTATAGAATCATATTTTTCACAATGTGCAAATATTGAACAGTAAGTAGTATACTTCTGGTACTTAAAATGCCCAAACATGTGCTTTACTGTGGTACACAAGCCATTATTGCCCCTGTATATTGTGCCTATCTGTGTGCATGTGTATGTGTGCGTGTACATGTGTTGCGTGTGTGTGTGTGCGTGTTTGTGTGTGTGTGCAAGTGTTTGTGCGTGTGCATATACCCTACAAAGTCTGGCTGCTACTGAATCGAAATGGCCTGCATTTTACGTGATTCAGGTACAAGTCCTTTTCACATACATTAGTATTAGTACGACATAATCACTACACAATGTATGGTCACATGCAACCATGTATTTCAAAGACATTTGAGTCATCTCGATTGCAGGAACATGGATGGACAGTGTCATGCCCAAAACTGTATTGAGCAACACTAAAGGATTCACTAACCACAATCCAGTTTCCTGGTGGATCCGGTTGTTTGAGTTGTTTGACCAAAGTCACATTTGTGACAAAAATTAGCTCCACTTTCGGGTTGATAGAAGCCCTTCTTACACTCTTTACATGGAGACAGTCCACTCAATGATGCAGTGCCTGGCACACAGAGAGCTACAGTAAATTTAAAGATACATAATCAATTCTTTTAAGACTACAAATTATTGCAATTAATATCAATATAAATTATACTCAACACTGCAAAATGCACAAAACTATATACCTCTGCAGTCTCCCTGTGTTTTACTTCCTTTGGCAATTGTAAAGGTCTCATTAGGACACGGTTTACAATTAAACTGTTCACTCTCATTCTGGTAGTAGCCAAAGGGACATGGGTCACACCTTGGCTTAGGCCCTGAGTTATTGAAGAAGCTACCAGCACTACACGGGACTGGAAAAGAAAACGAGCCATAATTATTATATTAGACATAGTTATAACTCATAACTTTGAGTATTAACTTACTACAGACTTCCTGGTTTTGGGAGAGTATTCTTCTTGGTGTGCATGTTACCTGCGGATTTTCATCTTCTAGTTGCAGTTCTTCTTTTACAGTAATGTTTTGCTTTTGTGATGTTTCTAGATCCGTAAGTGTCAAAGCTAAGCCTGTGGCAATTCTCCATTGAGCTTCAAAATATTGAAAACGAAGTGTCCAACTGATTGTGTCAAGGCAGCTGTCATCACAGTCAAAAGGAATCTCTTCCGAGAAGGTAAAAGTGAGGACCAGTGTGCCAGTGTTGTTAGTTGCGGCACGCTTACGCCTGCTTTCACTTGGTTTACACTGAGCTTCAATAAATGCTGGAATTGGGGCATCTTCTCCACGAATTTCCTTGAATCTCTGTCGTGCCAGGCATGTCTCCTTGGACTGCACATTTCCTTTAAATTCCATTACCCGTTTTTTGACAGCTGAAAGAGAATGTATGAAAATTAGGCTTAAACCAATTATAGCGAGGCTGTGCTGCACAACTTAGGCATGCGAATAATTATAACTAGATTATCACCTAAGAGAAATAAAACCCAATACAAAAGCTACAATGAAACAGTGAACCAAGTAAAACTGTAAATTACTAATGATTAAGACTTTCATGGAATAGTTGTAGAAATCTTAGTGTATGTATCAAGTGCATCACACGTCATGAGTTTATGACCATTTTATCTTAGTTGGGTGTATGAAAAGTTTGGTGTGAGTTCCTTTGTGTTGCAATGCATTATTTGCTTCAGTGTGAAGATTTCAGTGAGTGATATCTTGCTCAGATAACCAAATAGGTGTCAATTCTCCATTGAGCGTCAATAAATACTAAAAAGAGAGTGTCCAACTTATTGTGTCAGGCAGGCAGCTATCATCGCAGTCAAAAGGAATTTCTTTCGAGAAGGTAAATGTGAGGACCAGCGTGCCATTGTCAGTTACTGCACGCTTACGTCTGCTTTCGCTTGCCTCACACTGAGCTTCAATAAATGCAGGAATTGGGGCATCTTCTCCACAAATTTCTTGAATCTCTGCCATGCCAGGCATGTCTGCTTGGATGTGAGGATGCGTGTGCCATTGGCAGTTACTGCATGATTACGCCTGGTTTCACTTGAATTACACTGAGCTTTAATAAATATGGGAATTGGGGCATCTTTTCCACAAATTTCCTTGAGGCTCTGCCATGCCAGACATTAACATTTTCTTTTAATTCCATTACCTGCTTCTTTATAGCTGATAGAGAATGAATGGAAGTTAGGCTTAATATGCAACTACAATCAGCCTGTGTCTAACAGCAAGAATGGAAATAATTATAATTGCCCAAAAGAAACCAAACCCCATAAAATGATACTATGAAGCAAGAAAACTGATATAATTAAGACTTTCCATGGAATAGCTGAGAAATCTTAGTGTTGTATGTGTTAGGGTAGAGGTGGGCGGTATTTTGGTACAGTTAGTTATCTTCGTGTTTACTGGACACCGAGTATTATCGGTACATTAAAAAGGGATATTGAGGTACCGATTCTTTTGGTATTACTTGGTATGAGTTACAATTGTAACAAATATTTCCATACTTAGGAGTGCTAGTCCACAGCAGCAGGCAGGACAGGCAGGAATTAGGTCAACACCAATAGGTTTCAACGTTTACATACACAGAATGTGTCCTCTCCTGTCATGTTTCCTCACTTTTCCTTCTCTTCTGGAAGAGTGACCCTTCATCTCTGGAAGGAAAATTCTTCATGCTGGTGCAATTCCCGACTACCTGCTGGCAGCTGTTGGCTTGGTAGCTAAAGAAGTCTGCTTCACATTTAGGCATCATTTGTAATCGGCCATGATTTCATTCACAATAATTATACAAATTTTACAATATAATATCCAGATGTATCCTAACTTCACAAGTATTTTCAGCAATGCTGGATTACAAATTTATTGCTTTCTGCAAGAAAACAATTGAAACACGTTGAAATACACAGAAGCAGTCAGCTAATTATAGGCTATTTAGGCAGCTTCTAGTAATACTGAGGTATTGGTGGGAATACTTATTCGGTATTGAAAAGCCACTACCGCCCACCTTTAGTATGTGTTGTATCACACACTTTGAGGTCTATGACCATTATATCTTGGCTGGTTGTATAAAGCAGTTTGTGGAAGTTCATTCATGTCGCAGTGCAGTTTTTACTTGGGTGCAGAGATTTCAGCAAGCGATATCTCACTCAGATTACCGGAGTGTGAGCAAGGCTGCTTCCTGACAACACACAGTGTGCAACTACCAACAGATATATATATATAGCTTATCAAGTCGATAGATTGG
Source organism: Ianthella basta (assembly GCA_964019415.1). Classification (NCBI taxonomy): domain Eukaryota; kingdom Metazoa; phylum Porifera; class Demospongiae; order Verongiida; family Ianthellidae; genus Ianthella; species Ianthella basta. Next base: position 3,923,017 of record OZ025877.1, on the reverse strand, counting down.
AAGGTGCCTATCCTGTTGGCTTTGTAAAAGGTGAATAACTTCGTCTGCTGCTGAAAGAAAAATTTTTGACCGCACAAAGAAGGACCTATGCAGATTGTTTTCAAATATACCCATCCGGTCAACCATGAATAAAATATATCCCTCGGTGTTTAAAGCCAACCTTCCCTCTGAGGGTTGGCTACACCTGATTAACCATTGCTGTCATTGTTTGCAGTCAAAGTGTGCAGTAGCATGGACTTGCTACATTCCATTTCAGAATCCTTTAGATAACCATTACCCCAGCTATTATATTACACTTCACTATTCTGCCTGAACCCCGCCTGCATTGTACATTCCCCTTTACTCAATTGCTATGTCTAGATCTCACTGACAGCTACAGCTTAATTCCTTGTTGACCTTGCGATATTGATAATATTGCAAAGGTCAAGGATCATATCAATTTACTAGCCCCAGGGCTCTCATGTGGTCTGAGAAGTAGCAGTGTGTGGTTGACAATGCAACAGAAGATATGATATATTTACATAAGGACACTACTGTGAATCATTTCTGGTGATACCACAATAATAATATAATTATGCTACCTATTCAGGACTTCCATTTCATAAAACTACCCTAATTACGTATGTCCCATTCAAGCACCCTTTAAGTTGGAATTTTGTAGCTTTCTGGTATGCAGTCTTGCCACATTTGACACACATACATGTGGCGGATATAATAATGTGGTGACTAACTAGCCAGTGCATTGCATGCAAATTAACACTGCCAATTAGTTAATTCCATGTTTACCATTAATGCATATCTTACTATAATTCACTGAATCGCCGGATTTAGTGTTTGTTCGTTACCTCATAAAATTGGCACCTCACAGGGAATCAGCTCGAGACACTCAGTGCCAGTTGATGGACTCGGGGGCCATGTTCTTAGTGGGGTGCCGTTCCCCTAGCTGCCTTGTGCCTGAAAAATGAGACATCCTTCATCAGTACTCCGCGGGCCAACATGCCATTTTTACAATTATCAACTGGCCCTTCCACTACCAATCATTGGTGGTCTTGATGCGAGCCATGCCAGTTAAGGGAGTGGGAGGAAGCGAGCTTAGAGGGGTGCTAGTCACCTAGCTGCCCTGCAGCTGAAAGAGTGCTTCCTCTTTTTCCACAGGCTGAGATGCCATTTTGACTACAGTTGCAACCCTTGACAGCAAACAGTATTTTATTTCGCCACAAGAATGTGATGCCACTTCCTGATGGCGTCGTCACATGCCAATGTTACTAATTCTAAGGAATTACACATTAAATTAATTTTGTTACCATTAATTACTAAATTGTAGGCATATGTTCCTTACTATGTGCACTGGCATGTGCTCTGCTTGCTGGCACCCCATGCTATGGTACAGTCTGATTAATGCTGCCCCATGCATGCTCACATGCAATGCACACATGACGTTGCAGGTACTAGTGTACTGCCCAGCTGACATCAACACACGGTCACACAACATGCTGGCGTCAGCAGACAGGTGCCAGTGTGCTGCCATCAACACACCAGAGCAGGCAAGCCCGCCAAAGGCGGGCTTTCCTGCTAGTTGTGACAATGAATACACTCACGTTCACAGTCAGGAATTTCAATTCCATCTTGTTGGTAGTCCCACACACCATCACGGCAATATTGGGGAGGAAAATCTGCAGAGGCTCCTAACTTAAACATGTTCTTGCATGTCAGGGTGCAGTTTAGATCATTAGCTCTCTGTACGCAGTTGACAAAACCATTTCCAGGAACAGGAAGCTGCTCTTGTGCACATGCTGAAACATCTCCTAAAGGTAAGATGCAATATTGCAATATTGCAATGAAATAGGCATTGCAGCACAAGTACATTCAAACAATCCATTTACTAGGAAATAAAACATACGTTTACAGTCATTGTCTTTCAATGTATAACCTTCATTGCAATAACATTGGTATGAGCCCAGGGTATTTCCACATCTGTGTTCACAGTTCCCAGCTTGAGTTGTCATACATTCATCAATATCTGCAAACGTATGACATACACATAAATCTGGTAAAGCAAGACAAAGGTGTAAATGTATAGGTTAGCATTGTCCACTTGTGAATTATTATTACATGTATCTATACAATCTGGATGCAACTCTGCCTTTGCATACATACTGTATGGTAATTGCATACATGACACTGGAAACTAACCAGAGATTTGCAAACATATCTAGAGTGCATCTATATAGACATGTTCACAAAATTAATGCTTCTACATTGTTTTACAAGGAGTATTGAATCACTCTGTGTTTCAATAAATGCACTATCTAACTAGCTGCATAACTATTACCTTTGCATGTCTTCTCATCCTCACTATCCAGACTGACTGCAAATCCAGGTTTACAGTGACATGTATAACTGCCAATGGTGTTGCTGCATATTGAGGTACTTGGGTTGCAGTTATGCTGACCAGTTTCACACTCATTCACATCTAAGTAGGATGAAAATAACTAATAGCCTAATGCTGAATAATAAATCCTCCATTAAATCAGCAACATTACCTACACATTCTTCTTCATCTGACAGTTTATACCCTACTTTGCATTTGCAGTGAAATCCTCCGTCTCTGTTCAGGCAATAAGCACGATCTGGATGACAAGTGTTTGTCATTTCCTCGCATTCATTTACATCTTTGAAGAGTTGAGGAAAAATTGACAGAAGTGCCGATTTACACAGTCCATGCACACTGCATCATTCTACTATATCTATATACTAGGCACCTACATGACAGCATGCATTATAATATTATAGATGAATATTACATAAGTGTACCAACTGAAGATACTTATATATCAATATAACGAATGTGTAAATAAGTAGTACATAATTAGATTTAAGAAGTAAATAATAAGCAATCTATAGAGCAAGCCCACAAGTACTCTATTATGGGCCAAAAGATGAGTGAGGTGGGAAAGGGTTTGCTCTACAAATACCAGCTTAAATGCCAAAAGGAATAGGGCTTGAACCTAATGAACATTTTGACCATTTGTGGTCTACTCCAGGATGAAAGTGAGGTAGGGTATAAAGACTCACCAATGCACTGTGGAGATGACCCTGACCATTGACCACTGCTTTGACATTCTCGTACATTTGATCCAGACAGTTCATACCCAGGGTTACAGCCATAGTTTGCTTTACCTTGATAAAGAGCATTTTCCACATTGACATATCCATTCTGAGGATTGACAAGGTCCCCACAGCCTATGGCTAAGGAAACAAAGCAAGCGAAAGGTTACTGCAGAATTACAATAATATAGTTTTGTATTACGGTAAAACAGGACCTAGATTTGATGCATACTGAAGTTTGTTGGGAACCTACGTAGGATTCTGAATGAGACTGTTAATTATGCATATCGGCAGCATAAAGGCAGCGAGTGAGATTTGATGGTTATAATTACTTTTGTACATATGTATAAGTAAGGCTACATGGATAAGGTAGACTGTAACATTACGCATTTCAGGTATAGTCACACTGAATGATAAAGTAAGTATATATAGTACATGACAAACAAAGCCATGCATGATACAGGTGAGCTATTTGGGAATAGATCATATAAAGTATAGTATGGCTGCAGTACACACAATGCCCTGTACTCACCCTGACTGCAGTCAGCACCAGTCCATCCATCATTGCAGATCAAGCTAGAAGAGCTACAGTATCCATTACTAGGAGTCACACAGTGAGTCCCGCATCTTGTGCTGGGGTCATAATAGTTGGCATTGCAGACCACATTGCCATTACTGTCACAGAAACCATTGGTTGGTGGAATGCAGTGCTTTGTACATCTGGTGCTGGGGCTGAAGTAGTTGGTATTGCAGGCTATATTGCCACTGTTATCACATCTGCCATGAGGTGGAGGAACACAGTGTTTACTGCAACCAGCACTAGGGAGGTAGTAGTTGGGATTGCAGACCACATTGCCATTGCTGTCACAAGAACCGTTGGTTGGAGGAACACAATGTCTACTACAATGAGTGCTGGGGGTATAATAGTTAGCATTGCAGACCACATTGCCATCACTGTCACAGAAACCATTGGTCGGAGGATTGCAGTACTTTGTACACTTGGTGCGGGGGCTGTAGTAGTTGTCCTTGCAGATTATATTGCCATAGTTGTCACATTTTCCATGAGGTAGTGGAACACAGCGTCTACTGCAACCAGCACTAGGGAGGTAAAAGTGGGTGTGGCAAACTACTCTGCCATAATAGTTACAATAACCATGTCCATTGCTTGGAGGAGTACAGTACACTGTGCACTGTGGGCCATAGTAGTTAGTGTCACACTTGAGCGAGAAACTGGTAGCAAGGCGGCCACCGTGATTACCTCCAGTACTATGATCCACTGTAGTGCCTGCTCTTGGTGTCACATGAACTCTCATTGTAGTTAAGTGGTCATCACCACCAAGAAAACCACCATCCAAGTCCCAAGCTTCAAATTTCAGAGTAAACAATCCACCATCATAAGATCGGTCGGTTGAGCTGACTGGGTTGTGAATACGATAAACATTACGAGGACCACCACTACAGTGACGCAGGGCCCGACCGTTGCAGTCTCCATGTGTTCCAGAGTAAATACAGTAGCAGAAGGAGAAATCACAGTCCGGGTTCGTCTGCCACCATCCATCACAATCACCAAAAAACTCAAAATACTTGAATTTGATGTGCACTGTACCTCTTGCTACAGCAAAGTTACCCTACACATAAAAGATGAAGGCACACAATCACAACTATGAATAATATGATAATAAAACATGGAAAACTGGCTCTTGACAAGGAAAGGCGCACGCTGCTCTTCAGAAAAAAGCGTTTTCTCATACCTCTTGTAGGGATATATATATGCCAGTTGCATGGTCACGGCCGTGCTGGCATGCGTCAATAAAGAGTAGAGCCATGAAAAGAGGTATAGCTTTAACCCAGTGACAGAGCTGTATGTAGGCTAGAGACAAGGTGTGATCGATGGAATGTGGCTCCAACAAGCGACAACTTCACCTATTCATTCGTGAAGACTCATTTCAGTATTGCATATCCCTTTTGCCAATGCATAGCTCACTTAGCTACATGTAGCGTTCATTTTGACTCCCCCAATGGCTGTGCGCGCCAACTTTTGTGTACACACGGCAAAATTGACATGAATATCATTGAACGGTTCAAGCATACAATGTTGAGTAGTACGTGGTGTTCACCATGTCTGTCACACAATAGCTCCACACAATCATTCCATGACTGCCTAGCTACCCAAGAGACTGCAGCTGTTGCTTCTGACCAGACCCACTAATCTGTGATTGGGCAACAGTTCGCTCATTGACAAGGAGAAATACAGGCTGGAAGTGAGACTAGACACATTACACAGCGAGGTTGCTGAATTATAACAACAAACAAACTCTGCTCAAGCATTCTCAATTGCTGCATTCAAAACCTTGCGCACAGCATGCACACGGTGATTGGTCTGAATCGAGCAATGCTAGCTGCAACTATATGAGTGCTTGAATAGGAACATCAGAAGGTATGTATGTAGCTATCATACTTTACAGACCAACCTGCTGACTTGAAAAGATGCCCCAGAGCAGAAAGAGCAGAATAGCTGGCATGGCTATAGCTAACCGGTTTGGTTATACTGAACCATAAAGACGGTCTAGCTTGAGGCTCTTTTATGCTAGGTACCTGGAACTGACACCTTTCAATTACCAAAAATGTTGTTGTATACAATATCATATCAATATACAGATGTTTTTACAGGAAATGTTTAACTCCATTTCAGAAATTGTTTAGCTTCATTAACAGTTGGTGGCAGATCAACACAGCAAATTTAAGGCATAACTCCCAATGTACGTGTATTGGTCATAGCTACATGTGTATACCCCTCATCACCTTACACACTGATTTGGCTCACCGAGTTCTAGTCTCCCATCAAGCCCATGTTTCTCTGCGAGCTTATATATTATTGCGCTAAACTGCAGGAACGTCAGTGTATTCCTATGAATGTATTTTGTGTAGCGCAGGCCGTGAACACCACTTTGACTTTCTTTGTTATGTTGTCTGGTATCCTATATAAGTGCCTGTACACAGTTTGTGATTGCCTTAGTGCTCAGTGCAGTTGCCAGTGTACCCGCGACCGTTGCGTGCACGCTCCCTCACAGCGATCCCGGGCCGTCGATCATCGGCCCACGATTACATTGGCGTAGTCGGCAGCATAGCCTCACAGCGGATCGAGATGGCAGAACAGAGCGGCCTTGGAGCGAGTGGAGTACCTTTCGGGGAAGTTGGAGCGACGTCCCGTCCCTTGGTGCTACTGAAGCCGTACATCGGAGTAGGAGACTGGCGTGATTTGATGGAGCACTTTGGCGTAGCAGCCGTAAACAGCAGGTGGGAGGTTGCTGCGACCCTCCTGTGGCTGCGGGTGTGTATGGTCGGAGGAGCGGAGACGGCTTTCAGGGGACGTGCGGAAGCTGCTCGAGGGAAGTCCAACGGCACCGAGGCGTTGAGGGAGCGAGCCGTCCCTCGCAGCAAGCGTGAATCGTGTTTGGTCGAGTTGTTGGGACGTCAGAAGCGTCGGGGCAAAGACCGGGCCACCTTCGCAAAGGACTTGGAGTCACTCACTCACTATCCAGGACAGCTAGAACATCCCCAGCTGGCTTTCAGGGTGAACCAAAGCGACACTCTGGAGTCTGCAGGTGAACACAAGGAGCATCGTCAATCTACACAGCAGCTACCCATGGAGAGGCGAACAGCCACCAGATCGATAGTGTTCTGATCCTAGTGTGAGACCGTTTGAGGAATCTGGGACAGATTCTTACAGAAGAGGGAGCTATGTAACAGTGCTCAGTGTGGCTTCTCCTCATGTGACTGTCACTTGTGTTTGTATGTGTTGATTCTATGTCATGCAATGTATTAGTCTATTACTGTGAATGTGTTTTCTGTAGCGCAGGCCGTGAACACCGCTTTGACTTTCTTTGTTATGTTGTCTTGTATCCTATATAAGTACCTGTACACAGTTTGTGATTGCCTTAGTGCTCAGTGCAGTTGCCCAGTGTACCCGCGACCGTTGCGTGCACGCTCCCTCACAGCGATCCCAGGCCGTCGATCATCGGCCCACGATTACATGTTTACCAATGCCACATAGCTTCATCAAGGATATCTCGACATGAGTAGTAAAGCATAGGAACAGATTTGAGTCACATGACATGTACAGGTATACAACACTACACTCCATGTTATACCAGAAGTGAGGCCCCGTACACCAGACACAATTGAGTGCACTGATTAACTTACAAAGCATAGTAAAATATAACTAGTCCGGGGGATTTAAGCCTGGCAAACTAGTAATATCTGAAGTCTTAGTACAAAACAAAGCAGATGTAGCGACAGCTCAACTCAGAGAAAAACTAAACAATAGCTGAATAACTGGCCGCTAGCATGAGATTAATGTCTGTTCTATGTTGGTCACATGGTGTACATCTTCGTAGTTACAGTTGTACATTCTCATGGAGAGCATTGATACACCCTAGCATACTGCATGTAAGCTGTTTACCATTGTGTAAACAAACATGCACACTAGTAGAAATATGCAGTCACTGATATTAAATTTTAAAAGGAAGTAGGAAATTGGTACCCTAGCAGGAAGTGGTGAATACAACAGTAATAAAAAGTCTGTGAATGCAATTCTCTCCTATACCCTATCCAATACACATTACAGTGGTCAAACTATATAGACTCAGTGGTTGTGCAGTACTCGCCCAGAGGGTAGGATCTGACTGTGACATTATGATCCAGCGCAGCTTTACATAATATTTGGGCCTCTGTTGGCAGAGCGTTAAGCTGTTTAATCTTAGCGCTCAAAGATGATGCAATAAAGGTCAAGGTCACATGCAACTGATTCCTTTATTGGCCATCTGAGAGCGCTGAATTTGAACAGTGCAAGGCCTGCCAACATGGTCTAAATGTTTTAATGCTGATCACATGACATCTGTCCAATGAGATTCAGAGGCACCTGTCTCGAATGTGTTGTTACTTACGAATAATTATTGGCTCAGGTCAGTGGAAAAGATGTAGCACTTCCTTATTAATAATTCATAATCTCTCCGAGTGCAACACTGCAGACAGCCACCAGACCTCTTCTGTGAATTTTCCAAGACTTTTCTAACCTTCAGGCCAAGCGTTCTTCCAGCTGTGCCATGTCTCCAGCCGACATCTCCAATTATGGGACCAGCTACAAGTGCTCAGCCAGCAGTTTCTCCGTACTGGACACAACAAAACGCAACGCCATTCACTGTATGCGCCATCTCCAACACGTTGGACTTCTTACGGGAGAATCACGTGCGAAGTAATTGGAATACTTCTCAGAGATTTAGGATCATTGTTTAGATGCCTGTAACCATGGCAATGAAATCTATACAGTACTTACATAATTCCTTACTAGAGGACACAAGTTCTTATGCATTATCAGTAATTAGTGCATTATTCAGATCAATGTGAGTTGGTAAGGTTTACCTATGAAATGTATACATGGGGATTTCCCTGCCAGAATACACAAGTCCTCTAGGTGCAGACAGTTTCGGTATCAGTAACTATGACATAATACTAAAGTGCAAAGGGTTAAGTGCCAGTAGATATGACATAATACTAGAGTGCAGTGGGTTCAGTGCCAGTAGCTATGAATATTTCCTACTACTTGCTAGGCCTGGTATGGTTATTATAATGTCAACAAAGCTATGAACAATATATTATATTTAATACTGTCATCATCTACACATACATAATTATGCTAATACAGTAGTCCAGCTAGTCTCTGTAGTTGCACAATATCATCCAGAGGGTATAGGATCTGGGTGACCCAATGACCAGCAGCTTAACTACTGTGTCAAATTCCTTATCAGTGTTTTTCTCCTGAAAGTGCATGTTGAATTGAAACTGCACAAATTCGCATTGTAACCATAGCTATGTGTTGCTATTTACACTGTAGCTATAGCTACAAAGAGGATATTTACTATGTAGAGTGGAACTGAAAAGGAAATAGCCAAAGTTATATAAATCTTCCTTACACCCTCTCACATTTAGGACAGCTATAATGCACCAGTGTGTAGGAGAGGTAGCTACTCTTCTGGGCCTGGGAATAGCTAGCTACATTGAAGTCACAATTTTCAATTTCTAAAGACAATAGCTGATGCACTTCCTCAGCTTCAGCTTAATGACTGAAACATTAAACCTAATTAGGCCTCACGTACTATGTATGTTTCATAGTGTTGTCCCTGTTTGGCTGTTTTTCTCTTTGTGGGTATTCTTATAACTAGCGGAGAGACCTGCCCCTTGGGTGGGTCTCTCCACATACTTGACGTGACGGACACCGGCTGATAATGCACCAGCATGTTCATGGACTGGGCACCAACTAGATATTGTTTAAGGAGAATGCAATGACAACATGTCATAAGCAGAATTGATACTCCAGCGTAGCTGTACCTTATGCTAGTAGTGTATTGTTGGGTATCCCATATAGTACGGTGGAACACTTAGCTAGCAAGGGAAACTTCAGGATGCTTAGCTGATGTAGGTTAGTCAATCACTCATCACTACTTCACAAACTCTTATATCCGCGTACTTCCAAGATCATACCTTCACTTCATTTCAGAGGGGCAGCAGCTGCTGCAACTAGGAACCCATGTTAGCAATTTGCAAGGTGACTGAAGGTAGTAGAGTTCACAATAGGATTATTGATACGTTGAGCTCACGATGACTGGTGCATGTGTAGCTACATATGCATTAATTTAATGCTGTTGTGCAGAATTCAAACTGACCTTCCATCGCCACCACTGCCGGGCTTGTGGCAAGGTGAGCATATGGTGTGTGTGTGTGTGTGTGTGTGTGTGTGTGTGTGTGTGTGTGTGTGTGTGTGTGTGTGTGTGTGTGTGCGTGTGCGTGTGTGTGTTGTGTGTGTGTGTGTGTGTTGTGTGTGTGTTGTGTGTGCGTGTGTGCACGCACATGTGTGTGATGTGTTGTGTATGACATTCTGTTGGGTTTGGTTGAGGAAAGTGCAGGAGTGAGGGGGGTTGTGTAAACAATGTGTAACATGAGCTGACTGAGGTGCTAGTGTGCGGTTGGAGGGCGCATAATTAGATTACCAACTGGATGTGTGTCACATTCTAGGGGCGGGAACGGTTTGCGCACTGGCACTGCGTGATGTAGAATAAAATGGCCGATCGGCGCCGCAGAAAAAAGACAGTGCATTTTCTACAGCAGGGAAGCTTGGGAAGTGCCAACCCCAAATGAACATGGCCCAGGATGTCCTCAACTGGCATGGTGAATTTGGAGGCGGCCCTTGAGCAGGACAGATTTTTTACGGTGACAAACATATATATAAAACAAACAAACAAACAAACAAAGAATCGGTGCATTATAGTAAGATGATGATGATGATAATTTGCACACGGCTAGCTTACATTACTCATACTGGGCAACATGCCCCAGATTAACATAGCCTGGCATCTATTATATATGGGAAAATAGTTCTGGCACAATGCTATACATCGAGTTGTGCAGGGTTGTAGCCACAGAGCTACTCAATCAGAATACATGTATAGATATGCTCTGCCACAAACCAGATCGAGACAGCCAATTAATGAGACTAGTACATTGCCTGGTTAGCTCATGAATTTCTGCGCAAGAATACTGATGATTTTTATTAGTTGCAAGCCGGGTTGTGATGTCAGAGCACAATTGTAATCTGATTGAGTTGCACTGTGTGGGCTGTATCCTGCACAACTCAATGTTCAGCAAAGTCCCAGACCTAAATATTCCATGTATAAAATGAGCCTGGACGGGCAAGGCTAAGTTCAGCTAATGTGTACCTATGATTTCTGGGAAACTGTGCAGGAGCGGTGCCTATAAACTTCCGTGGTTAACTTGATTTATGGCTACCACTTCAATACAAGAAGCTAAAACAAAAACTCCACAATTGCAATTGATAAGACATTACCGTCAGTACAACACTGGCAGGCTACTTAGGGTCAACCTTAAAGTACGTATATCACAGCAAAATTACAATATTAACTCTTAAAGCTTCGACTTTGTGTGCTCATGCTAAAACCAGGACATCTAGCTATAATCTAGATACTTTTAGCTTGCTATAGGCTACGCACGAATAACTAGCTGTTTCATGTAGCTTGCGCTCTTACTGCAGACCTCTACCAAACTCACCTGTTAAAAGTAAACTGTGTTGTATTGTATGTTTCTGTAGGTGTATGAGGCTCTTCCGACGCACCAGGGAATCAAGGTGGCGCTATCAGCTCATGGGTTATCAAAGTCGACTACCATAAGCATCAAATCCGGTAGGGCCTATGGTTACTTATGCAGTGTCATCACCATACGTGAGTCTATTTACAATCCCGTTCCTGTGCTCAGCCATCCATGGTTTTCATAGTTCTTTTAGCTTGCTATAGGCTACGCACGAATAACTAGCTGTTTCATGTAGCTTGCGCTCTTACTGCAGACCTCTACCAAACTCACCTGTTAAAAGTAAACTGTGTTGTATTGTATGTTTCTGTAGGTGTATGAGGCTCTTCCGACGCACCAGGGAATCAAGGTGGCGCTATCAGCTCATGGGTTATCAAAGTCGACTACCATAAGCATCAAATCCGTGAAGCCTACCGGTAGCCAGCAGCCATTTTCTCCCTGTATGCATTATCTATGGAATGGGGCAATGAATATGATTAGCAATAGGCTTTGCACAACAGCATAGAGCAGTTGGCCAACATTGCAAAGCATATCATAGTCTAGGCCAAATTATATTGTTAAATGCATTTAACTAAGATGGCTGTAGCCACATAAATATGTAATCTTCTGTGCATTACACCAGAGCATAGACTGTGCCGGTTAACTGTAACTTTGTGGAACAGCAAATGCAGATACACCATTAGCTAGACAAAGTATGTATATTAGCAAAGGACATGATGTAGCACCACCACACTGTGCCATTGGCATTGGCCAGACAAAGTAAGCCCTATGGTTACTTATGCAGTGTCATCACCATACGTGAGTCTATTTACAATCCCGTTGCTGTGCTCAGCTATCCATGGTTTTCATAGTTCAACTCGGAGAAAACCAGATCAATGGCTGAATGATATGTATGAGATTGTATACTATGGTAGTGCGTTGGTCAAATTGTTTCATGTACAAATTTGAAGTCTACCATAATAATGCTAACATTATTAGGCTTCTACTGTATCAACAATGGCACACAGTGAGAGACCCAATACAGCAGCGCATCATACAAAAGTGATTATCAATTATATTATGTAAGCGCAAAATGTATTATGCCAAACTAAGTAGCTGTGGCCATGTATGCTATTGTGCTCCTTCTGCTCTGGGATCATTTTATACTTTTGACTGACAAGCCAGGCATGTCAGTAAGATAATCAGATTCATAGCCTTGTTGACCCAATATCTGCCCAGCAGGAACTAGGAAATATTCATATAGCTACTGGTACTAAACCTGTCTGCACTCTAGAAGGGACTAGGTAATTCATAAACATTGTTAGTGTAGCTAGACCTGTGATCTGGCAGAGACTGGAAATTCCCCATGTTGTCATAGGTGCAATTATACTTTTTCACACATAATAAGCATTGTTAAGACACACACTGTTTATACGATGCATTTGTTGTGTGTCATAAGCAATTTATACAGTAGTCACATACATTCCTTACTAGAGTACACAAGTTCTCGTGCATGATCAGCAATTAGTGCATCAGTGTGAGTTGGTGAGGTATATATACCTATGACATTAACACATAGGGATTTCCCTGTGAGAATACACAAGTCCTCTAGGTGCAGACAGGTTCAGTACTAGTAGCAATAATGTAATACTAGAGTGCAAAGGGTTTAGTACCAGTAGATATGAATATTTCTTACTATACCTGCTATCTAGGCCTGGTATAATTATAATATTACTATTGTGTCAACTAGGCTATGAATATAATTAATACTGTCACCAACTACACATACATAATTATGCTAACACAGTAGCCAAGTTAGTGTATAATGGGCAACATGCCACAGATTGACGTAGCCTGGCAGCTAATTTATATGGGAAAATAGGCCTGGCACAATGCTATACATTGAGTTGTGCTGGGTTGTAGCTCACAGAGCTACTGAATCAGATTACATGTACAGATAAGCTCTGATATACTACAAACCAGATCAAAGACAGCCGATGAGACTGCACACCGCCTTGTTATAGCTCGTGATCATGATTCACTGCACTAAGACTGATGATGCTTATTAGGTGCAAGCTGGGTTGTGATGTCAGAGCACAACTGTAATCTGATTGGGTTGCACTGTGTGGGCTGTAACCTGCACAACTCAATGCACAGCAAAGTCCCAGACCTAAATATTCTGCATATAAAAGGAGCCTGAATGGGCAAGGCTAATGTGTTTATACTTATGGTTCTAGGGAAATATGCAGGAATGGTGTCTAATAATTTCTGTGGCTGATTTATGGAATACAAGAAGCTAGAGGAAACATGCTACAACTGCAATTGAGAATACATTGCCATCAATGCAGCACTGGCAGACTAGGTAGTGTGAACCAAGATGCTACGTATGTCACAGTCTGTACCTTATGCTTCAACTTTGTGTGCTCATGCTAAAAGTAGGACATCTGCAGGCTATATCTAAATAGCTTGCTATATAGACTGTCTGGCATAGCTGCGCATGAATAGCTAGCTTGCTTCAGCAATAGCTAGCTTGCTTCAGCAATAGCTAGCTAGCTAGCGCTCTTAGCTAGCTACAGCAGATCTCTACAGAATTCACCTATTTTGTTGAGTTATATTTCATAGTTATGCAGCTTTACGATGCTCTTCCGACGCGCCAGTCACTATATCGACTCATGGTTATCAAAGTCGGCTGCCATAAGCATCAATTCCATGAAGCCCTGGCTACCTGCATCAGCCAGCAGCCATTTTCTCCCTGTATTGCCTCATCTTGGTGTAGCAATAAATATGATTAGCTATAGGTTCATATAGCGCAACTGGTGCCAATATTGCATGCGAACTGTACTTAATTTATCTCAAAATTAATGATCGTTTTTCACATCTTTCTTGCCATGCAGTCACTGCACGCAGCTGCAGTCCACTTACATGTGCCACTTTCTTGCAGCAAGCATGCATGACTATGCATGTGTCTCCTTGTCATATCATGCATGGCAGTATTATAATAATATTATTATTATATTATATATTAAGCTCTATCATCTCATGATCATTACTACACAGTCATATATATATGATCATGCTGCAGCCTTGTCTTAAGCTTGCATTATATTGTTGCAATTTAATTGCTTGTGTATACACACATGCAATCTTCATGCAAGGATGGATTAATAGCTATGCAGACATATCTGACTGATCAGTCTAATCTGACTGAAAACATGATTGATCATATAATAACAGACATCATAATAATCATTACATAATTAATTGGATGTGTAATCTGGCTAAAGCTGTAAATGGCCTAATTTAGCACTACAATACTAAAGGTAGTCCTAGGACCAATTCTAGTTCTGTGTTCAGGTGTGGTTCATCCTTCACTCCTCAATCTCTGCAGCAATTAAGTAACAAGAGTCAAGCATAATGTACATTATAGATGCATGCGCTCAATAGGCTACGAACAGCAGCTGATATAGCAAGACAATGATGCTGTGTTTCCAGTAGCCATTTAACAATGAAATGGTTACTCAGGTGATGTGGGTGGGGCAAAGTGACACCTGATGATGAAATGATCAAATGAATCATTGCTTCTCTACATTTGTTTACTGCTACCACTTTGCTCCAATTATATACAACATATTTGAATTATAATTTAATATAAATTGCTTTTGTATTTTTAAGGTATGCATGCAATATACAGTAGACTTACTGCAGTTGAGGGCAGAAAGTGTGGTAGATTTGACACTGTCAAGTGAATCACCATAGACATTCATTGACATTCTGTGCGATTACTGTTGCTTCTTGCATTGCGTCTTCAACCCTATCATTGCCAACGAATACCACTCCATAATTGATGACCCCAGCATCAGTTGCACTTTGCACAGCTGCCCTCAGACTGAGCTACCTCAGGGGAGTAACGGTGTTTGAAGTAGTGAATCACACCGTCAGTATGTAAAGATTGCAACGACTTTTGGCACGCCAACCCGGGCCTGCTTTCATTCTTGAATATCTCTAGGCACTCTTGTATAGTCTCTGCTGTTGCAGTGCCTCTATTCCCAACACCTGCCAGGTATGGAATTGCCTCAATTGCATGTATGGCTTGTGGTGAATTTAAGAATAGGGGGCTCTTCTCACTATTTGCTAATTTTGAGTTAGTGGTACTCGGTGGAAGCACAGTAAGATGGGCTCTTCATTGCACTTTATGTGCTTCAATAGCTGCTTCCATTCCTGAGATACGCTCGCTCAAAGCACATAGAAAAATTCACTCGGTGCCATTATGAGAAAATGGTCTGTAACTTTTCCATAAAAATATCTGTAAACATGGTGACAGCGTAACTATTCTTTCTGTTTTGAAGCGCAGGAAAGGACTACAAGTTTCAAACTTGGCCAGGTACAACAGAAGTAAAAATCGGAATTTACTGTGAACATTACTCGGTAGCATGTTTGTCTGTAGTGACACTTTATACATTGCGATAAGTGGGCCCTTTTGTCAAATCTGCTCACGTATAAGTGTCATACAATGCAATACAATGCGACAGAATCGCAATAATAACTAGCCAAACCAGCAAATTCTTATAAGGAATATGAAACTCCAAGGACTATAGCCAGAAGGGCAAGAAACTGGGCTGGAACAATGGTGTGGGTGGGAATACAGGTGGTCATGTGGGCGGGCGTATGCTTACAATCCAGTAAAGTAGTTCCTGCCATGCCTGAACCCCCATTTTGTGTATATATAATCACCACGCCTTGTACTTTGACCTACGTACCACTGATTAACAAGGTTCCAGATTGGGCCAAAACGTTTGGAAAGAATGTGACAATGATCAGCTGTCCTAGCTTCAATGTACTGCCTAGTGAAGCTTCCAATTACCAAGAATGTATACACCTAGTCACGTACACAACACAAAGATTTTCTAAGTGAAACCTGGAATTATCAAAGAATATATACCGGGCTGTACAAATCACAGTCATCAGAGGTCCTACAAGTCTGATGCTCACTTCAGTTGATAGCCTGGAGAAGCACATCTTGCACACTACAGCTGTATGAAATCAGTTTTGGTAACAATCAGCAATTTCTCTGTATCTGTTGTTTCGTAAATTCCAGTTAATGTATCAATACAGTGAACTCAAGAAAAGCATCATTTTCAACAAAAGGAACTACTGTATTACTTAGCCAAGTCAGCAGACCTGGGTTAAGAGAGTACCATAGATACATGGGTTAACCATGCATAATACTGAAACTCTCCAATATATGCTCAAGCAAAGTGTGTTTACTTGTGAACTACTTGTAATTCTGAGTACCTTGCTCTGTGCAGTTGTATCCAGTAACTCCTGGGGGGCATATGCATGACCCATCCACTGTACAGGTTCCACCATTTGCACAATCACACTTTTCACTGCAATCATTCCAGTAAGTGCCAGCTGGACAGCCTGCAATATTGAAGTTATAGGATAGTTAGTTGTAATGTCCAATTATGGACAAAGTATAAAGGAGAATGTAGTACAAATTGAAAAATGCATGCAAATGCCCCTGCATAATATAGTGTTTGTGCTTGTTGGTGTGTGTGCGTGCATTTGTTGTGTTGTGTGTGTGTGTGTGTGTGTGTGTGTGTGTGTGTGTGTGTGTGTGTGTGTGTGTGTGTGTGTGTGTGTGTGTGTGTGCGTGCATGTGTGCGTGTGTGTGTGTGTGTGTGTGTGTGTGTGTGTGTGTGTGTGTGCGTGTGTGTATGTGTGTGTGTGTGTGTGTGTGTGTGTGTGTGCGTGTGTGTATGTGTGTGTGTGTGTGTGTGTGTGTGTGTGTGTGTGTGTGTGTGTGTGTGTGTGTGTGTGTGTGTGTGTGTGTGTGTGCATGCATGTGTGTATATATGTGTGTGTGATTGCATGCGTGCATGCATGTGTGCATGCATATGTGCTTGTGTGTGTGTGTGTGTGTGCACGAGCAAGCACAAGTGACATTTATTATAATATACAAATCACTTCTGGCTGCTACTGAATCGAAATAGCATGCATTTTACATGATTTTAGATTATAAGTCTTCTCTATGCACATTAGTATTTGTAGGGCATTATCACACAATGTAAAGTCACATGCAACCTTGTATATATTGTAAAGACATTTCAGTCACCTCGATTGAAGGAACATGGATGGACAGTTTCATGCCCTAAACAGTGTATTGAGCAACACTAAAGGATTCACTAACCGCAATCCAATTTTCTGATGGATCCAGTTGTTTGAGTTGTTTGACCAAAGTCGCATCTCTGACAATAGTTAGCTCCACTTTCGGGTTGATAGAAGCCCTTCTTACACTCCTTACATGGAGACAGTCCACTCAATGACGCAGTGCCTGGCGCACAAAAAGCTGCAGTATTGGTATATATATACCCAATTCTTGTAAAGACAAAATTATTGATTTATTGCATAGTATAATCATAATCAATATTACAAATTTATACATAAAACTGTACCTCGGCAGTCTCCCTGATGTTTACTACCTTTGGCAATGGTAAAGGTCCCATTAGGACATAGTTTACACTCAAACTGCTCACTCTCATCCTGGTAGTAACCAAAGGGACATGGGTCACACCTTGGCTTAACTCCAGAGTTCTTGAAGAAGCTACCAGCACTACACGGGACTGTAAAAGGAAAGCAAACAATATATACATGTAATAGACATAGTACTAACTCATAATTAACTATTAACTCACTGCAGACTTCCTGGTCTCGAGAGAGTATTCTTCCTGATGTGCACGTTACTTGCGGATTATCATCTTCTAGTTGCAGCACTTCTTTCACAGTAATGTTGTGCTTTTCTGATGTTTCTAGATCTGTAATTGTCAAAGGTAGGTCTGTAGCAATTCTCCATTGAGCTTCATAATATTGCAAATGGAGCGTCGAACTCATTGTGTCAAGGCAGCTGTCATCACAGTCAAAAGGAATCTCTTCCGAGAAGGTAAATGTGAGGACCAGTGTGCCAGTGCTGTTAGCTACTGCACGCTTACGCCTGCTTTCACTTGATTTACACTGAGCTTCAATAAATGCAGGAACTGGGGCATCTTCTCCACGAATTTCTTTGAATCTCTGCCGTGCCAGGCATGTCTCCATGGAAGTCACAATTCCTTTAAATTCCAATACCCGCTTCTTGACAGCTGAAAGGGAATAAATGGAATTTAGGCTTAATAGCCAATTACAGTGAGGCTGTGCCCCACTGCTTAAGCATGCAAATACAGTACAACCTCCCTTATCTGGACCTCATAGTTATGGGCACCTTCCTCTAACAGGCAGGCAAAAGC
Organism: Ianthella basta; assembly: GCA_964019415.1. NCBI lineage: Eukaryota > Metazoa > Porifera > Demospongiae > Verongiida > Ianthellidae > Ianthella > Ianthella basta. The sequence continues at coordinate 3,904,493 of OZ025877.1, read as the reverse complement.
AAATTTACAAATACACTTCTTAAAATGTGTATGTACTGTATTACAGTACAGTACTATATGTACTATATTACAGTATAGTACTCTATGTACTGTATTACAGTACATATAGTACATTACACTGCCTGTCCCATGGTGCCCGGTTAAGGGAGGTTCTACTGTAATTAAAACCAGATTATCACCCAAGAGAAATTAAATCATAGGGTTTGTGGGGCACGGGACACAGGGCACAGCTTCACTGTAATTGGCTATTAGGCCTAATTTCCATTTATTTTCTTAAAGAGCTACAATAAAACAATGAACCAAGTAATACTAATATTATTAGGAATTTTATTGGATTAGCTGCAGAAATCTTAGTGCATGTATGCGTTGCATCACACACTATGAGGTCTATGACCGTTGAATCTTAGCCGGTTGTACGAAACAGTTTGATGGGAGTTCTTTCATGTCGCAGTGCACTTGCTCAGATATTACTCATAACACACTGTGTGCAACTACTGACAGATTGCATATTACAGCTTGTCAAGTTGACAGATGGAAAGGTACCTGCCTAAATCCTGTTGGCTTTTTAAAAGCTGATTAATGTCATCTACTGCTAAAAGAAAACAATGTTGACCACACAAAGGAAGTCCTATATGCAGAACTCTTGGAATGTGCCCACCCTCTTAACCGGGAATGAACTGCTTCCCTGGTGTACATAGCCAAAGTTAAATTACTTATGGGATTAGCTAAGCCTGATTAACAATATATAATTGCTGTCATTATTTGCAGTTGCAGTGTGCAAAAGCATAAACTCGCTACCCTCCAGACCGGAAATTATCCCATTCAAGCATCCTTTAACTTAGAATTCTGTAACCTTCTGGCGCACGTGCAGTCTGCCACATTTGACATGCATAAACAGGAGACAATATTTAAATGGTGGCTAACTAGCTACACAATTATCACTGCTACAGTTAGTTATATCCATGTTTACCATTGTGACAATGAGCACACTCACGTTCACAGTCAGGAATTTTAATTCCATCTAGTTGGTAGTCCCACACACCATCACGGCAATATTGGGGAGAAATATTCACAGAGGCTCCAAACTTGAACATGTTCTTGCACGTCAGGATACATTTTAGATCATTATTTCTCTGTACACAGTTGACGGAACCATTTCCAGGAACAGGAAGTTGCTTCTCTGCACATGTTGGAACATCTCCTATAGGGCAAGGTGCAATATATTGCAATGAAAAGGCATTGCTGCACAAAGTATATTCAATCCATTCACTAGAAAATATAGCACTTACGTTGACATTCATTCTCCTTCAGTGTGTAACCTTCATTACAATAACACTGATATGAGCCCAGGGTATTTCCACATCTGTGTTCACAATTCCTAGCTTGAGTTGTTGCACATTCATCAATATCTGCATGGTGTATGGTAAACACAATAATTATGGCAAAGCAAGGTAAAGGAGTAAATGCATTATATGCATATAGCACTATCATATTGCTGTTACAGCACGTTACTCACATATTATCATTACCTTTATATGGAATCAAGATGCAACTTAAAGTTTAACTCTGCTTTTGCATACATACTGTATGGTAACTGCATATACACAACACAACTTACAACATGATTTGCCATGTATTTAACATATCCTGGAAACCAACCAGAGATTTGCATTATTAAAGATATCTAGAGTGCATATACATATGTTCACAAAATGCCTCTAGATGTGTGTTTCAATAATTGTACAATCTATCTAGCTACGTACATAACAATTACCTTTGCATATCTTCTCATCCTCACTATCCACACTGACTGCAAATCCAGGTTTACATTGACACATGTAACTGCCAATAGTGTTGCTGCATATTGAGGTACTTGGATTGCAGTTATGCTGACCAGTTTCACATTCATTCACATCTAAGTATAGTATAAAAAATACTTTAATTAACTAATAGCCTACTGCTAAATAATAAATAAGCCATATGAATCAGCAACATTACCTATACATCCTTCTTCATCTGACAGTTTATACCCTACTTCACATATGCAGTGAAATCCTCCAATGCTGTTCAGGCAATAAGCACGATCTGGATGACAAGTGTCTGTCATTTCCTCACATTCATTTACGTCTGTGAAGAGATGAGGAAAAAATCTACAGAAGTGGCAATTTACACAGTCCATGCACATGGCATTTTTCTATGACCACATATGCAAAAACAACTTACAATATGATACCAAAGCACCTTGATATGAGTGATACACACTCAAATGCCAGCGGCTATCACATTACCGTTTAGGCCAGATTGCAGCATTTATATACAGTGAATTTCAGGAAGGTCAGCTATATAGCATCAGGCTGCTTCTGTTCATGCACTGACTCTAGGCATTGGTTAGTTATTGAGCATTAGACACATGGTGGGTAGCTTCAATTATCAAGACATTTAGGTCCCGAAAGGGTGTTCTTCAATTGCAAAGGGGTACAAAACAGATCATGATCATCATCCCCTTTGCAATTGAAGAAGGCCCTTTTGGGGCTGAAACGTCTTGCTAATCAAAGCTACCTACCTCAGGTTTTACACTCAATAGCTAACCAGTGCCTATATATAGACGTGGTAATAAATCTCTACTCTATCATGCACTGGCTATTTCACAGATTCGTCTATCTCAGACTACGTGTCACCAATACTTATTACTCTAGATGAAAAATAACTGGTCAGCCCAAAAGAAGAATGAAAAGACAAAGGCAAGACAGAGAAGGCCACTGAAAAGCAGCACCACAATGACATTCACAAGGACAACCAGCAGTCCCGCTGTATTGACGATGATTACGAGCCACTCTGCAAATAAATTTTGTAAGGAAGAATGACCCGAGCTTCGAGTTCCTTCTTAAGCACGTGAGTTGGCACAAGAGGCCTACAGGAGAGTTGTGCTGATGATTTCCCACAGTTGACCACCAATTACCCAGGTGGCTATCAGTACATTCACATCTACCATATGTGACTGTGGTATAACAGGATTTAAGAAGCCGTTTCCAGTATATAGTTTCTTAAATTCTATACCACTGAAAAGCTAGGTTTCATATTGCAGTTTTTCCAAGGTGTGGAATTCAATCACCCACCTTGCCCCAGCAAATTAAAGGAGTATAATATGTGAATAATTAGGACAAAGGTTCTGCCCGACTTCTCTCTCTCTATATATATTTTGAATTATTATACTGCATAATTATACAGGTTAAGTAATAGATCATAACATCTATACAGAATAGTATATATAGCCTAAGAACATATATTATGCCCTGTACTCACCCTGACTGCAGTCAGCACCAGTCCATCCTATGTTGCATGTCACACCAGAGGAGTTACAATAACCATTACTGGGAGTCACACAGTGTGTCCCACATCTTGTGCTGGGGTCGTAATAGTTGGCATTACAGATAATATTGCCGTAGTTGTCACAGTGACCATGGAGGGGAGGAACACAGTGTTTAATGCAACCGCTGCTAGGGAGGTAGTAGTTGGTGTGGCAAACTACTCTGCCATAATAGTTACAATATCCATGGCCATTGCTTGGAGGGGTACAGTACACTGTGCACTGGGGACCATAGTAGTTAGGGTAACAGGAGAGTGCGAAACTGGTATCAAGGCGGTCACTGTGATTTCCTCCAGTACTATGGTACACTATAGTACCTGCTCTTGGTGTCACATGAACTCTCATTGTAGTCAAGTAGTCATCACCACCAAGAAACCCCCCATCCCTGTCCCAAGCTTCAAACTTTAGAGTGAATGATCCACCATTATAGAATTGGGTGATCGGGTTGGGCATAACATGTGAAAACTGATGCTCACGAATATGATAACCACCAAGAGTTCTACCTCCATTGGGACAGTGAACACAGCAATCTCCGCGTGCTCCAGGGTAAGTACAGTAGCAGAAGTAGAAATCACAGTCCGGGTTCTTCTGCCACCCTCCATCACAATCACCAAAAAACTCAAAATACCGGATCTTGATGTGCACTGTAGCTCTTGCTTCAGCAAAGTTAACCTACACATAAAAGATGAAGGCACGCAATCACAACTATGAATAGCTAATATGCTAATAAAGCATTAAAAGCTGGCTATTTACAAGGAAAGGAGCTCACTGCTCCTCGGAAATTTGGAAGCATTTACTCGTACTTATTGTGGGGATGTGTATGCCAGTTGCATGATCACGGTGTGCTGGCATGCGTTGATAAAGAGCAGCGCAATGAAAAGAGGTATAGCTTTAACCCAGTGACAGAGCTGTATGTAGGCTAGAGACAAGGTGTGATCGATGGAATGTGGCTCCAAAGAGAGACAACTTTGCCTATTCACTCGCGAGGACTCATTTCAATATAGCATGGCCCTTTAGCCAATGCATAGCTCATTTAGCTACATGTGCTGTTCATTTTGATTGCTCCAATGCTCCATTTGTTAGAGTGCGGATAATCTCGAATGACGCATATTTGTGTCATTTCCAAAGAACTTCAGAAAATTTTGTAATTCGTGCGTGGTGCAAAGTACTTCGGGTCTAATGAGTTAATTCCAACAGCACACTATTCAAATTTGAAAGCACTTGCAATGAATAACCATAAATGCTGTGGCTCCTCCAAAGTCTAATGCAGATTTAACCCAATATAAGTCATACATTTATTGGCATCTCTTCCCACTCACATTACTGCACTAATGAGAGCCAACAAAAGGGGCTTTGTATGCTGGCTTAATGGTCATAATGTGCTGAAGTATCTGTACTAAGGAACGGTGGGTTGAAAAGAGGTTCTTTAGCCAGGTGGCAGCACTGTGTGTCTGCTGTTACTGTGTGGTGGGATGCAGCTATAACAAGTGACAATTTTGCCTATGTGCTTATGAAGACTCAGTCTGGAATAGCAATAATTATGCATGCCGAGAAATAAGGGTAGAAAGTATGACTCTACACATGCACACAGTGAGGCTGCTGACTCAGAGTGTAAATCAATATGCATTCAACTTTGTAAAAACATTCCTCAGGCATGTCGGATTGCTGCTGCACAAAGCTTTAATGCACAGCACACACTCAATGACTGGTCTAAATTTAGCAATGCTTGCTGCAACTAAAAATGCTTGAATAGGAACATCAGAAGGCATGTAGCTATTCTACTTTACCGACCAACCTGATGACATGACAGGATGCCGCAGAGCAGAAAGAGCAGAATAGCTGGCAGGACCATAGTTACCTGGTTTCACTTATACTGGCCATAGGGACTGTCTTGAGGCTTTTTATGCTAGATGCCTGGCACTGACACCTTTGAATTACAAAAATATTTTTACATATGTATCCATAGCCATCATATCACTGCTATTGTTATTGTTTACTTAGCTATCCCACAAGCAGGAAATGTAATACATTCCATTACAAAAATGTTTTAGCAATGTTTTTTTAGATTAAATGCAGCAAAGGCATGACTCCCCATGTGTATTGACCATACAGCCACATACTATATATATATTTACTTGCACTGTATATATATATACAGTACATGTACCTCACCACCTTGCACACTGATTTGGCTCACCAAATTCCTCACCATGATCAAACATGCAACATTCTGAAGTAGGAAAATTCATATAATTACTGACTAATCAGGTGTCCCATTGCCACATAGCTCCATCAAGGATGTCTTGACATGGGTAGTAGAGCAGGCACAGAAACAGGATTGGAAATAGAGTCACACGGTGGGTAATTCATACCACACTCCATGCTATACCAGAGGTGAAGCACGGTAAACCAGTTGCGAGTGCACAGACAAACTTATGAAGTAAATTTGCTAAGGACACAATCTCGCACCACCTCACTGTGCCATTTAGCACAGGCCAGAGAGATTATCATTTGGTTTGCTTATACAATGTTATCAGTAAGCTGAATACCCACCCAAATGGAATGTTCCCAGAAAAAATGTTTCAAATTTAAGTGTTGAACTATTGGAAACTGTCCATTCATTTGGGACACTTCATAAACACGCTCTGTAAAGCTTCGTATGCACAGAATTCACTTATATTAATTCATTTGGCTAAAGGAGTCCAGGGGTGAAGGCAATAGCCACGTTAGGTCACCCCTGTATTGCTATGATATACTCTTCTACGTTTGGTGAAGATTGTTGAAAATTGAAGGAGGAGTTTTTGGACAACGAAACACGTTCTAGTCCCTATCTCTTAGATACAATGGTGGCAAAAACTCGGATGGAACACATTTACACCAAATTTCGGCTCCATGCGTTATTCTCTCTACGCCTCTTCATTTCCTACCATGTTTAATGAATATCGTCCAAAACTGAAGGAGCAATTAGGTTACAAAGTTTAGTGCATTATGTTTATCAGACAGCATGGTAGTGCTGTCTACATAATTATGAATGGTGGTGGGTGTTTGTATGCTGTAACACAAACAAAAAGTAGCGCTACTCCTGAACAGAATTAAGAGCCAACAAAAGAAACTGTTATAATACGTGAGTCTTTTCCGATCACATTCCCTTGTGCACATTAGTTCAATTTGGAGAAAACCAGATCAATGGCTGAATGCTATGCACAAGATTGTATATATGGTAGTGTGTTGGACACATTATTTCATGTACAAAATTTAAGTTTACCATAATAATGTTAACATTATTAGGCGTTTACAGCATCAACAATGACACACAATGAGAGACCATATGCAGCAACACATCATACATACAAAAGCCATTTGCAATTGTGACACTGGATACGTGTGTTAACTGTGTGTGGACAGTTGTACATGTGTTGTGTACATATGTATCTGTAAAGTTATATTCACATCTGCTATGAGAACTTTGATTAGAGAGACTCTGTAGTGCTCACAGGTTAGGATGTTTGGTTGAATACTGACTTGACCTAGAGTGCCTGCGAAGTGTTCTTCGCACACTCATTCGGTCTCCAACCTCAATGAATTGTGCAACATTCTACGCAATTACATCTTTCAGTGCATAATAGTTTTGCAAAATTAAGTAGCTATGCCAATGTAGGGCATAGTGTTATTGGGCTCCTTTTGCTCTGGGATCATTCTCTCATGGGTCGATAGGCTTAGTCAGTAAAATAACCAGATTCACAGCTTTGCTGACCCCATAAATATATGGCAATATCTAATCAGCATGAAGTAGGAAATATTCATAGCTACTGGTACTAAACCTGTTTACACTCTAGAAGGGACTAAGAAACTCATAAATGTTTGTTACTGAAGACATGCCTACTCTGGCAGAGACCGGAAATTCCCCATGTTGTCATAGGTATCATCCCTTACCTTACCACCTGACAATGAATTGGCCAGCAATGCTTACCACTGTGTAAACAAAGATGCACTCTACTAAAATCTAGAAGGGAGTAGGAAACGGGCACCGTAATAGGTGTCAACAAAGCTATGAATAAAATTGTCTCCTAAACGCTGTCGCTGCAGCACACAAGCGAGTCTCAGTGATCACACAATAATCACCACAAGGGTAGGCTCCGGTTGTAACAATATCACCCAGCAAACTCTACTACTGTGTCTATAGTGTATGTAGCTATGTATAAATTATGTGTTGCAATTTTCATTGTATTACAACAAACTTGTCTTATAATTAAAGTGGGCTGCTAAAATCTCTGATCCAGTTGTGATTTGGCTATGATAGAGCCATTCAAAAAATCAATATTATATCCAAAGTGGTAAAGAATCTACCATACTATGTATGCTTTGTACTCAAAAGCGCCATTGCAAATTTAACTCAGACCTGTATGATGAACTTAATTTTGTACACGTAAGATAGCACACCACTTGACCTAGTCTGGTGCTTCCAGATCAATAATAACATATAAGAAAATAGGCCTGGCACATTGCTATACATTGAATTGTGCAGGCCAGGTTGTAGCTCACAGAGCTACTCAATCAGATTACGTGTACAGAAATGCTCTGATGCTACAAATCAGATCAAGACAGCTAATGAGATCATTGTACAAGTGAATTTCTGCACAAAATACTGATGATGCTTATTAGTTGCAAGCCGGTTTGTGATGTCAGAGCACATGCAACTGCAATCTGATTGGGTTGCACTGTGGGCCTTAACCTGCACAACTCAATTGCAATGCATATACGTATAGCAATGTCCCAGACCTAATATTAATATTTCCCATATAACCAATATAATAAGGCCTAGAAGGGCAGCGAGGCTACGTTCATCAGCTATACAATAATAATAAATTATGGTGCAATTATGGTTTCTAGGAAATTATGCAGTTAGGGCATGCGCAGTGCCTATAGAAATTTGCAATTGCATGCATATGCTGCGCACGTGCAAGCACATGTACACTCACAATCGAACTGGAGCTGGAGGCTCTACATACAGCAAAGTTGACAATTGCAAGTACATAATTATGTTATGAAATGAACCTGTCTTCATATGCATAATATATTATACCAAATAGCAACAACTATTATGATCTGCATGATATCGATTGACTAAAAACTAGATTGATCATAATATCTGTATAATGATGATACCATATGTGGATGATATCTGGCTAAAGCTATACATGGCCTAGGAAATACTACAGGTAATTGGTTCTATGATCTATTCTATAGTTCTGTGCTCAGGGGTGGTTCATCCTTCACTCCTCGATCTCTGCAGCAATTAAGGAAGGAAAGTCAAGCATAATGTGCATTCTAGATGCATGCGCTCAATAGGCTACAAACAACATCACGATAGCAAGACAATGATGCTGTGTTTCCAGTAGCCGTTTAACAGTGTAATGGTTACTCAGGTGATGTGGGTGGGGTAAAGTGACACCTGATTATGAATTAATCAAAGGAATTCATTGCTTCTCTACATATGTTTATACTAATACCATTTCGCTCCAAATATATGCAACATATTCCAATTAACTTAATATAAATTATTTTGTATTTTAAGGAATGCATGCAATATACAGTTGACTTACTGCAATTTAGGGCAGAAAGGGTGGTAGATTTGACACTGTCAAGTGAATCACCATAGAAGCTGCGTTCAGTGACATTCTGTGCGATTACTGTTGCTTCTCGCATTGCGTCTTCAACTCTATCATTGCCAATGAATACCACTCCATAATTGATGACCCCAACATCAGTTGCACTTTGAACAGCTGCCCTCAGACGACTCTGAGCTACCTCAGGGGCGTAACGGTGTTTGTAGTAGTGAGTCACACCATCAGTAAAGACTGCAATAACTTTTGGCACCCCAACCCTGCTTTCACTCTTGAATATCTCTAGGCACTCTTGTATAGCCTCCGGTGTTGCAGTGCCTCCATTCCCAATGCCTGCCAGGTATGGAATTGGCTCCATTGAATGAATGGTTTGGAGCACGGATGATTTGTTAGTGTTATCTGCAAATGTGATCTCTCTTACAATCAGTCTCACTCCTTGATCCTCTAGATACGCTGCATACTTGACCAGTGCAACCTTGCTGTCATTCGGATGTGGACCAATAGCAAAGCCACTTACAATATCATAAATGACGTCTTTCTCCTTTTCCCAAAGGGTATAGGATTGGTTTGATTCAGGTCCAAAGATACTCCGAGATGAGTCCACAATCATGCAATAGTGGGTTGGAACATCACATGGTGGCTCTGCATTTCCAGAAGACAATAATGATTATCATAAAACAATCCTGAATGAATACAGAATATATGCCAGTACGACTGGTAAAATAATTTGAAGAAACAAATAGTGGACAGCCACTTCTGACTCAAAACTAGGTGATGCCTTGTGTATTCATATATAAGCTACCACCAGAGGTGTCACACAAAGCAATACAATGTGAGAGAATGTCAATAATAACTAGGCAAACCAGCTAATTCTTGGGAATTGGAAAGAATTGGAAAGAATTGTAAAGAATTGTAAAAAATTGGGAATTGTTCTTGTGAAGCATGTGAAGACATCATTCGCAATGCAGACGGGCTAGGGAATGCGGATACACAATTCTGTCTGCGTACTGCTTTCTGTGAATGACGACAATCTCAAACTGAAAGACGTGGCAATTGTTAAACCTTGCTGCCAAAAATTGGGTAATCAATTATGGTTCGAACTTCCAATGCACGCCATAACAGAAAAGAGGAAGTTAATCCCCAGAACGTCTTTGGGAGGGTGGAGTCTGCAAGTTACCAACATGATGGTCTGGCTACACAAGACTAGTTGAATGGGCATATATGTTACCAAGCCTTGTACTTTGATCTGCCACTTATGAAGGCCCCAGACTGGGGCAAAACGTTTGGTAATAACCCATTAGAGCCCATAGACGCAAATTTGCGTCAAATATTTGTATCTGCTTAAGGCCCATTGACACAGATTTGCATCAAGACGAACTTTCTTTTCGTTTGGCTGCCAAGAGCGGAGGAATGGTACAAACTTATTACAGCACACCTAGTAGTCAGTTGGCCATCATTTCAGCCCCTCGCCGTCTCTTCTGGTCGTTCTCGTGCTGCGCAATCAAGCGCCAAACGTTTTGCGAAGTTACACACCATTTTGGTTCGTGACCAGAAAGCTACCACATACCAAGTAGCGACAAGAATGAATGCAGTCGGCTGTTGAACAAATAGTCCGACAGCTAGAGTGGCTCCTAGGTCCTTTTCTGGGTCATAGAAGTGCCAGCAAGTAAAATAAAAGCGCTTACCGTTCTCGTCTTCTTCGGCTGCACACATTTGTGAAGAATCTTAAGCTGGGCTACGAACATCCCATAGCCTTTCTAAGAACAGTGCCATGGAATGCAACGCCCAATGTCAACGTTTTGCTCGAAGAAAGCCAGGAAAGCCACTGAAAAGCCAAAGTACGGGGCTTGTATGTAGCCGCCATTTTTAAGTTGGGGCGACAGTACACGAGTGCGAAGTTTGAAATTGGGACCTAATGGGATAATCATGACAATCAACATCTGTCCTTCAAATTCCAGCTAGGGGAGTTTCAATTCCCAAGAATGTCTACACCTATAACAACACAGAGATTTTCACAAAGGGAAACCTGCCAACTAAACCTTATATAAGCTGTACAAATCACAGCCACCTACAGATCCTACAAGTCTGTTGCTCATTTCTTTTCATAGCCTGGCGAAGCACGCCTTACACACTACAGTATGAATTCAGTTTTTAGTGACAATCAAACCAACAAATTCGATGACCATCTTGTTTCATTAAATCTATTGAAGGTATCATTTTATTGAACTCAGCATCATTTCCAAACAAAAGGAACCAGACTGAATGAAATATTAGCATATCAGCACAACTGGTTGATTATAAGAAGAATACCATAGATGCATAGATATACTATAGCAAAATATGCATTACTTGTAATTCTGAGTACCTTGCTCTGTGCAGTTGTATCCAGTAACTCCTGGGGGGCATATGCATGACCCATCCACTGTACAAGTTCCACCATTTGCACAGTGACACTTTTCACTACAATCATTCCAGTAGGTGCCAGCTGGACAGCCTGCATTATTCAAAATTTTAGAAAAATATTTTGTCACAATGTGCAATTATTGACACATTAAGTAATATAATTCTGGTACTTAAAATGCCCAAACATGTGCTTTACAGTGGTACACAAGCCATTATTGCCCCTGTAAATTGTGCTTGTGTGTGTGCATGTGTGTTTGTGTGTGTGTGTGTGTGTGTGTGTGTGTGTGTGTGTGTGTGTGTGTGTGTGTGTGTGTGTGTGTGTGTGTGTGTGTGTGTGTGTGTGTGTGTATGTGTGTGTGTGCGTGCGTGTGTGTGTGCGTGCGTGTGTGTGTGCATGTGTGTGCTTGTGTGCAAGTGTTTGTGTGTGTGCACATGCAAGCGCAAGTGACATTGATTATACTCTACAAAGTCAGTACTGGCTGCTATTGAATCAAAATGCCTGCATTTTACATGATTCAGGTACAAGTCCTTTTCACATACATTAGTATTTGTAGGGCATTATCACACAATGTAAAGTCCCATGCAACAATGTATTTAAAGACATTTCAGTCACCTCAATTGCAGGAACATTGATGGACAGTTTCTTTCCCTAAACAGTGTTTTCAGCTAAACTTAAGAATTCACTTACCACAATCCAGTTTCCTGGTTGATCCAGTAGTTTGAGTTATTTGACCAAAGTCACATCTCTGACAATAGTTAGCCCCTGATTCTGGTTGATAGAAGCCCTTCTTACACTCCTTACATGGAGACAGTCCACTTGATGATGCAGTGCCGGGTGCACAAGGAGCTGCAGTAAATTTAAAGGTACATAATCAATTCTTTTAAGGCTATAAATGTGAGCGGATTTGAGTAAACAACCCACTTTGCGCAATATGCAAACAACAGCTATGGGACAAAATAGTCATGCAGGTGATATTTCACCAAAAATGGACTATGGCATCATTCATATCTATGGTACAGTCCCAATCTTGTGGCCAAGTTCGAATCCCATTTCCTTCTCTGAAGGTCAATCGAAGACTGCAAAATTACATGATACTGTCGGGCGCAACATATATGAACATGTCACGCAAGCGTAAAAAGCTACGCCCGTTATTCAAGGCAACCAGGCCTTGCTCGAAGTCGATGTGGGTACACTAGTCCAGCATTCCCAACGAGCATGTGAAGACCTTTCCGTGGCTAGGACAAGGCAGATACGCTTCCCACAATTAGCAACTTGTCTGCCATTTGTGCTGTGACCGGAAGTCCATGTTTTAAACGCCTTTATCCATCCAAGCACCTAGCGTAATTTCGTATTTTAGGCAAGCTAATCTCGGGAACTGAAGCAGCTATTGAAGCGCAACAAAGGACAATAAAAAGCTCAACCACTCTGCTTTGACATGGTGTAACTAACCAAAAATCAATAAACTGTGCAAAGTGGGTCGTTTCATAAAATCTACTCACAAATTAGTGCAATTTGATAATTATACGCAACACTGCAAAGTGCACAAAACTATATACCTCTGCAATCTCCCTGTGTTTTACTTCCTTTGGCAATTGTAAAAGTCCCATTAGGACATGGTTTACACTCAAACTGCTCACTGTCATCCTGGTAGTAGCCAAAAGGACAAGGGTCACACCTTGGCTTAGACCCTGAGTTATTGAAGAAGCTACCAGCACTACATGGGACTGCAAAGAAACAAAATATATGATAGACATAGTTATAACTCACAACTATAAGTATTAACTTACTGCAGACTTCCTGGTCTTGAGAGAGTATTCTTCCTGGTGTACATGTTACTTGCGGATTTTCAGTTTCTAGTTCTAGCTCTTCTTTCACAGTAATGCTGAGCTGTTCAGATGTTTCCACATCTGTAATTGTCAAAGCCAAGCCTGTGGCAATTCTCCATTGAGCTTCATAATACTGAAAACGGAGTGTCCAACTTATTGTGTCAAGGCAGCTAGCATCGCAGTCAAAAGGAATTTCTTCTGAGAAGGTAAATGTGAGGACCAGTGTGCCATTGTCAGTTACTGCACGCTTACGTCTGCTTCCGCTTGCTTTACACTGAGCTTCAATAAATGCAGGGACTGTGACACCTTTTCCACGAATTTCCTTGAATCTCTGCCGTGCCAGGCATGTCTCCTTGGAATTTACATTTCCTTTATACTCCATAACCCGCTTCTTAACAGCTGTAGGGGGTGAATGAAAGTTATAGGCTTTATAATTATGCAATTACAGTGAGGCTGTGCCTAACAGCAAGAATAGAAATAACTATAATTGCCCAAGAGAATCCAAACCATAAAAATGCTACAATCCAACAATGATCCAAGAAATTCCATAACAATTAAGATTTTTCATGGAATACCTGAGAAATCTTAGTGCATGCATGTGTTGTATCACACACTTTGAGGTCTATGACCATTATATCTTAGCTGGCTGTATGAAACAGTTTGTGGGAGTTAATGATGCAGTGCTTTTTGCTTGGGTGCAGAGACTTTGGCAAGCAATATCTTGCTCAGATAACCAGAATGTGAGCAAGGCTGGTTCCTGGCAGCACAAAGTGAATAACTACTGATAGATAGCTTGTTATACCTTGCTGAGTTGATAAGTTGGACGGTGCTTATTCTGTTGGCTTTGTAAAATTAATGGTGAATAACTTATTTTGCTGTTAAAAGAAAATGATTTTTGATCACACAAAGAAAGTCTTACACAGACTGTTTTGAATACAGTGATCTGGTCAACCATGAATACAATATTTCCCTCAGTGCTAAAAGCCAACCTTCCCTATGAGGGTTGACAATAGTCAGGCGTCGTGTGACCCTTCCTCACGGAAGGTTGACAGTCCATTCCAGAATCCTTAAGATAACCATTCATCCAGTTTTAACACTTCACCATCCTTTCCCTACTTCTATTGTACATTCCCTTTTACTAAATTGCTGGCATGTTTATATGACATTATTGACAGCTGTAGCGCTCTTTGCTGACCAACGTTAGCTGTGTCTAGATCTCAATGATAGATGCAGCATAATTACTTGTTGACCTTGCAATATTGGTAATATTGCAAAGGTCAAGGGTCATATCAATATACTAGCCCCTGGGTCTTATGCGGTCCAAGAAATAGCAGTGTGTGGTTGACAAGGCAAAAGGAGATATGACATATTTACATAAGGGTACTACCATGAATCATTTCTGGTGACACCACAATCACAAATTATATGTTACCTACTTGGGACATCCATTTCCCTATTTGGGACATCCATTTCACAAAGCTTCCCAAATTACGTATGTCCCATTCAAGCATCCTTCAAGTTGGAACTCTGTAGCTAACTTTCTGATATGCAGTCTTGCCAAATTTGACATGCATACATAAGGCTGATATGTTAATGTGGTGGCAAACTAGCTAGTACATTGCATGCAAATTACCACTGCCAATTGGTTAAATCCATGTTTATCATTTAATGTAATGCTGTAGAGGCTCATAGTTGCATTGATAATACACTGATACAAGATTCTTGAGCAAGACACAACAATTAAAGATAAATCAAATGCAGGATGTTTCGACCCGGAGGTTTTCGTCTACTGCAAACAGGATCACGGTTGACATCATTAATGTATGTGTTGTGACAATGAATACACTCACGTTCACAGTCAGGAATATCTACTTCATCTTCTTGGTAGTCCCACACACCATCACGGCAATATTGGGGCGAAAAGTCTGCAGAGGCTCCGAACTTAAACATGTTCTCGCATGTCAGGGTACATTTTAGATCACTAGTTCTCTGTACGCAGTTGACTGAACCATTTCCAGGAACACGAAGCTGCTCTTCCGCACATGTTGAAACATCTCCTAAAGGTAAGATGCAATATTGCAACAAAATAGGCATTGCTGCACAAGTATACATTCAAACAATCCATTTACTAGGAATTAACACTTACGTTGACAGTCATTGTCTTTCAATGTATAACCTTCATTGCAATAACATTGGTATGAGCCCAGGGTATTTCCACATCTGTGTTCACAATTCCCAGCTTGAGTTGTCATACATTCATCAATATCTGCATGATGTATGATAAATACAATATGGCAAAGCAAGAAAATGGAGTAAATGCATGGGTTAGCATTATCATAATTATTGCTGTTGCTCGTGTATTATCATTACCTTTTAAATTATAGAATCAGAATGCAACTTAAAGTTAAACTCTGCTTTTGCATATTTGTACAGTATGGCAACTGCATACACAATATAACTTGCAATATGATTTGCCATGTATCTGACACACCCTGGAAACTAACCAGAGATTTTGTAAACATATCCAAGAGTGCATCTAGATATGTTTACAAATGCATCTAAATATGTTTTACACTGACTACTGAATCACTATGTGTTTCAATGAATGTACAATCTATCTAGCTACGTACATAACAATTACCTTTGCATATCTTCTCATCCTCACTATCCACAATGACTGCAAATCCAGGTTTACAGTGACATGTATAACTGCCAATAGTGTTGCTGCATATTGAGGTACTTGGATTGCAGTTATGCTGACCAGTTTCACATTCATTCACATCTAAGTAGTATAAAATACTTGAATTAGCTAATAGCCTAATGCTAAATAATAAATCATCCATTAAATAAGAAACATTACCTATACATTCTTCTTCATCTGACAATTTGTACCCCACTTTGCATTTGCAGTGAAATCCTCCATCTCTGTTCAGGCAATAAGCACGATCTGGGTGACAAGTGTCTGTCATTTCCTCACATTCATTTATGTCTGTGAAGAGATGAGAAAAAATCTACAGAAGTGGCAATTCACACAGTCCATGCACACGGCATTGCTCTATCATGAGCAAACGTGGCCTTTGGCCGCGCTCACTCCGCGTTGCGTCACTTAGTGGACAAAGCAGGCCACCCATCACCATTTGGGTGATTGCAGCTGGGTGACACTGCCTGGTTATAGTGCTGCTATTGTTTGCACTGAAGTTGGGCACTGTCATACACTTGCATGCTCATATACATATAGCTAGCTACACCTACACCATGTTAAAAGATGTGCTTGGTCATGTATTTCCTTAGCCAATAAGGCAGTGCCGAAGCCAAGCAAGCTCTCTGCCCAATAGCTTAGGTCTCCATAGAAAAAGTGCTTTCAGCAGCCCATAGCGCTGACATCTAAAGTACCCTAATAACGAAACAAAATACCCACGTACGTACTAATAGCCAGAGCAGTTCCCTCGCACCAGACAATAACAATAAACTTCTGCACAAGTGCGCATCGTGCATGGGAGACCCAAACTGAGGAGCATGGAGTGTCCAAGGGACGGCTGGCTGCGAGGCACATGCACACTGCCAGAGTGGCCATGTTTGCGGTTACGTCATTGTGTCATTCAAGCAAATGCCCGTTTTAATGCCATGCACAAGTAAACGAACGAACGAACGAACGAACGAACGAACGAACGAACGAACGCACAGACTGGAAAAATTATTTTAAGGATATATACTAGGCACAAAGTCTACCAAGTTATTTATGAATATAAGAAATGCGTAAATAAGTAGTACACAATTACATTTAAAAGTAATTTATATGCAATCTACAGAGCAGGCCCACCAGTACTCATATGGGCCAAATAATGTCTTCTCCAGGGTGAACGTGAGGTGGGGTATACAGACTCACCAATGCACTGTGGAGATACCCCTGACCAATGTCCACTGCTTTGGCATTCTCGTACATTTGATCCAGACAGTTCATACCCAGAGTTACAGCCGTAGTTTGCTACACCTCGGTAAAGAGTACTTTCCACATTGACATATCCATTCTGAGGATTGACTAGGTCCTCACAGCTTATGGCTGAGGAAACAAAGCAAGAGAAGGTAACTGCAGAACTACGTAATTTATACAGTTTTGTATTATACATAAATAAAAGCACCTAGATTTGATGCTTACTGAAGTTTGTTTGGAACCTCTAAAGGATTCTGAATGAGACTGAATTAGCAATGATGGGCAGCATACAGTAAAGGCAATGAGTGACATTTGATCGTTGTAATTACTGCTGTACATTTGCAGCTACTTACAGTTACATGGATAAGCTAGTCTGCAACATTAGGCATTTCAGGTATAGTCACACTGAAGGATAAAGTAAGTATGGTATATAATGAACAATATGGTGCATAGTGCAGGTGAGCTATTTGGGAATAGATCATATAAATTATAGCATGGCTGCAGCACACACAGTGCCCTATACGCACCCTGACTGCAGTCAGCGCCAGTCCATCCTGTGTTGCACGTCAAACCAGAGAAGTTACAGTAACCATTGCTGGGAGTCACACAGTGTGTCCCGCATCTTGTGCTGGGGTCGTAATAGTTGGCATTGCAGACTACATTGCCATCGCTGTCACAGAAGCCATTGGTTGGTGGAATGCAGTGCTTTGTACATCTGGTGCTGGGGCTGTAGTAGTTAATATTGCAGACTACATTGCCACTGTTGTCACATCTGCCACGAGGTGGAGGAACACAGTGCTTGCTGCAACCAGCACTAGGGAGGTAGTAGTTAGGATTGCAGACCACATTGCCACTGTTGTCACAAGAACCGTGGGTTGGAGGAATACATTGTCTACTACAATGAGTGCTGGGGGTATAATAGTTGGGATTGCAGATCACATTGCCATCGCTGTCACAGAAACCATTGGTCGGAGGATTGCAGTACTTTGTACACTTGGTGCGGGGGCTGTAGTAGTTGTCCTTGCAGATTATATTGCCATAATTATCACATTTCCCATGAGGTGGTGGAATACAGCGTTTACTACAACCTTCCCTAGGGAGGTAATAGTTGGCGTAGCAAACCACTTTGCCGTTTGGGTTACAATAACCTTTTCCATTGCTTGGAGGGATACAGTACACTGTGCACTGGGGACCATAGTAGTTAGTGTAACATGAGAGTGCAAAACCAGTATCAAGGCGACCACCGTGATTACCTTCAGTACTATGGTACACTATAGTACCTGCTCTTGGTGTCACATGAACTCTCATTGTAGTTTTGTAGTCATTACCACCATGAAAACCACCATCCCTGTCCCAAGCTTCAAACTTCAGAGTAAATGATCCACCATTATAGAATTGGCTGATTGGGTTGGGCATAACATGTGAAAACTGATGCTCACGAATATGATAACCACCAAGAGTTCTACCTCCATTAGGACAGTGAACATGACAATCTCCATATGGTCCAGGGTAGGTGCAGTAACAGAAGTAGAAATCACAGTCTGGATTCTTTTGTGTCCATCCATCACAATCACCAAAAAACTCAAAATACCGAATCTTGATATGCACTGTAGCTCTTGCTTCAGCAACGTTAGCCTACAAATTAAAGGGATGGCACACAATCACAACAGTGAACATTAATAATAAATTATTATGAAATAAAGCATCATCGAAAACTGGCTTGATAAAGAAGGGAGCACACTGCTCTCCAGAAAGAAGAGTTTTCACGTGCTTCTTGTGGAATTTGTACACTAGTTGCCTGAGCACACTGCGCTGAAGTGCGCCAATAAAAAGTGAAAGATGCAGCCGCGTGCTGGCTAGAGTACCACGGTGTGATGGAATGCAACTCCAACGAGTGACAACTTAGCCAATTAGCTTGTGAGTACATATTTCAATATAGCATGGACTTTAAGCCACTGCACAGCTCATTTAGCTTCATGTGCTGACCATTTTGACTCCTCCAATGGCTGTGCGCATCAACTTAGTGTACACTCGTAAAATTGAAACCAATATCGTCGAACAGTTACAGCCTACAATGCTGAGTAGTTTGTGGTGTTCACCCTGTCATTCACACACTCCACACAATCATTCCTGTAGCAACCCAAGAGACTGCGGAGCACTGATTCTGACCAGAACCATTTCTCTGTGATTGGGCAACAGTTTGCTCAAGGAGAAATAGGGGCTGGAAGTGAGACTAGACGCATTACACAGTGAGGTTGCTGAGCATAAGTATATCAACAAACAATTGCAACATTTCGAAAGCTCTGCTCAGGCATCCTCAGGCATCCTCAGGTACAGCATACAAAACCTTGTGCACAGCATGCACACAGTGAATGATCTGAATGGAGCAATGCTTGGTACAAATATGAATGCTTGAAATAGGTACATCAGAAGGTATGTAGCCATCATAGTTCATTACTGACCAACCTGCTGACTTGAAAGGATGCCCAAGAGCAGAAAGAGCAGAATAGCTGGCATGGCCATAGCTGATTGGTTTGGTTAAACTGAACCATACAGACTATCTGGAGGCTCTTTTATGCTAGGTACCTGGAACTGACACCTTTCGATTACCAAAAAATGTTGCTGTATATCATATCCATGTACAGATGTTATATTCCATTTCAGGATTTCTTTAGCTTCATATACAATACAGCAAATTTAAGGCATAACTCCCTATGTACGTGGTCATAGCTACATGTGTATACCCGGGCCATCACCACCTTACACACTGATTTGGCCCACCAAGTTCTAGTCTCACATCAAGCCCCTGTTCTCCACGAGCTTATTTATTATTGCGCTAAACTGCAGGAATGTCAGGATTCGAGACTAACCAAGTCCCTGGCCATAATATTCATTATAGTTAGTGCCTAAACATATGTCCCACATGGCTTCATCAAAGGATTTCTAAACATATAGATAGTAAAGCACAGGACGAGGATTCGAAACAGAGTCACATGATGGGTATAAAGCATTACACTCCATGTTATGCAAGAAGTGAAGCACTGTAAGCCAGACACAATTGAGTGCAACTTACAAAGTGAAGAAGCAATGGACATGATGCACCACTACCACACAGTGCCATTTTTAACAAGTGGTTTCTTTCCTGGATGTCGGCCAGCAAATGGCAATTGAGGCACAAAGGTTGCCTTAGTTGGCACACAACTAGTCCCAGGACTGGCAAACTTGTACGGTCTTAGTAAGTAAGAAAGAAAGCAGATGTAGCGACAGCTCAATTCAGGGAAAACCAAAACACGATAGCTGAGTAAATGGCTGATATATAGCATTAGATTTAATGTCTGTTTTATGTTGGTCACATGGTGTACATGTATGTAGTTACAGTTGTACATTCTCATGGAGAGCAATGATACACCCTAGACTAGTAGTATACTGCGTGCCCGCTGTTTACCATTGTGTAAACAAACATGCACACTAGTAGGAATATGCAGTCACTGATATTAAATTTTAAAAGGGAGTAGGAAATTGGTACCTTAACAGGAAATGGAGAATACAACTGTGTCAACAAGGCCGTGAATGCAATTATCTCCTACACCATGTCCAATACACATCACAGTGAGTGGAGATTGCAGACTGCCTGAGTTGCAACTCTTGTTGTGATGTCAGAGCACAACTGCAATCTGGTTGGGTTGCACTGTGTGGACCTGCGGAAGATGATGTAAGGCAATGTGCCAACCAGATTGCATTGTGTGGGTTGTAATAATGTTCATGATGTACTTGAAATTCCCAATGTTGTCATATGTATTATTGTACCTCACCACCTGACACTGAAGTGACCCACTAAAGCTTACCACTGTGTAGACAAAACATGCACTCTACTAAATTCTAAAAGAAAGTAGGAAATGTGTACATGTCAACAATACTATGAATATAGTTATCTCCCACCCATGGCTATGAATATAATTATCTCTTACATGGTGTCCCTGCAGCACACATGCAGCTAGTGATCAAGCTAGTCTCAGTGTTCATACAACATAATCATCCCAAGGGTATAGGGTCTGGTTGCAAATCCAGTAGCTCAACTACTGTGTTTATAGTGTCTGACAGTGCTTCTTCCTAATGTGCACATTTACCAGAAACTGTTTAAATTCCAAAAATGAATAGCCATGAGCTGCTATTTAGACAGCCTGGCTGCAAATGTGTCTTACTCCTAAAATGGACAATGTCATATGATCTATGCATGTTCCTTCAAAGTGCGCAGAGTGCAAATGGAAGGAATAAACGTAGCCAAAGTAAAATCTGCCAAATAGTGTCATTTAGTACAGCTACTTATAATGTACTAGTGCATGGGAGAGGTACTCTTCAGGGCCTGGTTTACTACTGTGCTTATAGTGTGTGTCAGTGTTTTGTCCTAAAAGTACATAATTTTATGCATATTATCTGAAACCGCCAAAATCACCAGAATAGCAGCTAGCTATATGTGCTGCTATTTACACAGTATGACTAATAGATGCAAACTTGTCTACGACTTACTCCATAAAAAGAATATTAACCATGCGTACTCACTCATAATATACATAGAGTAGAACTGAAAAGAATATAGCCAAAGTAAAAACTGCATTATTGTATCACCGTCTGTCATTTTGGAAAGCTATTGGAGAGGTGCTATTAGGGGTGTGGGTAACAATTTACTTCAAGTGGGCCAATGTCACGTCTTTAAATTAAGGATGACATCATATAGCAAACGGTGATTCTGATTGGCCAGGACAGAATCATGTCTTGGGCACAAAGTGGTATACACTATACAGTGAAACCCTAGTAAACTGCCCCCTTTAATCCGCCAAACCTGCAAATCTGCCTGAGTTTCCAAAGAACAAATTAGTACACATACTTTTATTTTTACCTCGTTAATCCGCCAACCTCATTAATTAACCTACAAATTCAAAACTCCCAATTGTGGCGGATTACACGAGTTTCACTGTAATACAAGGCCCTTCTGCAAGGAAACCTGGTGCATGAGACTACAATTGTCCAATACAATGAAACTACTATACCACACTAATCTCATGCAGGCTATATTCAAGATCAGCCACTCCATGGTCAGGATTTCACTGAGACAAACTGGCAATATATTTATATACTTTTCACGCATATAAGCATCGTTGAGACACACACTGTTTATACGATGCATTGTGTGTCATTGACACCTACATAAGCAATCCCGGAACCAAGTACATACCCATGTACGTACATAGTTCCTTTTCCTATCAAGTATCATAGACATACTACAGGTACTACAGGCGAGGTACATTGTTTGTTTATACAGTAGTCACATACATTCCTTACTAGAGAACACAAGTTCTCATGCATGATCAGCAATTAGTGCATGACTCAGATCAGTGCGAATTGGTGAGGTATACCTATGACATTAACAGATGGGGATTTCCCTGCGAGAATACACAAGTGCTCCAGGCTCTGACAGATTTAGTACCAGCAGCTATGACATAATACTAGAGTGCAGAGGGTTTAGCATCAGTAGCTATGGAGATTTCCTACTACCTGATAGGCCTGGTATAATTATTACATTGTCAACGAAGCTATGAAGATAATTAATACTGTCACCAACTAAATATACATAATTATGCTAATACAGTAGTCAAGCTAGTCTCAGTGGTTGTACAGTATCATCCAGAGGATATATGATCTGGGTGACCGGTAACCAGCAGCCATTTTATCCCTGTATTGCCTCATCTCTGGCATGGGGCAATGGATATGATTAGCAATAGATTTTGTGCAACAGCACACCACGCAGTTGGCCAATATTGCAAAGCGTATTATAGTCCAGGCCAAATCATATTGTTAAATGCATTTAATTAAGATGGTTGTAGCCATGTAAATGTGTAATCTTCTGTGCATTACACCAGAGCATAGACTGTGCCGGTTAACTGTAACTTTGTGGAACAGCAAATGCAAATACACCATTAGCTAGACAAAGTACGTATAATATTATTAGCAAAGGACATGATGAAGCACCACCAACACTGTGCCATTGGCATTGGCCAGACAGAGTAAGCTTTATGGCTTGTTTATGCAGTGTCATCAGCATACGTGAGTCTATTTACAACCCTGTTCCTGTGCTCTACTATCCATGGTCAACTTTGAGAAACCAGATCAATGGCTGAATCATATGTATAAGATTGTATACTATGGTAGTGCGTTGGTCAAATGGTTTCATGTACATACTTGAAGTTTACCATAATAATGCTAACATTATTAGGCCTTTACTGCATCAACAATGACACACAATGGGAGACCCTATGCAGCAACACATACATACAAAAGTTATTTGCAATTATGTGTAAGTGCAAAATATTTTTGCCGAACGAAGTAGCTGTGGCCATGTATGCTATAGTGCTCCTTCTGCTCTATGATCATTCTTTACTTTTTACTGAGAAGCCAGGCTGTCAGTAAGATAATCAGATTCATAGCCTTGCTGACCCATATCTGCCCAGCAGAAACTAGGAAATATTCATATAGCTACTGGTACTAAACTTGTCTGCACTCTAGAAGGGACTAGGAAATTCATAAACATTTGTTACTGAAGCTAGACCTGTAATCTGGCAGAGACTGGAAATTCCCCATGTTGTCACAGGTATAATTATACTATTGTATTTCACCACCTGACAACGAATTGGCCAGCAATGCTTACCACTGTGTAAACAAACATGAACTCTACTAAATTCTAAAAGGGAGTAGGAAATGGGCAGCTGTCAACAACAAGGCTATGAATATAATTATCTCCCACCCCTGCAGGAAGTGGGTATGTATAAACAGGAACAAAGCTATGAATATAATTATGTCCTACACAGTGTCCCTGCAGCACACATACAGCTAGTGGTCAAGCTAGTCTCAGTGGTCATACAGTAATCACCCCAAGAGTAGGCTCTGATTGTAACAATATCACCCAATAGCTCTACCACTGTGTTTATAGTGTATGACAGTGTTTCTTCCTAATGTGCATATTTAACTGAAACTGTCCAAATTTTAAAATGTATGCATACGCCTGGCCAGAAATGTGTCTTACTCCTTAAAAAGGATATGATCTATGCATGCTCCCTCAAAGTACACAGAGTGCAAATGAAATGGATATAGCCAAAGCCAAATCTGCCATACAGTACTACTGTGCTAATAGTGTGTGTCTGTGTTTTGGCCTAAAAGTGTATGACATCTGAAACTGCCCAAATTACGAAAATAGTAGCTAGCTATGTAGCTATACGCTTGGCCATTTACTCAGTATAACTACAAACATGTCTTATACTCCATGATAAAGTTGATATCCATGCATGCATGCTCCATCGAAGTACATAGAGCAGAACTGAAAAGAATATAGCCAAGGTAAAATCTGCCACATAGTACCATCTGCTATCATTTTCATCAGCTATAATGTTCTAGTCTATGGGATAGGTGCTCTTCAGAATGTGCGTATAGTAATACCAAGAAATGGTTTTAAGTACATAAGCACAATAGTTGATCTGTACAGTGTAGATGGAGGAGGCATTCTTCAATTTACTGACTGTGAAATGGCCAGAGGCAAGGCTTTCTGATTTAGCTAAAGTTACTAGCTGGCTCATCCGAATAGTTACGTACACCTTAACCAAGTGCATGCACATATCGCAGTTTACGGTGTATGAAAGTGAGATATGCAGAGATCCTTTACTGAATCTAACCTGAGCTAGCTGAGGCCATTGTACTGAAAAAGGATAACATGAAGACACTCCACAAGTTTTGTACTGTCGGATGAGCTCTTGAAAAGTTGCTATCGAGGCGCCCAAGGCTAAGTTGTTGTAGAGTGCTTCCAAGGCTAAGATGCTGTAGACGGCCCATGGCTAAGGAAGGTAGGTAGATGGCCAGAGGCTATGTTGTTACCGACACGGCCTGAATCTAAGACTTCACAGTTCGACAATGGCCGTGTCCGTATTCTATACATAGTCCCGAATAGCCAAAGTTTAATCTTCCTTACATCCTCTCTCATTAAATTAAGGACAGCTATAATGCACCAGTGTGTGGGAGAGGTAGCTACTCTTCAGGGCCTGGGAATAGCTAGCTACACTGAAGTCACAATTTTCCATTTCTAAAGACAATAGCTGATGCATTTCCTCAGCTTCAGCGTCATGACTGAAACATCGAATCCTATTTTGCCTGACTATGTATGTTTCAGACTGCTGTCTCTGGTTGGCTGTCTTTCTCTTTGTGGGCATTCTTACTGTGCAAAATACCACAGTTTAACTTAGCCTGGTGCTTCCAGGCCTATTATATATGGGAAAATTGGCCTGGCACAATGCTATACATCAAGTTGTGCAGGATTGTAGCCCACAGAGCTACTCATTCAGATTACATGTATAGATATGCTCGGATGCTACAAACCAGATCTAGACAACCAATGAGATTGTACATCGCCTGGTTAGCTCGTGAATTTCTGCACAAATATACCAATGATGCTTATTATTTGCAAGCCGGGTTGTGATGTCAGAGCACAACTGTAATCTGATTGCGTTGCACTGTGGGCTGTAACCTGCACAACTCAATGTTCAGCAAAGTCCCAGACCTAAATATTCCATGTATAAAATGAGCCTGGATGGGCAAGGCTAAGTTCAGCTAATGTGTACCTGTGGATTGTAGGAAAACAATTTTGCAGGAACAGTGCCTATACATTTCCGTGGCTAACCTGATTTATGGCTACCACTTCAATACAAGAAGCTAGAAGAAACATTCTGCATTTGCAATTGAGAAGACATTGCCATCAATATAGCACTGACAGGCTAGCTACGTAGGGTGAACCATGAAAGTAGCTGCGTATGTCACTGGCTTGGCATAATAAAATTAACCCTTAAGCTTCGATTTTGTGTGCTCATGCTAAAACTAGGACTTCTAGCTATATCTAGATAGCTTGCTATAGGCTGTATGATATAGCTGCGCACGAATAACTAGCTGCTTTGTGTAGCTGGCGCTCTTACTGGAGACCCTACCAAACTCACCTGTTACACAGAGTTGTATTGTATATTTCTGCGGCCGTATCATCGGAGGTTCCTCCGACCCTCCAGGGAATCATGACGTCGCGATCGGCTCATGGCTTATCAAAGTCGACTACCATAAGCATCAATTCCGTGAAGCCCTACGGGTGAACCAGCAGCCATTTTCACCCTGTATTGCCTCATGTGGCAATGAATATGATTAGCGATAAGTTTGCGCAACAGCATAAGCAGCTGGCGCCAACATTGCAAAGTGTATTATAGTCCAGGCCAAATAATAGCTTCAGCCCCTTAGCCCTATAGGTTCCGCCACTTATGCCGTGCTGGTTAACTGTAACCTTGTGGAACAGCAAATGCAAAATACACAATAATTATATAAAGTATATTAACAAAGGACATGATGTAGCACCACCAACACTGTGCCATTGACATTGGCCAGACAGAGTAAGCCCTATGGTTTGCTTATGCAGTGTCATCAGCGTTCATGAGTCTATTTACATTCCCATTCTTGTGCTCTGCTATCCACGGTCTTGACAGTTCAACTCGGAGAAAACTAGATCAATGGCTGAATGGTATGCATGAGATTGTATACTATGGTAGTGTGTTGGTCACATGTAACGCTGTTGTGTTGTGCATGCTGCGTGTATTGACATCACTGCTATTGTAGAGTAACTGTAGTTATATTATTATGTTGCTGTATG
The DNA here is from genome assembly GCA_964019415.1 of Ianthella basta. Lineage (NCBI taxonomy): Eukaryota > Metazoa > Porifera > Demospongiae > Verongiida > Ianthellidae > Ianthella > Ianthella basta. The sequence goes on along the minus strand of OZ025877.1, from coordinate 3,877,617 downwards.
CATGTGCAGTGTCTATGCTCCATGTGTGTTGCTAATAATCTTTGTCCAATGAGTCGGTGTTACCAATCTTGTCCTGCAGTAGGCGTGTTACACTGTATGGTTAACTGTAACTCTGTGGAACACCACATGCAAAATGCACAGTAAAAAGCAATGGTATAGTCACAGAAGAAAACATAATCAATTCTTATACAATAAATAATTATTTTTACGTAAGATCAATGAGTCGGTTGTAACCCTGTTGAGTCTAATGAAGGTCCCAACTCGGAAGAAATGTTGGAAAGAAACGAAATATTGGTAACAGCTAGCAGCCGAACCCAGGACAACTTACGCCCAAACGCAGAGTTTCAGCAGTTCAAGCCAACTAACCAGGCCAGGACAATTTGCCCATTCTCTCCTTATAGGTTCCAAACAATGGAATGGTTACACTAACCTTTGCAGGTGGAATTGTTTCGGCCTGGTTGGTTGGCTTGGGCTGCTGAAACCCTGTGTTAGGGCGTAATTTGTCCTGGGTTTGGCTGCCAGCTGGTGCCAATTTTCCCTTTCTTTCCAACATTTTTTTCGAGTCGTGACTTACATTAGACTCAACACAGTAAATAATAATATTATTGTATAGGTATAACATGTATAGGTATAATATGTGTAACAAAGCTGAGTGTAGTCTAGCAAGCCAGACTATAAGCTGAGTGCTGGCTTAATGTCATGTGACTGTCACTTGTCTTTGTGCGTGTTGATTCGGTGTCATGCAATTTATTAGTGTATTACTATAATTATATATTATTAATGTACGCATTCCATTCGTAGTATAATACGTAATCCTATCAATGTTTAGTGCACACAGCAGGACGTAATCCCTTGGTTCTACCAAGTAGCTGTATGAGGCCTAGGGTAGTGTAATGCTCTGCACACTCTTACACTTCACTTCAGGAACAGTTGGTCAGGCCACGCTCATGCACCACACTTGTCCCAGCGATCTGCTTCAGCAATACGATCAATGAACAATGCATTGAACAAAAACACAATACAAATTGGGTACAGCCATGCAACCATGCAGATACTAATATTAGTGCAACATACGTAAGAAAAATTATTACTAATGCAATGCACTACAGAACACAAACATAATAATGGCATAATAATAATAATAATAATAATAATAACCAGCAAACAGCAGTGACTACTAACTACTCAGTCACTACAGACAGGGTTTGCATGGGCTACACCCTGCTTCACCAGAGTCTTATGCATGCACACTCTAATAGTTCTAGTCTCATAGTGTCAGCAGCACCCACTGCACATGCTGCCATGCACAAGTTTAGCATGATAACTTTCCCTACAGTGTAGCCTACAGCCATTCAGCTCTTGTATTAATTGTATCCGCCACTGAAAAAGATGCAAACTTATGGTTATTGGAACATCTGACATTTACCAGTCAAAAATACCTGCAGAGTGTGGAAATATACTATAAGCATGCTACAAAACAAGACTATTTGCTGAGGTTACTTCAACAGCTCACTTGCAAACTGGGTGACTCCCTGACCACTGTCCATTCAACTGACATGTTCTTCTATAGTTTCCTGCAATTCTATACCATGTGTTACAGTAGTAGGTGACTGTGTACCCAACAGTGGTGCCAGAATAATATCTCTGCCCAGATGATAGATACCTTGGGGTACCGCATGATCCTATAGAAACATAAGGCAATCAAAATAATTAATTGTTCATTAATTTCAGTAGTATGTATGAATCATATAATTATATACAATCCATCCACTTCTTAGTCACCACTAATTAACTATTGCACATAATGACTGCTACCAGTTCATTATCCCTTCACCATTACTGTGCTAATCTGACACTGAATACACTCACTTTGACAGTCAGGAAATTCTTTTCCTTCTTGCCAATAATCCCACACACCATCACGGCAGTAAATATGGTGAGAAATATTCACAGAGGTTCCAAACGTGAACCCATTCTTGCATGTCACGTTGCAATATAGACCAATATCACTCTGAGTACAGTTGACTGAACCATTTCCTTGAACAGAAAGGTGCTCCTTTGGACATAGTGTAACATTCCCTAAAGGCAAGATATAATAATTATTATAGCAATGCAAAGGCATTGCTGCAAACACTTAGCCTAACATGTATCAGTGCACACAGTGATTACAGTGCTTTCGATAATAATACATTTTCAGCATGGTTGTTTTCAAGATAACTGTCTGAATGACACTTAATCGAAACTAATCACACATAATCACACATTTTTGCTATGCCGATGATCTAACCATTCTTGCTCCATCCCCAGATGCCCTTAGAAAGATGCTTGCCCTATGTGAACAATATGCTCAGGCTCATGGGATTCAATTCAATGCTGATAAGACTCAACTTATATGTTTTAGACGTACTGCAGGTTCTGATCATACCCGCTTCTCACTCTGTGGCCACTGCCTGCCTATGGTTGATTCAGTCGTTCACCTTGGGAATACTTTGCAGTATGACTTGTCTGATAAGCTGGATATTCATTTAAAATCAATGGCATTTATCCGCCAGGCTAACTCTGTCCTGTTTCGATTCAAGGGGTGTAATCCGGAGACAAAGATGAAACTATTCAATGCATACTGTCTTTCACTGTATGGGTGCGCATTGTGGAGGCTCGATGCCCCAGACATCCGATCTCTTCATGTGTCGTTTAACAATGTTATCAGACGAATTTGGAATCTTCCACACAATTGCCATACGTCTATTGCCCATGCTGTTGGATTTACTAAAAGCATTTACAACATCATTTATTCCAGATTTATCAGACTACTTTCCACTGCATTATCTCACTCATCTAGTTTCATTCGTTCTGTTTTTCATGAAAGTTCTTTAGTATGTAATTCAGGTTTTATAGGGTATAACTGTATGTTTGGTCCTTCTCATTGTAAATCTTATTCCACCGATCATGTTGCTGTGGGTCATCTAATTAGAGAGATCCGAGATACTCACTCTGTAATTCCCCATTTTGCTCAGTCAGAATTAGACTTTATTGTATCCTCAGCCTCCACCATGTAACTTAACTTGTGCTGTGTCTGCTCTTTTGCACCTTCACTGGTGTGTTTTTCAATAATAATAATAATAATAATAATAATAAACAGCATGTGCTCTTTTCCTTTTCTCTGGTAAGCAATCATTAATTATGGCTTATTACAATTTTAGAACCAATAATTTGATGGAAACTGATGGGGGATCAGTGAACAGTATAAAATTGATTGGAAGGACATGCATATGGTATCTGAGGGAAATATTGTAAATTCACCTTTAACATAATGTGACTGGATTAATTTGTGAAAAGGGAGCAACTTGTGCTATGTATAAAGTGTCACTGTGAATGAAAGCATGCAACCGAGTGATATTTCCAGTACATGCAGCTATATCTAGTGACATCCTGATCTAGAGAATGCCAATGGAAAGCAGTGCCTTACTGACAAGGATGGCCAGCAGTCCTGCTACACGGACATGATTGCAAGCCTAGGCCTCTCTGCGGTTTGGTAAGGTATATGGAAAATGACCAACACTTCAAGTCCTTTCTTAATAGCTAGGCACGTGAGTGGACACAAGAGTCCTAAAGGAGAGGTATCTGACAATTTCCCAACTGCCAATTATGTTTGTGGCTGTAAGTTCACACCTTCCATAATCATATGACCTTGGTATAACAAGATTTAAATGGCCATTTCAGGCATATAATTATAAGTAGCTTTTTAAATCTTGCTATACGCACCAATGGAATTCGAACATGCAGTAAAATGTACACTGTTGTGGAATTCAGCAAGTTGCTGTTGCCTCGACATTGGAGCACATTGCCTGGGAGATATGGAGGCACTCATTAACATGCATTTGCTATGCCTGCCTTGGTATCATGGGAGATTTAAAACATTTATATTAGACCAAATTCTTAATCAGGCATCCACCCTTGGACAAGGAACCATGCAAGTGCTAACACAAATGAGCATAGGGCAACATATGAAATGTGAGTGTATGAAGCTCACCTTATTAATTAACCTACAGTATATTTCCTACAGTATATATACCCACCAGTATTGTGAATGGGATTAAAGTGACAAAGCTCTTCTGGTAAAATTAATGTAATCTCAAGGCAATCAGTGATTTGAATCACTAGTTCTACATAAGCTGCAAGTTGAATCAATTTTTGCGTAGACATCTTCGAACTCCCACTATGATCACCATTGCTTGAATGAGCTTTGTCATTTATGCAGTGTATACAGATGAAGTTCCAGTGGCCAAGGATGGAATTCATTTCATTACTGCGGATAATTTCGTGATTTAATAGGTTAAATTCATGGAGCAATGCTTACGCAAGTCCTGGATGCATGTAGCTAGCTAGCTAGCTAATATTGTTGTACTGCTGCACAGTGTTTAGCTACCTATTCACCTACCTATTTCCACAGTTTCATTTGTGTAAATCCCACTGTAATTAGCAGTGCACTGATAGACCCCAGTATAAGAAGGCTGTATGCTATTGAAATGAAGAACATTAATCCAAATAGAACTGTAGGAGTATATGCTGCCGGCAAAATTCACAATGTACACATCAGTGTTAGGGTTGTCTGGATGCCCTCTTCTGCATAGACGAGTGCCATTGTTGTCTTGCCAGAAAAGACCTTGCAATTGATTGGAACCTGCAGTATTTGCAGCTCTACACCAAATACTGACGGACTGGTTAGCACCAAACACCAGTGATCCATTTACTGCAGAGCCATTCTGAGTTGTTGATATGATAGGATTGCTAAGTCCTAAGTATATAGAAGCAGAAAACAGAGGGTGAGCTTCCTACTATCCCCAAAGCACTTCCTACCTGACATCAATACTGATATATAAGATCACAACCACATACACCCAACACCTGTCAACTTGCAGATCAGTTCAATGCTAGGGGATCCATGGCAATTTCATAAATTAATACATAATTTAAAGTAAAATATAATTCAGGTACATAGACTATAATTTTATGGAGGCCGCATGGAACAAGTACTCAGCATAACTATGAAATATGAGAAATTTTAAGGATATTAAATTGGATAAAATAATTTTTAGGCTTTCATTTTCTTGCAAAGTGACGTCCAAAGTTAACATAAATCCAACAGGATAACACATAATGTGTGAGACATTTGACTAGATAGATGGAGCTGTATCAATTGAAATACTAAAGGGTACGCATGGTCATGCTAGCTGATGGACATGACCAGGTCTTTATGGCATTTTAACACATTCCCTATTTTGCACCAGAATGCCAGAGATATATACATGACAAAATCAAAGAATGACATTTAATTTGCAGGAATGTGTCAGTCATATACGGATTGGCACTGGCCCACACAGTGTAGAGTGGTTGATAGCATGTTCAAGGTTGAAATCCCAGTGTAAACCCTTTTGGGGAGATGCCGCAGGCAGCCCCCATATTGTTTTTTGTTTTGACATTTTGTTGTATGGCTACATGTTACACTTCTGGTGTATATGCATCTATGTATATATGCTCTTATAATACATAAATTGTGATGGTGTAACTGTAGCAATAACACTGTAATATTATGAATAATAAAAATTAATAATGGATAACAATAGTAGGCATGTATGTGTACTGCCTATTCCATGCACAATGCAGTCATGTAGCTATAAATGCATTGAAGTAAATGTATTAAAAAGAGTGCAGTTAATTAGGTCATAGGGAGGGGCAAGTTAGATTGACGGGCCATGCCCCTCACTGGCAATAATGCAAATCGGCTCTTCATCGTGTGACCCACGGTCGTTCTTGAGCCCCTGATGCACCTGATTTAGGATTTGAGCAATGAGAAATTGAACATGCATCATATACCACATTCATAACTTTGCTGTAGGGCTGGTCCCATTTTTCTGCAAGCTTTGACACCATTCTCTTGAATGTTACTTGTGCTGGATTGCCCATCCCCTGTTGCTAACAAGACAATGGGTGTACAGGAACAGTGTTCCGCTTCTCAGATCTGCTGTTCTTAGGCTCTTTAATTTTTAGCTTCTTGTGCTGTTGGTATGTGGCAGAAAGGCGTCAAGTACAGTTACTTGGTGTAAATGAATTGAAGACTCTTCTATCGAAGAATGCATTTTGCGACCGCTCCCAGAACCCCTCATCTCTGATGATGTCTACTCTGGTACCGTCTTGACAGTTAGCAGATATTGCTTGCAGCTAGTGCTTCGCCAGGCGGGGTTGTAGTTCCATTTCTAAAATTGAATGTGCAAACATTGTTGCAGACTTCTGCCATGAGAACGGCAGTAAGGTCCATGATATTGTTATGCCTCAGCGTTGGTAGTCCACCAGTGGGGCAGGTGAAGGCATGGTCAGCAGTCAGGTTCTTGCCACAAATGCACATGCTCCCTTATATATATGTAGGAGGAAGCCAAACTCTTCAATTGGAAGAACACTGAGCCAGCTGCATACTCCCTTCTCCTTTGCTATGTCCACGGCAAGCTTTATGACATTTGATCGAAGCATTATGTCATATGTATGGCTTCTGTATTCTCCTTTTAGATGCTTTCTCTTCTGGGCCTTGAGCTCATTCCTGATGGTTGCTGCTTCAGTGGAACATTCATGCATCTGTGCTCTTTCCTGCTGAGAGGCAGCCTGGACTAGGGGCTGATGCCGTTGCGCTAGCTACTATAAGTATGTTGATAACAAAGCAGGGAACAGAAGTAGCAAGTATTTTGAGTTGGGGTGGCAGCCCCACGAGTTTGTTTAACTTGAAAGACTTGTTCTTCAAGAAATTCTCCTAACTTTGCTCCTGCTGTGAGCTTTAGTAGCTATTGAAGAGCTTTCAGGTGTACAGGTGAATGCACTCCAATTATTCCAATTTCTCATATATATGTTAAGCGCATACCTCCAACCTGCACAAACCTCCAACTATTGCCCTCGTGACCGGAAGGGGGTTACGTATATATATATATATATATATATATGTATTAGTTATAACTGTTACACCTCCTTGAGGGATGTCACTGATTTATAAGCACATGCAAGGCCCGAACAAAGGGTGGCGTGGGCGAATGTTAATTGGTTTCTTGCCAAATAAAGAAAGCATTAGGGGAGCGCGGGCGAATCCAATGCAATTTTATTCATTACGAGAGCTAGCTAGCGAACAGCCAAGCGAGTCAGGCAGAAACGTCGGTACGCTACACTTCCAAAAACCTCTTCCTCTATGGAGGAGACGTCTTGCCCGCTCCTGCAACGCGATCGAAGGCGCCAGCAAGACTTGGCTGGTGAATCGTGGTCGGCGGAATGTGCGCCCGGCGGCATTGGAGGCGGAGGGAGCCAAGCTGGCTCAGAGGAAGCTGACGGTGGGACAGCACGATGGATCGGTGATCAGCTGCGTCGGAACTGACCGTGATCTGAGACTCTATGTTCGTTCGGTAGCTAGCTAGCTACGTAGCTACGTACTTGAGATGTCTTTCCGACCGGGTCCTCTGGTGCGGAAGAATCGGCCACCCATCGACGCACAAATTTCGTCAAATCGACAGCTGTAGTACGGTAGAACGGCAGTAATCAGCTTGCTCAGTGCTTCCAATAGAATGAAGCTTAAGATTTTTTTGCCCTTTTCCATGACTAAAACTACAGTGGCACCATAGATTTTCAAAACCCAACCATATTAATGGTTGAGTAGTGTAGAGTTACTGTATGCTTCATTGAACTGTTCTTGTGTTTTGATCTGAATGCATGAACTTGCATGTGAAGTATTGTTGCTATTGATTGAATCACACTGAACCCGATTAGAAATTTTCTTGAACCCGATTAGATATTCTTGCTCTCCAATAGGATGTAATCGCTCTCCAATAAGATATAATCGCTGTCTGATAACAAATTGTCCCCTCTCACTGCAAGTAGCACTTTTATAGTCACTCAATAAACATAGCAACCACCTAGCAACGGCAAATGAATATATATATATATAGCCCCAAGGACTGTCTCGTGTGGATGGCAAACGCCCTGATGGAATGACTATTACAACATGGGCCCAAGGCCGGCTTCTCATTTGGGATGCCACCTGCTGGGATTCGATGGCAGCCTCCAACATCCACATTGCCATGTCTGGCCCTGGACGGGTGGCAGACATGGCAGCGAGAAGAAAGAGAGACATCTACCAAGAAATCTCGCAGAACCATCACTTTGTCCCAGTTGCCGTGGAGACCATGGGATCCTTCGGCGAGGATACAATAGACTTCCTCCATCAATTGGCATCACATCTGCAATCAATTTCCAAGGACCCCCTAGAGTATCTTAAACTGTGTCAAAGCTTTAGTGTGTGTATCCAGAACTTCAATTGTGCTTCAATTTTAGGATGTAGTTCTTCATTTTGACATCTTTAGGACTGTCGCTGTTAGGGTTAGAGTTTTTTGATTTCTTTAGGACTGTTGCCGTTAGAGTTAGTGTTTGCCTGTAGTTGATGGACTCGGTTTTGTGTTATTTCCTGTAAATATATATATATATATATATATATATATATAATCAATAATGCTGATAATAATAGTTGGCTATAAACAACACCGTGCATTCATGCTATATTGGGAAAATTCAAATAGAATGATTTCTGGGGTGAGAACAAAGGATTGTGTGGTACCGTCAAGAATGGTGCACAGTTGGGCAACTGCATGCACTAGTTACCCAGTTTAGCAACACTATGCACAGGCTGAAACCTGGTTGACCAGAGGTTGACCAAAAAGGTTGGCCAGACCAAGTTTTGTGGTTTTCATCATGAACTCTGTCTTGGCGAGTTGCTGCCTTGTTTGAAAAGATTGCCTGAGGTCCCTGCGAACCCGAGGGATATGACATTTACCATTCAAAAATACCAGAGTACGGTATATAATAAAATATATGCATGCTACAAAACAAGACTATTTGCTGAGGTTACTTCAACAGCTCACTTGCACAAACTGAGTGACTCCCTGACCACTGTCCATTCAACTGACATGTTCTTCTAGAGTTACCTGCAGTCAGTCTGTACCCTGTGTTACAGTAGTATGTGACTGTGTGCCCAACAGTGGTGCCAGAATAATATCTCTGCCCAGATGATAGATACCTTGGGGTACCGCATGATCCTATAGAAACAAAAAGCAATCAAAATAATTAATTTTTAATTAATTAATTACAGTGGTATGTATAAATCATATAATTATATACAATCCATCCACTTCTTAGTCATCACTAATTAACTATTGCGCATAATGACTGCTTCCAGTTCATTATCACTTCACTATTACTGCATGTGCTAACTTAACACTGAATACACTCACTTTGACAGTGGGGAAATTCTTTTCCTTCTTGCCAATAGTCCCACACACCATCACGGCAGTAAATATGGTGAGAAATATTCACAGAGGTTCCAAACGTGAACCCATTCTTGCATGTTACGTTGCAATATAGACCAGTATCACTCTGAGTACAGTTGACTGAACCATTTCCTTGAACAGAAAGGTGCTCCCTTGGACATAGTGTAACATTCCCTAAAGGCAAGATATAATAATTATTATAGCAATGCAAAGGCATTCCTGCAAACACTTAGCCTAACATGTATCAGTGCACACAGTGATTACAGTGCTTTCAATAATAATACATTTTCAGCATGGTTGTTTTCAAGATAACTGAATGACACTTAATCAAAACTAATCACACATAAACAGCATGTGCTCTTTTCCTTTTCTCTGGTAAGCAATCATTAATTATGGCTTGTGTCATGTGTGTTATTTATTAATTGTTCTGATTGCTTACCTGTCACCTGTTATTATCTGATCGAGTGCTCACCTGTGTACTCACCTTTCAAGTGGTCACGTTCCTGGACTGAGTTGTAGTGTTTGGTTCAGTGTGCTTAGACTGAGTGTACTTGCTGCTTTTCCGACTTCTTGTACTTGTTCAGTTGAGTTGATTGATAGTTCAAGTGTTGTGATTGTTGTTGTTGTTCACTGTGACGGTTTATCGGTCGACGACACCACATAGTGGCGACGAAGGTGGGATAACGGATCTACGATGGCGACAGCAGCTATCGGCAACCTTTCCTCCTTCAAAGAAGGTGACGACTGGTCCCAGTATGTGGAACGCTTGCAGTTCTACTTTCAAGTCAACGGTATCACTGAAGACGTTCAGAAACGGGCGACTTTCTTGTTGGTGGCAGGACCTGCAGTATACAAGCAGCTCAGCAGCCTCATCACGCCGGCGAAACCGGCCGACCTACCTTTTGAAGGGATTCTTGAGGCGCTAACCAAGTACTACAGTCCACGGCCCTCCGAAATCGTGGAGCGATTCAAGTTCCACAGTCGAGTCAGAAAGTCCGGTGAGTCAGTGTCAGCGTTTGTTTCCGAGCTCCGCTCAATGTCAAAGTTTTGCAATTTTGGTGCGACACTGGAGGATATTCTTCGTGACTGGCTGGTGTGCGGCATTAATGAGGAGCACATTCAAAAGAGGCTACTTTCAGAGCCCAATTTAACACTCCAGAGAGCAGTGGAGCTGTCGGAGAGCTTGGAAACGGCTGCCAAGAATGCACAAGAATTGCGAAGTGCAAGCCATCGCAGGAGACTGTTCTACCAGGGGAAGTTCATACCGTGGGCCCTCCTAAACGTCCTGCAGAGAGGCCCGAACTCACATGCTATCAGTGTGGTAAGAAGGGCCACACAGCTACAAAGTGCCGCTTCAAAGATGCTAAGTGCCACCATTGCGGGAAGGTGGGACACCTACAGTCTGTTTGCAGAAGCAAAGCCAAGTCAAACTCAAAGCCTGCTCGAGACCGTCAGAGTGTCTCATTGCATCAGGTTACAGAGCAGGAGGATGAAGAGTATCCTCTCTTTGCCATACAGAGTGCCCATACAAAACCTTGGGTAATCACGGTGGATGTAGAAGGTCAGTCTCTAGAAATGGAGGTGGACACAGGAGCATCACTGTCGTTGATTTCGGTAGAGACTCACAGACGTCTTCTATCACACAAGCAACTGAAAGAATCACACGTGAAAGCATACACCTACTCTGGGCAACCTATTCAAGTTATGGGGACCCTGGATGTGGATGTGTGTTACAATGGTCAACAAGCTCTCCTCCCGCTTGCAGTTGTCCAGGGAGATGGTCCGAGCCTCCTTGGGAGAGATTGGTTACAGCAGATCCGACTCGACTGGAAAGAGATATTCCAGATGGAAACAAGTCCACTGGAGAGTTTGCTGCAGTGCAAGAAAGCCCTTTTCCAGCCTGGCCTCGGCACTCTGAAAGGATTCAAGGCAAAGATTCATGTTGACCCTACAGCCACGCCAAAGTTCTGCAAGGCAAGACCAGTTCCCTATGCTTTCCGAGGCTAGGTTGAGGAGGAGCTGGAACGATTGACAAAGGAGGGGATTGTTGAGCCGGTTCAGTTTGCTGATTGGGCAGCGCCCATTGTACCTGTCCTCAAGAGTGACAAGGAGTCTCTTCGTCTGTGTGGGGACTACAAGTTGACTGTGAATCAGGCTGCGAAACTTGACCAGTACCCCATTCCTCGAGTGGAAGATCTATTTTCAGCTCTCTCTGGTGGGAAGTCATTCTCAAAGCTTGACATGAGCCAAGCCTACCAGCAGATAGAACTTGATGAGGAATCTAAGCAATTTGTGGTGGTGAACACCCACAAAGGCCTTTTTCGGTACAATCGACTACCATTTGGAGTGTCATCGGCTCCTGCGATCTTTCAGCGTGTTATGGAGAGCCTTTTACAGGGATTGTCAGGAGTAGTGGTGTACCTTGATGACATCCTAGTGACTGGTAGAACAGAAGAAGAGCATCTGTCACGACTGGAGGAAGTGCTGACCCGCCTGGAACAAGCAGGCCTCCGGTTATAACGAAACAAATGCCAGTTCATGGTTTCCTCAGTGGTATACCTGGGCCACAATGTGGATTCCGAGGGGTTGCACCCTAATCCTGACAAGGTGAAGGCAGTCGTGGAAGCACCCAGACCCAGTAACGTGAATGAACTGAAGTCACTTCTGGGCCTGCTAACGTACTATGGAAGGTTCTTGCCAAACCTCTCCACAACTCTCGCCCCACTCTATGCCTTGCTTCGTGAGGGTACTCCTTGGAAGTGGAGCAGAAGTGCCAACGAAGCTTTTCTTGCTGCAAAGGAATTACTGACCTCCTCGGATGTGTTGGTGCATTTTGACCCCGAGATGGATCTCCTGCTAGCCTGTGATGCATCTGCATGCGGTGTGGGGGCTGTTCTCTCACACAAGATGCCAGACGGTTCAGAGAGGCCAATTGCGTTTGCGTCCAGGACCTTGACGAAAGTTGAAAGGAAGTACTCACAGATCGAGAGAGAGGGTCTAGCCTGCATTTTTGGAGTGAAGAAGTTTCATACATATCTCTTCGGTAAGCACTTCACCTTGCAGACAGATCACAAGGCACTCATATCACTGTTCAGTGAACGTAAGTCGATTTCTCCCCAAGCTTCAGGTAGAATCCAACGATGGGCATTGGCTTTGCTATGTACGAATATGAGATCGCTTTCAAGCCTACAGAAGCCCACAGCAACGCCGATACAATGAGTAGATTACCATTGCCAGATCAGCCCATCAGCACACCACTGCCAGCTGAAACAGTCTGCATGGTAGAGGGACTGTCACAGAGCCCAGTCTCAGCATACCAGATCAAGAGATGGACGAGAAAGGATCCTGTTCTGTCTCAAGTCTTGAGGTTTGTGGATAAGGGGTGGCCAGACAAGTGCCCCTCAGACAAGGAGATGAAACCATTTTGGTTTCGTCGGGAAGAACTGTCTATGCTTGACAGATGTGTACTTTGGGGATCTCGAGTCGTAGTGCCACTGCCTGGTCAAAAGCGCTTGTTACAGGAGTTACATGCTGGACATCAAGGCATGGCTAGGATGAAGAGCCTTGCCCGTACCTTCTTCTGGTGGCCCCATCTTGATTCTGAGATTGAAGCCATGGTAAAGGCTTGTGAGAAGTGTCAACAGAGCCGAAGATTGCCTCCTCAAGCCCCATTGAATCCATGGAGTTGGCCAAATCATCCATGGTCTCGACTTCACTTGGATTTCGCAGGACCATTGGAGAATCGCAAGTTTCTTGTGTTGATTGACGCATACTCCAAGTGGATTGAAGTATTCCCAATGGCTGGAGCAACCTCTGCTGCTACCATACAGGAATTAAGGACAACATTTGCATGCTGGGGATTACCTGACACAGTGGTCACAGATAACGGCCAATGCTTCACAAGCGAGGAATTCGAGACCTTCCTCAGCAGAAACGGTATTCGGCGTGCGAAGACAGCGCCATACCATCCAGCCTCAAATGGACTAGCTGAACGTGCAGTGCAAGTTTTCAAAACTAGCTTCAAGAAGATGCGTGAAGGCACTGTTGCAGATTGGTTGGCAAGGGCTTTGTTTTCTTACCGTATCACTCCTCACAGCACCACTGGTTTATCACCAGCGCAGCTATTGTGTGGCAGAAACCTGCACTCCCGTCTTGACTTTGTGCTGCCTGACCCAACAGCTAGAGTGGAAGCACAGCTACAGCGGCAGAAAGAGTCGCACGACCAACACTCTAGAATCCACAAGTTTAGTGTTAATGATCAGGTCTATGCGCACAACTTTCGTTCAGGCCAAACCTGGCTACCTGGATCTATCTTGAAAGCCTCCGGACCTGTGTCACTTGTTGTTCGACTGTCAGATGGACGCGAGTGGACTCGGCATCAAGACCACATCCGTAAACATCTTGATACGTCAACGGAGACTGAATGTATTCCAGAGGGATTGTCTCTGTTACAGAGGATGACATTGCAATGGAAGCAGAATCAGACCCAGTTTCTGCACCATCACCTACTCGGACTTCACCCAGAAGCACAAACGTGTCTCTTTCATCACAGCCCACTGTCCCTCGTTATCCTACCCGTGTTCGCGTACCACCTGACAGATACGGATACTGACTGTAACACTGATACTCTGTTACTCTTGCTGGGTTGTTGTGTTACTGTACTTTTTTAAGGGGGAGGGAGTTGTCATGTGTGTTATTTATTAATTGTTCTGATTGCTTAGCTGTCACCTGTTATTGTCTGATCGAGTGCTCACCTGTGTACTCACCTTTCAAGTGGTCACGTTCCTGGACTGAGTTGTAGTGTTTGGTTCAGTGTGCTTAGACTGAGTGTACTTGCTGCTTTTCCGACTTCTTGTACTTGTTCAGTTGAGTTGATTGATAGTTCAAGTGTTGTGATTGTTGTCGTTGTTCACTGTGACAGTTTATCGGTCGACGACACCACAGCTTATTACAATTCTGGAATCAATAATTTGATGGAAACTGATGGGAGATCAGTGAACAGTATAAAATTGATTGGAAGGACATGCATATGGTATCTGAGGGATAATATTGAAATATTGAATAAAAGCATGCAACTGAGTGATATTTCCAGTACATGCAGCTATATCTAGTGACGTCCTGCTCTAGAGAATGCCAATGGAAAGCAGTGCCTTACTGACAAGGATGGCCAGCAGTCCCGCTACACGGACATGATTGCAAGCCTAGGCCTCTCTGCGGTTTGGTAAGGTATATGGAAAATGACCAACACTTCAAGTCCTTTCTTAATAGTTAAGCACGTGAGTGGACACAAGAGTCCTAAAGGAGAGGTATATCTGACAATTTCCCATACTCAACTGCCAATTATGTTTGTGGCTGTAAGTTCACACCTTCCATAATCATATGACCTTGGCATAACAAGATTTAAATGGCCATTTCAGGCATATAAGTAGCTTTTTAAGTAATAGTTAAATGCTTACCAAGAGGTGTCTCTGAGATTTAGAGCACGAGGCACGAGGGCGCGAAGCGCCCGAGTGCTGAGTGGTCTAAATCTTCAGAGACACCGATTGGTCAGCATTTAAGTGTTATAGATCCCAACGATTGGGCAAGGAGCGGCAGCTAATCAGTTTAACTAGTCGTACGTGCGTCATCACGCGTCTTCCGGAAGTAGTTGGCAATTTCTGACAATGGCCGAGAAAACGTCGTTTGGTTATTGGGTTTGTCATCTCGCAGCAGACGTTCCTAAAGGCCGGCAGTGGATGCGGCGCGTAAGCTGAACGTAAGCTTACTCACTGACAGCCCCGTCAGCCACAGCGTTTCCCAGAGCGGTGTCCTAAGCCTGTTCCCAGCTCGTAACCAATTCCTTTCTCGACTCTGGTTCGTCCGCTGCATGCCGGATTGTTGCGTTACCCTGTTTGTCGACGAAGCAAGTAAGCCGTGCGAACTGTGCATCGTATGTTGTGGAGTTAGCTACTATTGTTGTCGCAGCTGCAGCTTCTCTGCTATAGCCACGGGCGCAAGCCACGCCCATGCTCTAAATCGCTATTTAGAGCATAGGCGCGAACGCCGCGCGTGCCACGCCCATGCTCTAAATCGGCATTTAGAGCATAGCGCGAACGACGCGCGTGCCACGCCCATGCTCTAAATCGCTATTTAGAGCATAGGCGCGAACGCCGCGAGTCGAATTAGAACACGGCTAGACGAAATAGACTACGGCGCGAAACAACACCCGGGGAAACTACGACGTTTAGAAACATCGTTTAGACGCACGTTACCATGGCAACGGGATCTATATCTTGTTATACGCACCAATGGAATTCGAACATGCAGTAAAATGTACACTGTTGTGGAATTCAGCAAGTTGCTGTTGCCTCGACATTGGAGCACATTGCCTGGGAGATATGGAGGCACTCATTAACATGCATTTGCTATGCCTGCCTTGATATCATGGGAGATTTAAAACATTTATATTAGACCAAATTCTTAATCAGGCATCCGCCCTTGGACAAGGAACCATGCAAGTGCTAACACAAATGAGCATAGGGCAACATATGAAATGTGAGTGTATGAAGCTCACCTTATTAATTAACCTATAGTATATAACCTACAGTATATAACCTACAGTATATATACCCACCAGTATTGTGAATGGGATTAAAGTGACAAAGCTCTTCTGGTAAAATTAATGTAATCTCAAGGCAATCACTGATTTGAATCACAAGTTCTACATAAGCTACAAGTTGAATCAATTTTTGCGTAGACATCTTCGACCTCCCACTATGATCACCATTGCTTGAATGAGCTTTGTCATTTATGCAGTGTATACAGATGAAGTTCCAGTGGCCAAGGATAGAATTCATTTCATTACTGCGGATAATTTCGTGATTTAATAGGTTCAATTCATGAAGCAATGCTTACGCAAGTCCTGGATGCATGTAGCTAGCTAGCTAATATTGTTGTACTGCAGCACAGTGTGTAGCTACCTATTCACCTACCTATTTCCACAGTTTCATTTCTGTAAATCCCACTGTAATTGGCAGTGCACTGGTAGACCCCAATATAAGAAGGCTGTATGTTATCGAAATGAAGAACACTAATCCAAATAGAACTGTAGGAGTATATGTTGCCGGCAAAATTCACAATGTACACATCAGTGTTAGGGTTGTCCGGATGCCCTCTTCTGCGTAGACGAGTGCCATTGATGTCTTGCCAGAAAAGACCTTGCAATTGATTGGAACCTGCAGTATTTGCAGCTCTACACCAAATACTGACGGACTGGTTAGCACCAAACACCAGTGATCCATTTACTGCTGAGCCATTCTGAGTTGTTGATATGATAGGGTTGCTAAGTCCTAAGTATATAGAAGCAGAAAACAGAGGGTGATCATGAGCTTCCTACTATCCCCAAAGCACTTCCTACCTGACATCAATACTGATATATAAGATCACAACCACATACACCCAACACCTGTCAACTTGCAGATCAGTTCAATGCTAGGGGATCCATGGCAATTTCATAAATTAATACATAATTTAAAGTAAAATATAATTCAGGTACATAGACTATAATTTCATGGAGTCCACATGGAACAAGTACTCAGCATAACTATGAAATATGAGAAATTTTAAGGATATTTAATTGGATAAAATAATTTTTAGGCTTTCAGTTTCTTGCAAAGTGACGTCCAAGGCTAACATAAATCCAACAGGATAACACATAATGTGTGAGACATTTGACTAGATAGATGGAGCTGTATCAATTGAAATACTAAAGGGTACGCATAGTCATGCTAGCTGATGGACATGACCAGGTCTTTATGGCATTTTAACACATTCCCTATTTTGCACCAGAATGCCAGAGATATATACATGGCAGAATCAAAGAATGACATTTAATTTGCAGGAATGTGTCAGCCATATATGCATTGGCACTGGCCTACACAGTGTAGAGTGGTTGATATATAGCATGTTCCAGGTTGAAATCCCAGTGTAAACCCTTTTTGGAAGATGCTGCAGGCAGCCCTCATATTGTTTTTGTTTTGACATTTTGTTGTATGGCTACATGTTACACTTCTGGTGTATATGTATCTATGTATATATGTTCTTATAATACATAAATTGTGATGGTGTAACTGTAGCAATAACACTGTAATATTATGAATAATAAAAATTAATAATGGATAGCAATAGTAGGCATGCATGTGTACTGCCTATTCCATGCACAATGCAGTCATGTAGCTATAAATGCATTGAAGTAAATGTATTAAAAAGGTAGAGTGCAGTTAGGTCATAGGGAGGGGCAAGTTAGATTGACGGGCCATGCCCCTCACTGGCAATAATGCAAATCGGCTCTTGATCGTGTGACCCATGGTCGTTCTTGAGCCCCTGATGCACCTGATTTAGGATTCGAGCAATGAGAAATTGAACATGCATCATATACCACATTCATAACTTTGCTGTAGGGCTGGTCCCATTTTTCTGCAAGCTTTGACACCATTCTCTTGGCACAGGGAACAGAAGTAGCAAGTATTTTGAGTTGGGGTAGCAGCCCCACGAGTTTTTTTACTCAAAAGACTTGTTCTTCAAGAAATTCTCCTAACTTTGCTCCTGCTGTGAGCTTTAGTAGCTATTGAAGAGCTTTCAGGTGTACAGGTGAATGCACTCCAATTATTCCAATTTCTCATATATATGTTACGCGCATACCTCCAACCTGCACAAACCTCCAACTATTGCCCTTGTGACCGGAAGGGGGTTACGTATATATATATATATACAGTGCCAGTTGCAAAATACAAGGGTATTGAAGCCATAAAATAATGTAATATAATATAATATAATATAATGTTTGGGGACTTTGGGCACCCTGTGGCACAGACCATTGGTAAGATGGCAAACTTAAGGGAAATTTAACGATTTTAAATATGACAGAATTTTTAATTAGGCCTTTGTTTACGTGCAAGGTGACGCCAAATTGCAAATATAAAATGCCATAGCCCCATATCATTACTATAGCACATTTATACTGATAGTGAGTGCTATAATAATTTAATATAAAAATCCGGCAAATGCTCACAAAACTTTGTAGGCAAGTGCAAGTGGTCAATGAGGCTGTGCACTCAGCAGGGAATAGTAATTAAAGACTCTGCTGTTCAATTAGAAGGCTAACAATCTAGTGTGACGTCTGGAACGGTGACATTTTATTGTGACATCACGCAAACGTCACACCCTAGTCGCTCCAAAATATAGCGTTCGTTTCGTGACGTCACATTTCGCACCTCAAAGACCTCCTTGAAGCGGCTGGCAGGAAGAAAGGGCCGCTGCGCACGCTTCTCTTTGGAACCCATTGCCAGGAACTGTGTGCAAGCGCCAAGGGCGCCTCGGAATTTGGGGGTTACGCGAGCGTGAGAGAGTTTCCAGACGATTCTGAGTGCCTACTGCGCGAAGACAGCGAATCAGTGGGTACTGGGAAGACGCACGGCCTCACTATATGTGAACCGTGTTCTGCCCAAGTGCAAGTTGCATACCTGTTGCTGCATCCTGCTCCAACTTGTGCTGTTCGACTAGCACCAACACTGTACTTGCATTCATAGTGGTCCCCCACTGCATGCCAATCAATACTGGTGCCCGGTCCCCCTGACCTTCAGCAACTTGCGCTGGTGGTTTTTTCCTTCCTTCAACTAGCGCAAACACTCTACTTGCACTCGGGGTGGTTACTCTCGGCAACTTGCACTGGTGGCCTTGTTCATAGAAGCACTGGCGCACATACTGCATGCGCACATTGCAACTTGCACTGTGTGGTGGTGGTAGGTGGTGGTGGTGATGGTGCTGGTGGTGTATATATAGCACAAACACTCTACCTACACTCGGGGTGGTATATATATATATATATATAATCGATAGTGCTGATAATAATAGTTGGCTATAACCAACACCGTGCATTCATGCTATATTGGGAAAATTCAAATAGAATGATTTCTGGGGTGAGAACAAAGGATTGTATGGTACCATCAAGAATGGCGCACAGTTGGGCAACTGCATGCACTAGTTACCCAGATTAGCAACACTAAACACAGGCTGAAACCTGGTTGACCAGAGGTTGACCAAAAAGGTTAGCCAGACCAAGGTGACCGTAAGTTTGCAACTATTTCATCCAAGAGAGGTCAGTTGTCAGTACATGAGGGCTGCATCTTGTGGGATTCGCGGGTGGTTGTGTCAAAGCAAGCCAGAGAGATGGTCCTGCAGGAGCTACATGAGGGACATCCAGGAATGACGATGATGAAGTCACTTGCCAGGATGTACGTGTGGTGGCTGGGGGTTGACAAGGAGATTGAGGAGTGTGTACACACCTGTCAGGAGTGTCAGCTGAATCAGTCAGCACCTCCAGAGACTCTGATGCAACCATGGAAATGGCCCACACGACCTTGGGCAAGAATCCACCTGGATTATGCAAGTCCTTTCCTGGGCAGAATGTTTCTAATCCTGATTGATGCCCACTTGAAGTGGATTGAGGCATTTTGTAATACATCTGCCACATCAAGTGCCACAGTGGAGTGTCTGAGACAAGTCTTTGCTCAGTTTGGTGTACCTGAGACAGTAGTGACTGATAATGGCACGTGTTTCACCAGTGATGAATTTAAACTGTTCCTAAAGATGAATGGAAGCAGGCTTTTAACATCAGCACCATACCACCCTGCGTCAAACGGGTTGGCAGAACGTGCTGTCCAAATTGTCAAGCATGGATTGAAGAAAGTCACTCAAGGTACTCTGAGTGCACGATTGGCAAAAGTCTTGTTTGCCTATCGCCTGACCCCCCAAGGCACTACCGGCATCTTTCCAGCTGAGCTGTTGTTGGGGAGAAGACCATGATCAAAGTTAGACTTAGTCAGACCAAACACTGCAGAACGTGTTGAAGGTAAACATGCAGCTGCAACAGAAGGTTAATCATGATGTTGTCACGCATCCTCACCTATTCCGGAAGGGAGAAGAGGTGTATGCGAGAAACATTGGTAGAGGACAGATGTGGCTGCCGGGTAGAGTAGTCAAGCATACAAGTTCTGTTTCCTGTCTGATCTGTGGAACAGATGGTCGATTGTTCAGGCGACATCAGGATCACATGAGGCCCAGGTAGAGTCAAGCGTTGCCTGAGACAGAGCAGTCAAATTCTGAGTTGCCTGGAGTGGAGTTCCCAGTGGACGATGCTTCTAATGGTGAAACATCAGTACAGCCCTCGCAGTGTGAGGGTACGTTGGATAACAGTGCAACGGCATCACAGCCAGCCACGACACAGACAACGCAACCAGCTGTGTCATCTCACCGTTATCCTTGACGACACAGGACGGAACCTGATCGTTACTGTCCCGGACTGTTGTAACTTCTTTGACTATTGCATGTGGTGACGTGATTGTTGAGTTGTGATCACATGTTTACCCACTTGTAATTTTAAGGGGGAAGGAGTTGTAGTGTATGTTGCATGTTTGTATTATGTAGTTAGTTTTGTACACTGCATGAATATGATTACGCATGTGCAGTTGGTTAATGAGTTTTGTGGTTTTCATCATGAACTCTGTCTTGGCGAGTTGCTGCCTTGTTTGAAAAGATTGTCTGAGGTCCCTGCGAACCCGAGGGATACGACATTTACCATTCAAAAATACCAGAGTTTGGCAATAAACTATATGCACGCTACAAAACAAGACTATTTGCTGAGGTTACTTCAACAGCTCACTTGCACAAACTGGGTGACTCCCTGACCACTGTCCATTCAACTGACATGTTCTTCTAGAGTTACCTGCAGCCAGTCTGTACCCTGTGTTACAGTAGTAGGTGACTGTGTACCCAACGGTGGTGCCAGAATAATATCTCTGCCCATATGATAGATACTTTGGGGTACCGCATGATCCTATAGACACAGAAAGGCAATCAAAATTAATTAATTTTTCATTAATTACAGTGGTATGTATGAATTGTATAATTATAAACAATCCATTCACTTCTTAGTCACCACTAATTAACTATTGCACATAATGACTGCTGCCAGTTCATTATCTCTTCACCATTACTGTGCTAATCTGACACTGAATACACTCACTTTGACAGTCAGGAAATTCTTTTCCTTCTTGCCAATAGTCCCACACACCATCACGGCAGTAAATATGGTGAGAAATATTCACAGAGGTTCCAAACGTGAACCCATTCTTGCATGTCACGTTGCATTTTAGACCAATATCACTCCGAGTACAGTTGACTGAACCATTTCCTTGAACAGAAAGTTGTTCCTTTGGACATAGTGTAACATTTCCTAAAGACAAGATATAATATTTATTATAGCAATGCAAAGGCATTGCTGTATATATCTGTGCACACAGTGATTACAATGCATTTGACAATAGTACATTTTCAGCATGGTTGTTTTCAAGATAACTGTCTGAATGACACTTAATCGAAACTAACCTCGCATAAACATCATGTGCTTTTTTCCTTTCTCCTCTGAGCAATTAATTATGGCTTATTACAATTTGAGAACCAATAACGTGATGGACACTGATGGGGCATCAGTAAACAGTATAAAATTGATTGGAGGGACATGCATATGGTACCTGAGGGAAATGTTGTAAATTCACCTTTAACATGACCTTTAATGTGACTGGATTTGTGAAATGGGAGCAACTTGTGCTATGTATAAAGTGTCACTGTGGACGAAACATGCAACCGAGTGATGTTTCAGATAAATTCAGCTATGTATCTAGTGACATCTTACTCTAGAGAAGGCCAATGGAAAGCATGCAGTGTCTCGCTGACAAGGATGGCCAGCAGTCCCGCTACACTGACAATGATTGCGAGCCTAGGCCTCTCTGCGATTTGGTAAGGAACAAGGAGAATGACCCATACTTTGAACCCTTTCTTATTAGCAAGCACGTGAGTGGACGCAAAAGTCCTAAGGGAGAGATATCTGACGATTTTCCATAGTCAACTACCAATTATCTTGTGTTTGTGGCTGTCATTTCACACCTTCATTAATTATATGATCGTGGTCTAACAAAATTTAAGAGGCCGTTTCAGGCTTATGCGTAGCTTTTTAAATCTTGTTACACGCACCAATGGAAGATGCAATAAGATGTACTGTGGTGGAATTCAGCAAGTTGCCTTTGCCTCGACAATGGAGCACATTGCCTGGGAGATTTGGAGGCACTCTTGAGCATCCGCTTGGTATACCTGGCTTGGTATGGAAAATTTCAAGCATTTGTTTTAGACCAAATTCTTAATTAGGATCCGACCTTGTACAAGGAACCATGCAAGTGCTAACACAAATGAGCATATGGCAACACATGAAATGTGAGTGTATGAAGCATGCCCTAATTAACCTACAGTATAAATACCCACCAGTATTGTGAATGGGACTAAATTGGCAAAGCTCTTGTGGTAAATGCAATCCCAAGGCGATCACTGATTTGAATCACTAGTTCTACCTAAGCTACAATTTGAATCAATTTTGCATAGGGACCTAAGAATTCCCATTATGATCACCATTGCTTGAATGAGCCTTGTCATAAATACAGTGTATACATGTTGTTCCAGGGGGCAAGGATGGAGTTCATTTCATTATATACTACGCATTTTGTGATTTAATAGGTTAAATTCATGGAGTGATGCCTCACAAAGGTCCTGGATACATGTAGCTAGCTAGCTATTATGGTTGTACGTACTACAGCACAGTATGTAGCTACCTATTCACCTACCTATTTCCACAGTTTCATTTGTGTAAAACCCATTGTAATTAGCAGTGCACTGGTAGACCCCAGTATAAGAAGGCTGTATGCTATTGAAATGAAGAACTCTAATCCAAATAGAACTGTAGGAGTATATGTTTCCAGCAAATTTTTCAATGTACACATCAGTGTTAAGGTTGTCCAGATGTCCTCTGCTGTGTAAGCGAGTGCCATTGTTGTCTCTCCAGAAAAGTCCTTGCAATTGAGTGGAACCTGCAGTATTTGCAGCTCTACACCAAATACTGACGGACTGGTTAGTATAAAACACCAGTGATCCATTTACTGCC
>OZ025877.1:3837038-3854041 GCA_964019415.1 Ianthella basta | reverse complement strand
ACTGCCGAGCCATTCTGAGTTGTTGATATGATAGGGTTACTACTTCCTAAGTATATAGAAGCAGAAAACAGAGGGTGATCATGAGCTTCCTACTATCCCCAAAGCAGTTCCTACCTGACATCATACTGATATATATGATCACAACCATGCACATACAGCCAACACATGTCAACATGCAGATCAGTCCATTACAATGCTAGGGAGATCCATGGCAATGTTGTAAATACATATAATAGTTAAAAGTAAAATATATTTCAGGTAGACTATAATTTTATGGAGCCCACAGGGAAAAAGTGTTCATAAATTTTGAAGATATTAAGTGAATAAAATAAATTTTAGGCTCTCATTCTCATGCAAATTGATGGCCAAGGCTAAGATAAATCAACAGGATAACACATAATGTGTGAGACATTTGACCAGATAGATGGTGAAGTATCAATTGAAATACTAAAGGGTGTGCATGGTCATGCTAGCTGATGGACATGACCAGGTCTATGGCATTAACAGCATTCGATCCCTAATTTGCACCAGAATGCCAGAGATACGTACAGGGCAAAAATGGAAGAATGACATTCAATTAGCAAGAATGTGTCAGTTATACCGGTATGCACATTGGCACTGGCCCACACAGTGTAGAGTGGGTGATTAGCAATCCAATGTTACAGGTTCAAACCCCAGTGCAAACTTTTTGGGGGGGCTGCCCATTTTGACATTTTATTGTATGTCTTTGTGTTATGTTTCCAGTGGTATATATGTATGTATGTATGTATGTTTAGATAATACATAAACTGGAGTTATATAACTGCAGCATTGACATTGAACTAATATTAATAATGATAATAATGGATAACAATACTAGGCACACATACGCAATGCCTATTCCACGCAAAATGCAGTCATGTATACATTGAAGTAAAAGTGTTAAAAAGATAGAGTGCAGTTAATTAATTAGATCACAGAGAGGAGCAAGTTAGATTAAAGGAACATGCCCCTCACTAGCAATCATGCAAATCAGGGTCTTGATTGTGTAACCCACAGTCGATCTTGAGCCCCTGATGCACCTGATTTGGGATTTCAACAATGAGAAATAGAGCATGCATCATACTGCATTCAGCACTTTGCTGTTGGGATGCATGGTCACATATTGCTGCAAGCATTGACACCATTCTCTTGAATTTTACTTGTGCTGCATTGCCCATCCCCTGTTGCTAACATGACAATGGGTGTAAAGGAACTGTGTTCCGCTTCTCAGATCCGCTGTTCTTAGGCTCTTCTTAGCTTCTCATGCTCGCGTCATGTGGCAGAAAGGCTTCAATAATGGTTACTTGGTGCTAAGGGATTTGAAGACTCTTACACTAAATGCATTTTGTGACCACTCCCAGAACCTCTCAACTCTGATGTCTACTCTGGCAACATCTAGACAGTTAGCAGATCTTCTTTGCAGCTAGTGCTTCGACAGACAGGGGTTGTAGCTCCGGTTCTGCAAGTGCAAACATTGCCATACGATCAGCGGTAAGGTCCCTGATGTTGTTATGCCTCAGCATTGGTAGTCTACCAGTGGGCCAGGTGAAGGCATGGTCAACACTCAGGTTCTTGCCACAAACACACAATGTCATGTTTGGGACATTGGGTAACTGCCATCCATACCGCAATTCAGGCAACGGCATCCTGGAATGTTCCCTTATGTAGAAGGAAGCCAAACTGCTCAATCGAGAGAACACTGAGCCAGCTGGATGCTCCTTTCTCCGTTGCTAAGTCCATGTAACACAGCAGCGGACAGAGGTAGCAAGTAATTTGAGTTGGGGCAGAACCCACACGAGTTGTTAACACGAAATACTTGTTCTTCAAGAATTCTAACTTTGCTCCTGATGCAGCTTTTTAGTACATAATTGAAACTTTTCTGAACAAGGCTTCTAGTTGTACAGGTGAGTGTACTCCACATATTCCAATTTCTCATAACATCAATGTTGCTGATAACAGTAGTTGCCTATAACTACCATACAGTGCATGCGTGCTATTTTGGGAAAGTCCAAAGAGAATAATTTCTGGGGATGAACAATGGATTGTGTGGTAATACCAAGAATGGTGCAAGTTGGGCAATTGCATGCATCAGTTACCCAGTTCAGCAACACTGTGCACAGGCTGAAACCTGTAGCTCCATTTTGCCCGTTTGCCCAACTGGATTGCTCTCAATTACCCAGTAATAAAACCAGATTGCTCTCAATTACCCAGTAATAAAACCAGATAGCTCTCTTTCTATCCACACATAAAGTGTGTCATCACTTACTGACACATGTAGGCTGTGTTCCTGACCACTGTCCATTAGCCTGACAGGTCCTGGAGCTGCTTCCTCTCAGGAGGTATCCAGTCTTGCAGTGGAAGTTGACTGTATCATTGTAGTTCCTCCCTCTGTAAGTACGCTTTACATTACTTGGTGCGTAGGGGGAACTGCATCTGACAACTATATAGCAGAATATTAAGTGATACAATGAATATTTATATACATAATTATGCAACACTATTACATGAATTTGTGTACCTATAGAACTTCCAGAATATTAAGTAGTACTTGTGAC
Organism: Ianthella basta; assembly: GCA_964019415.1. Taxonomy (NCBI): domain Eukaryota; kingdom Metazoa; phylum Porifera; class Demospongiae; order Verongiida; family Ianthellidae; genus Ianthella; species Ianthella basta. Next base: position 3,851,465 of record OZ025877.1, on the reverse strand, counting down.
CACTTTAATAGTTCATGAATATAGCTTCACTATTACATTTCTGTATTATTGAAATGTGCTTTATTGTTTATAAACAAAAGAATATGGTCATTTGTAAATCTTCAACAGTAACGTAACGAGGTGGACTATAATTTTCACACTACCTCACATCCACAAACATTTGAAGAGTAAAGCTACAGGACAAGATAAACAAATCAGAATCACAGGTAATATAGTAGTATGTAATTCTAAGAGCAGCTACCATTATAAAAGTTAGATACATGACTATACTGAAAACATTGTTCACAATGAGATGGTCACGATTAACAATTGCAATGCATTCTATCTCTGTATGGATTAAACCAAATCCTGGAGAAGGTATATAGGTAGGTTCCTATTGCCCGCTTGTTCAACTCCATGGATTGCTCTCAATTACCCAGTTACAAAACCAGGTATATAGCTCTCTATCTATTAGTGCTGGTGGTAGCAGATTGGATTCCTGGACTATCCACACATAAAGTGTTTCATTACTTACTGTCACAAGTTGGCTGTGTTCCTGACCACCGTCTATTGGACTGACAGGTCCTAGAGCTGCTTCCTCTCAGGCGGTATCCAGTGTTGCAGCTGAAGGCGACTCTGTCATTGTAGTTCCTCCCTCTGTAAGTACGCTGACCATTACTTGGTGCGGAGGGCACACTGCATCTGACAACTATATAGCAGAATATTAAGTGATACAACGAATATTTATACACATAACTATACAACATTATCACATAAATTTGAGTAGCTATAGAACTACCTGATCATGATGAATACTTAGTAGTACTTGTGACCACTTAAATAGTTTCATGAATGTATAGAATAAAAATCGCTTCAATATTTCTGTATTGAAAGATAATGTTCAGAACTGCACATGGTAAGGAAAGAAGGGGGAAGAGAAAGAATCCATCTTAGTTAGCATTTCTGAGTGTCACTGATTAGTCAGTGCCTGGTGTGGGAGTTTCAAAGGAGGCTTTGGATAGAGCCCGCCCACATCATTTTATAAGGAGGGAATGGATCAGTGGCTGTTGGCGGTGACCAGTGACCTGGCTGCTAAAGGGTCGGCTAAAGATCTGGAGGTTGCCGGTGCTGGTCCAGTTCACTGCCATTTTTCTCTTCCCCCCTTCTTTCCTTACCATGTGTAGTTCTGAATGTTATCTTTCATTCGTGTCACCATGGTAAATCTTTGAATATTTCTGTATTATTGAAACGTGCTTTATTGTTTATATACAAGAGAATGCAGTCATTCGTAAATCTTCAACAGTAATGGGGTGGACTATGCTTTTCACACTACCTCACATCCACAAACAGTTGAAGAGTAAAGCTATATACAGGACAAGATGAATAAATCAGAATCACAGGTAATATATCGTATGTAATTCTAGAAGCAGCCCTCCTTATATACTGATGTGGGCGTGCTCCGTCCTGCAGAGCCTCCTTTGAAACTCCCAAGCCGGGCACTGACTAATCTAATGACATGTTCAGAAATGCTAATTAAGATGTCATAACTTTCTTTCCCACCCACGTATGTAGCCTACAGCCATTCAGCTCTTGTATTAATTGTATCCGCCACTGAAGAAGACACAAATTTATGGTTATTGGAACATCTGACATTTACCATTCAAAAATACAGAGAGTTTGGTAATAGACTATATGCATGCTTCAAACTAGACCAATTGCTGAGGTTACTTCAACAGCTCACTTTCACAAACTGGGTGACTCCCTGACCACTGTCCATTCAACTGACATGTTCTTCTAGAGCTACCTACAGTTAGTCTGTACCCTACGTTACAGTAGTAGGTGACTGTGTACCCAACAGTGGTGCCAGAATAATATCTCTGCCCAGATGATAGATACCTTGGGGTACCGCATGATCCTATAGAAACAAAATGGCAAACAATAATTAATGTTAATTACAGTGGTAAGCATGAATACGTTTACTACATATAATTATATCCATCCACTCGTTTACAATTCTATGTATTTATCAAAAGGCATTTCAACATGACTAGTGTATGCATATAAGTACTCCTTTTTGGCCATTCCTTGGGTAAGTAGGGTGGGTGTTGAATTGCTTCATGACACAATATCAATGCAAACAACTTCTTCCAAGCTATTCCATTCAATTCCTAATCATACTTATTTAATCCCACACAGTGGTCATTTTATTTTTAGTGGGCAATGTAGGGTTTCCTCAATTCACATTAATAATTTACACTGTGAGCAGGTGCTCCTTAGAAAACTCAATGGGCAAACAAGTGCACATGTATGCAGGCATGTGAACGGCAGCCACACAATCGTATTGTACTAGTACTATAGCAAAACCTTTAAATGTTACTAACATTGTACATTGGGAGCAGCAACTTCCCGATTTCTATCCTATAATATATGCTTTTAAACGTATGTAGCAACGTGAGCTGCTTAAGCACTAGAATACATACAATTATATACATGCTAGTAACTCACTGTCATCATCTGTAATGATCACTCTGGCAGTGTCGCGTCGGCCAATTACAACTCGGATTGAATCAGATGTTTTCACAATGCGCATCTGAATGTACTCTGTCTTCTCTAGTGTGTTATCATTAGTGATGGCTATGGATACTGGGTCAGATTGAGCAAATGATGATGGTTCATCCCTAGCAGTTATTGCCGTTTGACGGAAGGTCACGTTGTAGCGTGTGGCACCGGAATAGTCCCCTGGACCTGTAATGTTACAGGAGATTGCATTCTAAATATTAATAATGACAGGCAAGTTAATTCTGAATACAATTCAGTAAATGGCAGGTTATTAGTGTGTTTTTCAAGACATAATAAAAGTTGTTAAAAAGTGTTGAAAGTTGAAGAAGTGGACAAGTTGAAGTGTTTGGAGTTATGATAAGTGGAGATATTGATGGTGTATATATGTAATGATTAGATTGAACAGAGAATTGGTGCAGCAGCGAGAGTGGTGGGAGCAATGAGAAACGAAGTATTGCATGGAGAGAAGAGAATTGCAGAAGAAAACTAAAATGCGGGTCTTCAATGCAATGGTGGTGGTGATGCTTCTTTACGGATGTGAGACATGGACAGTGCAGAGGAGACATGTAAGCAAGCTGCAAGCATTTGAAATGATGTGTTTAAGAAGAGTACAAGGTGTCACAAAAAGGATAGAGCTAGAAATGAGGAGTTGAGAAAGGCACTTGGGCAGGAAGCATTGATTGAGGTGGTAAAGGAGAAGCACAGGAAGTGGAAGACAAAATTAGAACAAATGAGAGACAACAGGTTGGTGATGATAGTGCATGAGGAAGAAGCAAAGGGAAAGAGACTGAGGAGGAGACCCAGAAAGAGATGGTGTGAGAACTTCTCTATTATTGATGAATGACTCAATGACTGTATATAAATATTATTATAACTATACAATGTCTTTTATATTCCATGTCTGTGTATACTGTACTTGTTTTTTTGGACTACCTCCTGCAAAGGAGATAAACCCATGAAGATTGATGATGATGATGACAATAAAAGGTAAGTGAACCAATAAAATTGATAAGGTAATTCACAGTTGCGAACACCTGTGTGTGCTGCATGCAAAAATTGATTACAATCAGTCATATCATGCAGAAATTTGTTGCAAAATTGAATTGAATGCTTTGATTTTGATTGATTCAAGTTTATTTTGCAATCAATTCTTAGTGCGTTTGGTCTCAGGTATTCCACATATTAATACTCACGTGTAGCTGTTCCATCAGAAATTTCAATTGTTGCAAACACAGGAATGAAAAATTTCCCAGTAATGAGTAGGTAGACATTGACTTGACCATCACTTTCAAGAACTGAGTAACTTGCAGAATTGAAATTGATCTGAACAACTAAAGAAGGAATAATAAGAGAAAGACCTGTAATTATACTGTTGCCACAGACTCCACAGCTGGAATGTTACACATGGCTAAAGTAAAATTTAGCTTTCAATGTTTCACTTCCGCTTTGACCAATAATCCTGCTCCTCACTAGCTGCAATCACTTACCTAGTAAGTTACTAGAGTGAAAGTAGCAGGGGATGGTACAGCTGTATATTCTAGAGATAGTAAGTTTTGTTGTTAGTGTTTCATTGGAAGGTGATGCATTGATGGTGGGGTGCCACAGTCTTGTTGATATGTAATTTTAGATTCAGAAAGTACTTTAAGGCTAGCTATTCAATTTATCAAAGTTAGCGAGTAGAGCAAAATTACAAAATTGTACCCCGAACTGCTTCACTTCCAGTGGTCTGATATTTATAATACTTGAAGCTGCGGTACAACTGTGGTTATATTTACTTATAGTATGTATTGGTGGATGTATAGAGTATGGGGATTATATTGTTGGTCTTATTTGGCTAGCCCACATCGGAAGGACTTTCAAGCCCGCCTTCTAAATGTCACTTTGTGCAGATCGAGCTTTGATGTCTTCTGAAATTGAAGTTGTAGACCAGGTGATCACAGTACCTCTGGTCTGCTAACTTGCAGAAAGCAGTGGTATTGAACCCTGCACTTTGGCGACTGGTTCACAAGACACCTTCAATCATGGCTGCCACCTTGAAGTCCTTAGGTTCGCTGTCTCAGATCTGTGCTTGTGTGTGTGCACGCGCACGTTCACAATTGTGTTTGTGGTATCTTTGAAAATGAGCAAACTATACGTCTGTGTATTAGGTACATTTGTGTACTGTCCAGTTGTACGCATGTGTCCATGTGTGAGTTTATTCAAGTCTGCTTTCATTGTTGTTCATATGTGTGTATGAATTGTGTGCACAAGTGTGATCATGAACAATGCAAAAATTAGTTACAATAAACAGCAGCAACCAAAGGAAGCAAGAATTTTGAGTTGGGGTGGCATGCAGCCCCACTAGATTTTAACTCAACTATTACTTTACCTTTACTTAACTCTCAACTTTTACTTGTTTCTACAGTCCAATAATGTTCTTAATAATTAAAATTACGAAAATTTTAAAATCACTACTATTGGTGCCTTCAAAATCCTGGATTTCAAAACACCATGATTATATTCAGTTGCCACTACAATTTGTAACCTTAAGGTTACGGGAATTCACAAAGAATTCAAATTCATGAACACTTTACTGGGAAGGAATACTTAATTTATGACACTGCTTGATTGAAGTCATGAGTACTTAAATACCTACTGTGTATGTATTGAAAGATCAATTAATCAACTGTTGATAGACTCCAGAGTACTTTACTATAATAATAAATTATAGCATAGTCAGTATAAATAGTATAAATTATTGCATATTTCATTATGAACTATACGTATAATATCATACATAACTCACGGTCATCATCTGTAATCACTACATAAGCAGTGGAAGGGTTGCCTTTTCTGACATTCCATTTGTTTCTAATTGTTGGAGGAAACTCAAATTCTGTAATGAAGAGCTCATTAAACTCTAGCACATCATCATCAACAATGCTAAAGCTCCGAAATCTTGACCTCTGTGATGGCGTGAAAACAAATTCATTGACTGAACTCCACACGTCATTCGGGCGGGACTCTGCAAATAGACATTAGAATGTTATATATTACTTTTTGTGTGCCATTAATTCAATTGAATTGAACTCAAATAGACTTACTTGTCACTTGAGCAATGCCATATTCAGATCTTGAGTAATATGTTGCACGTTCAATGGAGGCTGAATTTTGAGCAAACAGCAACATACAGCGCTAGCATGAATGAATGACCACTGACAGTCACACTTAACAGTGTTATATGCATTTTTTTCAGCTCTCCACTAACCCTAAATTACATACCTTGAAAGACTGCATTTGGTCCTGGTACAATGAGTGATGGAATGTGATTGGGATTCCCTTCAGTTATCTGAAGGGGAAATCCCAAAATGCTGATATTATCTATCTCAAACTTAGAATCTGTGACAAGCTCAACTCTTGCGACCGTTCCTTCTGTGAACTCATAGAATTCTGTAGCCCAGCGGACAATTAACTCTATAGTATAGAAAGGGAGATGCTGCTTGTATTATTCAATGTGAGTTTATATGGCACAGCTCAACTGGACATATAATTTATGCATGCTGATCAAATTTAATTGCATTGCACTGGATAGCATGCCGAAGTATTTTTATAGCACTGGCTCACCATCATCATCAACAATTTCAATGATTACTTCTGAGGGATTGATGACCTCAATGGAATCTGTGATATCTCTTTGAAGCATGCAGGCAACCACTTCCCTTGGTTCAGCAATGTCATCATTAATGATTGGAATCCGTACACTATCAAATGAGGAGCTTTGAGTGACATGGGTTACTCTGAAGTGAAGTTTCTCTCCCTCTGTAAAGTGGAAATCTTTGCCAGGCAAGGCTACAAATAAAAGTGAATTGCCCATTAGTATTATATAAAGCCTGTTCCATGTATAAAACAATGTCCATACCTGTTTCAACCTCAGAGGAAAAGAAGTGTGAGCACTTGCAGTACACCCCAACTGCTATTGGGTTAGCATAAATCCCCAAAGCTGTTCCAGACAATGCCACTACATCTCCCTCGGTCACTGAAACTCGTGATACTGTCCAGTTGACCTGTACAACTACAAGATTAATTGCATAAAGTAATTTCAGCATAGTATAATACATCGACAGGAGTGTGTATATATACTGGCTATGTTCATTTACTTACTGTCGTCATCTTCAATTCTCACATCCACTGAGTTTTCTGTCACTCCATCTGGAGCTCTGAAAAGCTGTGCTGCTTGCCCAGTGAACCGGATAGCAGCAATACGACATTTGATGTACTCAGTGCCTTCAAAAATTTTGTCTTCGGCTATATAGATTACATGTTCAGTTGAATTGAACTGTTTGGACAAAAACGTGACTGTGAATGTCCTGGACCCGCCTGGATCTTCAATTCTTACAATGTAGTCTCTCCCTACACATGAGTCATGCGTGCAGTCATCAAGCACACATAATCTGGTCAGTAACATACGTACACTTCACCTAGATCCACAGTTAGGTGGGCCATTTAATCTATTGAATTAAATTTAAAGTTACTTTTTAATTTTAAGCTTACACATGCACGCATGCTATAAGTAACACAATCTCAATGCTGTTGCCAAACATAGTCGTATTAGGTGTAATTTTATAGTGAATGCATGCATAACATCCAATCGTTGAATTGTTTCGAGTGTATTTTTTACGTATACAATGTCATACAATTACTCAAAATAACCCACATACAGTGGTTCTGACTATCTGTGTCTACATCTTGCACTGGTGTTGATTCCCTCCAGGTATAATAGTCATGCTGATTGCTTGCAACATTTATAACTATGAGATGGACCATATGCATGTATGGTAATAAATATATACAAACTATACAGAAGATGCCAGATACATGGTTATACTCAGTATAGCTATAGTTTTCTTCCAATGTATGCTGATTGTGTATAATCCCTTGAGGTGCAGTTTTATGGCAAAACTACGTAGTTATATGACTAATGTGGCATGAATTATGCAAAATAGGCATTTTTATTGGATAGTAAAATTAATACTTATAGTATATTAACTATACGTAGTCCATTTTGGCTACCCATAATATTATATAGCCAATGAGCTGCCCTTGATTACAGTGAGCTATTTATTATAGCAGTGCATAATTATATTGTGCATAGTAAATGGTCTATAGTTCGTGACAGCACTTACCAGAAGTAGCACTTTGCCGAGGATCACCACTTGGCAGGTCTTCTGCAATTATGTCCACTTCAATGCTTCCAGTGAATGAAGGGACATAGGACCTGGTCAGGAAAGGTGCTGACAATCGAATAATTACTTGATGATAAGCTTCACTGACGATATACTGGTTGACAGGGAAATTTGGAGTAACTACGAATATGATGGTTGAAGAGATGTATAATCACCGTGAGTGATCATGGCAACTGATAGTTTGGAAGCAAGAAGCTCATAAAAATTATCAGCAAGTATCATAAGAATGCATGCATTCCAAGTTTTATGGCACTCTTCAACATGGTCATATATTCTGTCATGTAGGTATGAGGCCAATATTGTTGTCTCTTCATGCATGCATGTGGTGGTGTGATTTCTTAGTTCATGTCACACGGAGTGTTGCCCAACAGCTTGTGCAATGGCAGATTTGTATGCAATGGTATTGCAACAGTTACTATGTACTTTGACGCGTACAGAAAATGCCACTAAGCTAACAATGCCCAGTCTACAACGCTGCAGACATTCTATCAGCTTTACATTTACATCCCACAGCACTTCAAGCTAATGTACAACAATGTAGTCACTATCCCTGCAGCTGGAGTGCAGGTGTCAGCTCAATTTTATAGGCTCCTCTAGCTCATCGCCATGTGCACCACATACGAACTCGGACGCGTCGACTGGAAAATACATCAGCTCAGTAATAATTATAAGACAGGCAGCCAAATGCATGCGGCACTATTGTCAATGTCTTGCAGAACGGCACGCAAGCTAGTTTCAGTCGAATGTTGTCGTCTCTACATGAATGAACGGCAATCAACTGTGTTGTGTGGCTATTGAACCAAAACAGAAGGAAGAATAGGCCTGTCGCTAGAAGATTGACCCTGAATAGTGGTCCTAGGACCAATTTTTCATAGAAAATATTAGTCTCCCAGACCACAATTTTCTGTAAACAATGGTCTTACCCTGATAATTTTAGACCCTTTCAGCAGGGTGGCACAATTCTTAAAATAGCTAGCTATGTATGCATAATATTATTTTAGGTCTAGGTAGATTATAATAGTACAGCATCAAATAAATTAAATACATTAGATAGCTAAATACTGTCCAATAGTACATGTCTAGGAATAATAGTAGAAGAGTAGGTAGAAGAGGTTATGTAGAGATACACTTCTTCAATTAAGTCGTCGTTACTTCCATTCTCCAGGTCCTGTACTGCGCTTCTCTTCGTCCACATCGTATTCCTCTCCGCTGTCCACGCCGTGCTTCTTCTCTTCCCCGTCCGTAGCTCGCAAAGGACACCTTTTGTGTCGCCTCCCGCGCACTGTACAGAATTCTGTAAGTTATCAGTTTGTTGTCACCTCGCGTGCGATCGTCACGGTCCGATCTAGCCACCGCATCAACTAAACAAGTTAACTTAACCACGTACGGCACAGCTTGCAAGCTCAGCACTACTGATACCGTAGTACCTCTAGACGTTAGAGCATTTAAAGCCAACCTTTCAAACCAGGACCAAACTTTCCGTGACGGGCCTGTGAAAGCACAAAGTCATGATTATAATGTATGGCATCTTTCTCGTACCTACGTCTCGATGGTCGGAAACCTCCATTATTCGTGGAACTTGCTCGCGCAGAGCTTTCTAACCTACATAGGTATGCATCCAATTGAAATCGGTGTATCAATTACCGTAGAATAGGTTTTCTATTCGCTTTGACCACTGTCAGAGGAGATGGCGACAAAATACGGCATGGGAAATGTCGAGGTCGCTTTCACTTGAAAGCATAGTAAGATTCACACCGAACATAACTGTAAGTCTTATGTAATGTATCAGAATTCGGCCACATCACAATTCGGACACCTGGTTTCTACAAAAATCAGATGGACAGTATATACTTCTATCAAACCTACAGGTAAACTGCCCTGTGCTCAGTGGGACTAGAGCAACTAGTAGCACCACAGATTTCGGGAAAGTCTTCATTTAATCTCACACCGGAACAGCTATGGAAAGGCCAATCTGCAGAAGTTACAAATTGATGACAGTCACAGCACTTCTCAATTCTCTGCTTTATAATAAGATTACAGGAATCTGAGTGTGCCATCGCAGACCAATTCACTCACTCTGTGGTGGATTCCCCTGGAATATACAGCTGTTGCAGTCAGAAGATTTAGAGAGCCGACTTCTTACTGACTGATTATAGAGGTGCAAAATAATCTTATGCGAACCTCAGGTCACCTTTTGTAACCTGCTTTGTGCATACACAATTTACTTCATTGCATACCGATGAATCTAATTTACAGCACATGAGTGGCCTCTATCCAGCTATATCCTTGCACCCAAACACTGCACATAGTTTAGTCTGGCGCGCTAGGCCGTCCCATCTAAACACCGGGGGGTGTAGATGGGACGGTCTAGCAAGCCAGACTATACACAGTGGATCATTGCAATTGGATGCTCAACACATGCAGGAGATATGCAAGAGATATGCAACACATACAGGAGATATGCTTAGAGACCAGTGGATCAAACATGCTCAGGTGTGTGTGTGTGTGTGTGTGTGTGTGTGTGTGTGTGTGTGTGTGTGTGTGTGTGTGTGTGTGTGTGTGTGTGTGTGTGTGTGTGAGTGTGTTCACCCATTTGTAATTATACCCTAGGCTTCACACTATTACACTCACTCACTCACCTAGAGATTGAGATGGCAGAGACTTTCCAAAATTAAAGGTCTACAGAATTTACATGCCCATGACGACTATTTCTGCAATCAGGCATATTCAATATCAGTCTCAATACACCATATGTATAGTCCTTTTCATTGGTATTGGAACGATAGGCTCACACGTAGATTATAACACGTGCGAGCCTATGATAATAATTATTCCAATACTTTGCTCATGTGATCGAGTGCAATGCTCAAATGTCAATTAGGACTAGAAATCATGAAACCAGTGTATGTTGATTGTAATGTCTAATTCTCTAATTTTATATACTTAACGAAAACAGCAGCATGCACCCACTAATCATGTTACGAAGCTATGGCAGTGACAAGTGAAAATCACATACTGCAGAGCTGTACACAATGCCCATACATAGTAAGCACATGAAGAGTTGCTTGCAGGTGATTGAGGAAACTGACTACCTTCTCTTGCCATAACATACAATATAAACACTGCTTTCAACAATAAAGGCAATACAAGAATATAGTATGTACAAGTCAATGCATGGCACAAGTGCAGTATACTGAATAATTACTATGTTACAGTAGAAGATATTCAGAAAACTTACAGTAAAGTGGATAGACTAATACAAATGATATAAGCTTACATAACATGAATACAAGTTGCTGGCTGACAGTATAGCTCATAATCAGTAGTTATATAGTTCATTTCTTGGCTCTGGTTGGTAGCCGGATTGTTGCTTTACCCTGTTTCTTGATGAAACAAGTAAGCTGGGCAACCAGTAGATTGTATGTTATGGCGTATTAATGAACAGCTGCAGTTCTCTGCTATAATAAATTCCCAGTGTGAATGACACACCATATATAGTTAAAGCCCAGCTTTACGAAATAGAAATCGTGACACGAAGGTACAGCTAGGGTGTCTACGAGATTTAGAAATCACGAAAAGAGGCCCATTGCCATGGTAATGGGATCTATGAGAGTTTCTACACTATGTCACCATTACAGAGATGGACTGGGGAGAGTACAGTTAAAATGTGCTCACACTGTAAACAATATCACATTATAGTCAAGGACAAGGCAAGGGCTCACGTACATGAATCTGAACTTGCAAATTTACCAAGTGGAGAGTCCGAGGGTTTTGGCTTATCAGACTTAGGCAAGGCTGAAGAGACTTTACTCTGTTGCTCTTTCTTTGCTTCACTGCCATTTACTGCCACTTTGCTACTACTCGCAGGAACACTTGAACTCCTATCACTATAGACTCCTTTGACTCCTATAATCTCTGTCCACTGAAAAGGAGAAGAGCTGGTGCGGTCCTTCGGTGGAGTGCCTCCTGACTTCATTTGAGCAAGGAATCGCTCACAAAACAAGTGCCACACCTCAGAACCTGCAAGGTGATGGCGGCAACTGTGCATGCACCATATGTACTGAGTATGTATTGCACATTGTACATCACTTATGAGTGAACCATGAGTACCAGTACACATTACTATAACTAAATCACTACATATGTACATCTATGTAAAGACATAAAGTACATACAATAGCTACATATGTTTGTATGTACAGTAGAGTCCTTTAACAACCATACAAAGTATGCAAAGTGGAACCTGTCTAAGATGGCCACTGAATTACGAAACCACATCTCTAAAACGGCCAGCCTCCCTGTCACCAAATAGCAGTAATTAAAATATTGCATTTTACCTCTGTAGAGCAACCACCTCTCTATAATGGTCAGTGAGAACTAGCACACAGGTGGCTGTCTTAGACAGGTTCTACTGTACTACAGCTGTCTGGTGTGCGCACATCTGCTCACCTAGCACACACATGTCCTCATCCTCGTTGAAGTAGTGACCACACTTGCTGCATCGTGTACAGTCAGCATGAAAGGCCTGGTTTGCAGCCTACAAAGCAACGCACACACAATGAATGCAGATATCAGTGTACGTATGTATGTATGGGGTAATAAATGAGTAACTCTAGATCTGTGCTGTACGTGTGCAGGCAGGAGTGTATAGATTAAGTCAACTTCACAACAGAAGAAACTAGAAAGTAATGCCCCTTCACCTCCCTCTCCTCTCTACGTAGAATACCTCCATTACATTAGCTTCCATTAAAATCCGCCCCACAACATCACTCCTTTGTACATGCATACCATACTGTTACATATCAGATTGGTCACATCCACTCATGCAACAATACAGACAACCACACAGACATACGTACACACACTTCGTATGCATGATCTGGCCACCAACCTGTAGGCCTCTACCAATGATGGGCTCTTTGCAGGCACTGCATGCAACTCCAAACAACTTGCCAAAGCATGGTTCACAGTAAGGTTTGTTTTTCCTATGAGAGTGAATAGAGTAGGACATGGAAAGAGATAGAGAAAGGGTAGAGCGGGAGAGGGAGGGAGGAGATAGGAAGCAGGAGGGAAAGAAAATCAGAGGATCGAGAGAGGGTTGACAGTAAAGCAACTGAGGAATGAAATGGAACCAGTCACTACAGGTATATAGCCTTACAGTGCATTAGCTTAGCCAGCATAGTACTACAGAGGAGACTATAGTATGCCCACAGGCTAAGGTGTCCTTCTTTACACATGTATGAGTACACTGTACTTATAAGTACACATGCTGTTTGTATATCCCTTCCCAACTGCTTTATTCAGCTATATATTGTACCCTGTAAAGAGCCTCTCAGATGAGTTGAGTGCATGCTTTATTGTAGTTGCTGCTGTTATTAACTCATTCAAGCAACCTTTAGCGAGCTCTCACTAATCCACTATATTGTTAATGCAAACTGTTTTCACTATAATTATAGCTATAAGCACAGTCTATACAACATTAGCTGGTACAGAAGGTCCTAAGGCCATGTGTTGTGAAGGGTTAATGCAAGTCAAAGCACCATTAAATTGAACCAAAACATTCTATAGTGCCTTCATGCAAGAATGGCCAGAATGACTGAAACACATTGTAGGATGCAAAAGGGTCCCATTCAAAATAGTGTGCAGCAATAGTAAGAGAGTATTAAGTAAGTTATTCAGTGCAGTCTAATAGACCAAAGATTTTGAATTTATGTTGCCATGGTAACGGTATGCTGCATAAACACCTGCTAATTATGCGCATTTTTGTGAAAATAAGCATTCTTTTGGACCTATTCTGCCAATAGGGAAGCAGTTGGAGTGAATCTGATAATTGTATTGTAATATACAATGTAAAAGGAAAGATTTCACAACAGTTTATTTTTCTGCAATATTCCTACTTTACAGTAAGAGGTTTTTCATTTGGCTAATTATGCGCATTTGTGGGTTGATTAAGTGACCTATTTCGATGCATGTGCTTGGCGAAATGGCATGAAACTCACAGGTATTGGAGTATGTACTAATATTTAAATTATCACAGAAGGAAACATTTCTAAGTAATTTACATCCAGAGATACAAGAATTTTAATGGGAACTATACAAAGTCTTAAAAAATAGCATATAAATTCAGTACAAGCAAAAGTCATGCACAGTAACATATAAATGAGGTGCTCATGGAAAACTTTCTTGCTCTGGCACTTTCCTATGGGACTTGTACTTCTTTACGGCTTCATTTGCCTGATATCCACTAATTCCTTCTCTGTATGCATGAATGTAGTCCCTTGATTTCCGGAAATACTTGCGTATGGCATCAAGTGAAACACTTTCCAATGCTGGTGTCACTGTGTTCTGCAAGCCCACAAAAGAGTAGTTGCAGTGGTTCCGGGCATAGACTTTAGCCCTACCCCACACCCGTTCTATGGGGTTAAGCTCAGGGTGAAATTTGGGAATGAACATAGCCCGGTAGTTAAAGCGGACTAACAGTCTTTCAACTTTGTTCTTTTCATTACGAAAATCGTCATGTGATGCCAAAATTTCTATCATTTGCTCCTTCACAAGTTTGTGTGTATTCACTCCCCTCTCCTCTAGCACCATTCGCAAGCCTTTGGGGCGACCATCCGAAAGAGTCATTGTCTGAGGAGCCCCATTGATTGTGTACAACGAAGAAGGT
>OZ025877.1:3784538-3822038 GCA_964019415.1 Ianthella basta | reverse complement strand
CATGCGCACCATCCATTTTGCATGAGCCAGTTCCAGAATACACTGCAAATTGTGAAGATTTCATAGACAGTCACAACTGCATACAAACTCATGCTCTTAAATTATGTACTTCCACCAATTTTGCATTTATTTCACCCATGCACATTAATTTTTCTCATGTCCTAGACTGTGAAAAAGAAGCAGAAATATGGGCAATGGAGTGACTAATACATGCAAATTACACAACGAAGAAATTCCCTTGTGTAATTTGCATGTATTAGTCACTCCATTGCCCACCATCTTCCCTCCTAAAATACCAATTAATTAATGGCTGTTGCATGGCAGTGACTAGTAGTTCAGCTGCTAAGGAGTTGAATATAAATCTGGAAGTTACTGGCTCTGGTCCAGTCTCTGCCAACTTTGCCCTCCCCCCTCTATTTCCTACAATGTGTACCTCACAACATCGTCATCTGTTGGCATAACAATGGTACATATATAGACCATCTCCATGTATACACTAACTAGACCATTGGAGGTCACAATTAATACTGACCAGAACCACATGGCATGATTGCATGTGTGAGTTGGGAAGCTATGCAATTTAATTTCATAATGTGAGTCATTGATGCATCTCCTGGCAGAACAGTATACACTGTACAATGGAATAATTTGACAATGCCAAGAGGACCTACATAATACAGTAAACTGATGTTCAATTGTTAATTAATGGACTAAGACAGATAAGCTAGTTAAATCACACGTACCTTGGAAACCATTTGATCAAGTGAAGTGCAAGTGTTCACAGCATGCACTATTCAATTATGAGCATGGTAACCAATATGTGCTAAATCTGTACCATGAAGTAACATACAGTCCTACAGTGGGTGCAAAATGACTAGAAGGACCTAATGTACTGGACTCAGGCCAGCCTAGTTCAGAATCCCTTACTCTACACATCATTACCATCAAACAGTGAGCTCTAATCACTGCCAAAGAAAGGGATTCATTTGAACACCAATGCAACATTGGATCATAAAATGGCCCTGGGTGAGTGTAGGGGAGGTGGTCTGGCTCTTCTTCCTATACAGCTAGATGGAGAGCAACCCACCAGGGAAAACTCTGGATGGACATAATTATAATGATGTGCACGCTCAAGTAAGGATGTACGGATTGCCATAGCAATATAGTGTGTATCGTCCATTGCAAGTGTATGCATATAATATACATATGGTATAATAACTAATATATACATTTTTTTTATAATGTGCAGCTGCATTCAGTGTAAAATTATGTATAATCATATGCTTGGAAAATGCACTACATTGACATTTTATCTTATAAGTTTCCCATGACTGATATGATATATGCTGTATATAAGTAGCCATGCAGAGTTACAGTGCTGGTGTTGTGCTGTTCATGATCATGATTGAGGTCTGTCGCCAGACTGCTTGACACAATTGTTCTCAAGACTGAGTACAATACACTATTAAATGAAACTACTTCTCAACTGAAACTGCCTGAACGCAAGATCAATTACTGTAATGTCTTAGGTATAAATGCTGCCTCATCTACAACTACAAATGGCCTAATAGGTATAGGAATTCAAGAATGTATGTTAGATGTGTGTTCAGGTATGTGTGGACTGGTGCATCTTTTGATTACCCCAGCCCCCCACCCAGGGCCCCTGCAGCAAGGAAGAAGAATCCAGCTTAGCATAAATGCACATTGTGAATATGCTCAATAGTCAATTAATGCAACACAATAATTATTTAGCATGTAGTGATGCTGTATTTCCATGTACAGCTATTTATCAATGCATTAAAGAGGAGAATGTAGTTTATTAACAATGCATCAAATTGTGCAAAAAGAAACACTGGTAAAGCTTTCAATCTGGATTCATTTAACGAAGTTCAATAATTCAGGATGAGTTACTGCATAATAATATAGGATCAGCTGATTAAACGTTTCTGCTTCTTTGCCACTTGAATTCAGCTTGAATGCTATACAATTGATGAACCGTTACAGTAGCCTCATTCCCAGACCCTTCCAAAGCACACAAGCGAGCAAGGGTCTGGGGACTAGACTACCGTTACAGTGAGTCTCTAAATTTAATTTTATTATTATATGTTGTCAAAATAATACTCACGTATACAAGAAGGCGTACTCCCTGACCAGTGTCCATTGGGCAGACATGTAAGCTTTGGATTCCCTGACAAAACAGTGCCTTGATCGCAGGAGAAGATGACTGTGTGACCCTCAGTGATACCAGTGAAGCTTATGTGCCCATTTCTAGGAGAAGGAGGTAACCCACAACTCCCTGCATCATATGACAAGGAAGAGTCAAAGCTGATTGTTGGACTTGATCCAAAAATAGTACTTCACTTGTTGCATGTTGTAATCAGATGTGTAAATGTAACATAATGGAGAATGTGAAAGGTCATCACATCATGGCCAGTGATACTGTATATATTGATCCACATACATTGGTACTACATTTTACATATACCTGTTTGGGTAGTACCTCGTGACTATCAGGACTGCTGATATTGCAGCTGGGTCACTGGTCACTGCCAACAGCCATTGATTCACTCCCTCCTTAAATCTGTACCGATGTGGGCAAGCTCTATACAGAGTCTCTTTTTGAAACTCCCACACTGGGCACTGACTAATCAGTGGCTTATTGAAAAAGCTGATTGAGATGGTCTATCAGGTGACCAGTGACCCGGCTGCTAAAGGGTCGGCTTAGATCTGGAGGTTGCCGATGCTGGTCCAGTTCACTGCCATTATTCCTTTCCCCCTCTGTCCTTACCATGTGTAGTTCCGAACGTTTTCATTCTAACTGATTCATTTCACATGCAGTAATGAAATTAATATCACATAATACCTATATCAAGTGGAGGTTTCTTTGTTGGATATTGCACATATGCAGCAATGACATTTCAGTTACAACCGATTCCCATTAAACCATACTGACATTTTGGCCTAATGTTGTAGCCTGCATCAGAGAACACACTAATATACCTATAGACAGAGAGAACTTCCCAAGAAGTAGCAGTTACCACTATTCTAATTGGCTATTCTAGTGTATATTGATGATTCAATTAATAATGGACATGACATCATCTAGACTATATGTTCTGCTTCCCTGTGACTATACATCTTGTCTGGCTAACCTCGACATCTGCCATCGAAATTTCCCTGTGGACACTGACATCGATTGCCAACAAGACAGGTACCACCATTCTGGCATGGTGGGGAACATGTAGCTGCAGTAGACACGTCATGAAAACAGACATGAGTCATCAGAAAGTTGCACTATACACTATTATACCAACATTAAAAAGGAGAAAAGATAGTAACAATGGTAATTCTCAACTGGGATGAGTGTGCAAGAAATGTGCTGTAAGTTCAAAATTAGCAACTGTCAGTGGTACGTGGCTTACAAGACTGCATTTTTCCAGACAATTCTCTGTTGCAGCTATCCTTTTACCATGCATGCACTAGAGATAGAGGCTACAGTACCAGCTGGGGGGTTTAATTCAATATTTAAATCATAACACACCTTGAAACCTAATAAGTCCCATTGAGATGCATATCTGCATCACAATATTGGTTGCACCGGCCTAGTAAGTCCTGTTCATGCATATTTGTGTCAAGGTAGAAGGCGCGCAATATTTGACAACAGCTTTGAGTCGTTTTGCAACAGTTTGGCCACTGAGTGGGCAATAATTGCGTGCGCAATTAAGTATCAAAGCAGTGCTTGTGACCAGCGGGTGATTGCTGACGACCACCCACGAGTGCGAAGAATGTGCCAGTAAACACATCAGGCATCCTGTAGCCATGTCAGGAGACGAATATGACATACTTGAGTGCCCTCCAAAGGATTAGAGCAGCAATCGGCTGTCCACTGAGGAGAAATATCTGACGCAATTTATGTACTGTGAATTATTAGAGTGATGTGACGAATAATTATTAGAATACCTGAAATTTGTCAGGAATTAGAATACATTTGGAAAGGTTATTAAGGGGTGGCAAAAATGTATATATAATTATTTCGTTTGCCTCTCTCATGCCGGAAACACTGAGGGAAGGACTCTGAAACCGGCTTTCAAACGTCCCTCTGCACGGAGCATAGGCATCTTCTGCCTAAGAAAGTTGTAGAACAGGCAACCACACCACCTCCAATATGAAGACGTACAGGAAGTAGTGGGATAACACCCAGCAGTTCAGTGACTTGTTTCACATGACGCTTTCAATCATGGCCGCCCCATTGAAGGACTTCAGTTCCCTGTCTCGGGAACTGAAGGAACTATAATGTACGACGATGGATTGTATGAAGCAGATCAAAGCAAATTGCAACTCAGTGAATAGAGGTGAAGAGCGAAGAGAACTGAACAATTCAACAGGGCTTACAATAATTCATGCCACCATGATTCCATAACAATATTGCATCATTCAAGACATGGGACCCTGCAGAGCAACATGAGCAAAATGCAAGCATTCCAAATGAGGCGTATGAACAGGTGGAAGGAGTGGCTATGTTTGGACGTCAAGTGGGTATCAGATCAAGACTGAAACAGGTGGCAGTGGAATTAACCCATTAGTCTCGAAGTTTAAAGTGCGCGCCAGCTCCCACTTCCGAAACTAAAATGGCTGCGCATACGAAGAAATTAGTCCATGCCGTATTTCATGCTTTTAGACCATTTCTTCAACCTAACGGTGAGGTAGGAGGAATGCTCTGATTCAAGAAGTAGTCCAGGACAGTCGACAGCATTCTCAGGCACAATCCGGACTCTTCGCGCGCGTACGTGACTCCTGCGAGCAAGCATGCAAACATTCGTATTGTCCGACCCTTTTCTCAGCCCCAAACCATGACAATGAACATTTGTTGCTGGTTCAGTATCACAGGAAGATGTGGAGTTCTTCCTACACTAATTCATACCAGTGCACACTTACCAAAGCTTAAAATACGAGCAAGAACGTTGCGTATTATCACTCGCAAAATAAAGCAGTTTGTTTCGCGCAGCTTGCATGATCAGTAGATGAGATAGGTATGCCAAAGGAAGGCCCTGATACTGCTGCAAGTCCTGTGAAATAGACGCTGCTGTGGACTGCTCGTAGCCAGAGAAAAGCGACGTTTTCTGAGCCTAGTTCGCCATGACGCATATATGCGTCATTCGGGATTATCCGCGATCTAACAAATGACGCATATACGTCATTCGGGATGTTCCGCGATCTAACAAATGACGCATATATGCGTCATTCGGGACTAATGGGTTAAATCAAAGACATAGTGATTGAGAATAATTGAAGAAACGACTGACAACAAGATGGTAAGGTGTTGGTGTAGTGTGCTGGATAAGCGACGAAGACGGACGTACCTGAAAATGAACTGAATAATACCATATACACATTAACCTTTGTGGGATTAAACTTTCGTGGTTCACAAGTTTACGCAACTTTAATTTTGTAGTTGCATGCAAAGTCTCAGGCAGGATAACTAAAGACTTGTGAAAGCTTTTGCAAGGTGGAACTTTCGCAGATGGATGCTGATCTGCGAAATTAAGTTTAAACCTGCTGAAAGCTACAGCATAAATGCAATAAATATAGTTTATGAACAATCTAGAATAGCATGTTATTTGCATGTCACTATCTATTGTCTGATTTGAACTGTATGGCTACAGTGACATCCAGCAATGACTGATTGATGATTGATTGATTGAACATGAAGACAGATGACATAGAGAATGTCAAAATTACACACAAAAATATGGAGTGACACTAAAATTTAAATGGAACCCAAATCACCTACATAATGGAACAGGAACGTTAACAAACAGCACAAATAGTCACATGTACACTCCTCACCTGGTCGATAGTAACAATAGTGTATAGCATGATTGTGTCCAGTTTCGCCTGCTGGTCGCTCACCACCAAAGCCATTTGCATTCCTATTATCTTCATCATCCCATTTCACTCTCTCTTCGGTGACATGACAGCCTAAAACATTTTGACATCCTGAAGCACGGTGGTGGCGCATTAGAAAGAAAGGCTTGTCCAATGGCAAATCAATTGGGTGATAATAATTTCCATCACATCGGCAGCAAAAGTCAATCCTTGTGTTTCTTCCATAATCCCCATCGGGTAAAGTGCCAGAGTAACGGTTTGTATTTCTACTGTCCTCATCATCAGAGTATATATAGCCAGTCTGGAATCCATGTGGGCAACCATATTTCTTGTAAATGCAATAGCAACCACTGGGCCACTGACCACCGCATGTTGATGCAGATGTCTTCATGCAAAACCTAATGAGAATATTGTTACTAGCAAAATAGCCAGAAAGATGCAAATTACTGGAAAAGGAGTTTCTTGGGTTGTTGTCTTCAGTGTCGAAATATCTTTCTCCAGATATCCATGAAAATCCAACAGATACAGGGCAACCAGATTTAGCCATAGGCAAACCATACGTTCCATAGGGCCAACATCCTCCTGCAAAAGGCAGAAATATATAAAAGAAAAGATACATCATCGTGACAGTATAAGCTAAAGCTGGGCAGCATTGGAATATTTATACTGGTATATGGTATGCCAAAGGTATGACAGTGTACAAGTATATATAATTATAGTCTGCCTTGTATGGGCTCTTTGTGTTTCTTTGTATTAGTTACTGCATACCTTGTCCTCTAGTCCCTTCTACTTTGCTTAGCCTACATTAACTATAAAATATATAGGATTGATGCACATGGATACACATGCACAGCAGCAGCAGATCTGTATATATAAAATTCAGTACCAGTTTGGCAGGAAGTCAGAACAACTAAACCACATACTACCACTATACCTCAATATAATACCACACAGCTTTATGAAACACAAAGCTTATAGCAAATGTGAATAAGTATCCCAGCATGTTGCATGCATGTTGCCTTGCATACTGTAGCTTCTGAATTAAAGACTGCGATACTATAGTTTGTGACAAAACGCCATTTAGATATAATGATTTACTATATAGTAAGCCCCTATCAAATCAGTTCTGGCTCAATAGCCAAATAGTCAACTCGGTAGGATGACTGCTTGAGGTGTATAATAATGTTACAAAATGTATTGCTCCAATGGAAATTCCATGGTCATGTCATTTGCTCATCATTGGTTGCCATTTCTGAGTTTGTGTGAGTCCTTACACACACACACACACACACACACACACACACACACACACACACACACACACACACACACACACACACACACACACAAACACACACACACACACAAACACACACACACACACACACACACACACACACACACACATGTACAAACACACGGTATGTACAGACAGTCTGAAATCATACACCATTCATGCTCATGCAGTTGGTTATTTCCATTGTCCATCAGTGTGGCATTGATTGATCACAATAATAATAAATCCCCATGACATAATAAAACCCACTTTGTACACCTTCCACAGCTTGCAATGAAAGCAGTACACATAAGGTACTAAGAGCACCCAACAACAGTCGGCAAGAATGCAATTGCAGCATTTTATCACTTCTATCAGCTAGGTTACGTAGCTAACTAACACACACTACATACAGACATGTCTTATATAGACTATAGTTGGAACTGACACTGCAGAATTAGCATCACTGCCTATGAATATTTTCTAAATATTTCCTACTAGATTAGACAGTGGTTGGAATACTCCTACTTCCTATTAGGAATGCACTATATAGGTATGCACAGAATAAGGGGTAAGAGGGGTAAGAACATTACTGCTTATGGTGCAGGTACAGTAATATATAAGCTGGCTGTCACTTGGGTACAAATTGACCTCTGCATTTTCTGCATGCATGTTGTAAAAATACTAATAACATGGGACAAGCGCATAATCACGATAAGTATAGGCACGGGCATGATCTGAGATTATCTGCATTCAAGTGTTTGCCATATGGCATGTGTACATACCAAGTTACAAGTGAGATGCATGTACGTACAACCATGCAGATCCTGTTGTCACATAGTACCTATTAGAATCTTTATTATATTGGATAAACATTTTATTACAGGTACAGAAGTACACAAGTGTGTTTATACAGTTCTCATGAATATTCTTACTAGAGTACACAATGTCACATGATCAGGCACTTGGTGGGTGTAACTTGTTAGTAAAGTCACTGGTCACTGCCAACAGCCACTGATCCATTACCCTTTAACCACCAATGTGGGAGTTTAAAAGAAGGCTCTTGAAAGAGCATGCCCACATTGGTACTCAAGGGGGAATGGATCAGCAGTGGCCGATCTAGGATTACCCAAAGGGCTTCTAAAGTAGCTAGTTAGGTGCTCACAGTCCCCTGATACATGGCCACTACGTCTATTTCTGGTTGAAAACTGCCCAAAATTCTACAAAAGACTAGCAAAGGGGGGGTTCCTTACCACCCTTAGATTCCCCTTTAGATCCGCCATTGATCAGTGGCTGTTGGCAGTGACCAGTGGTTCAGTTGCCAAAGGGTTTGCTAAAGATTCCAGAGATCACAGGCTCTTGTTGATCCCATATCTGCCCAGCAGGAACTAGGAAAGTTTCACATAGCTACTGGTACTAAATTAAACCTGTCTGCACTCTAGAAGGGACTAGGAAATTCATAAACATTTATTACTGTAGCTAGACATGCATACTCTGGCAGAGACTGGAAATTAACCATGTTGTCACAGGTGTAATTATACTTTATCAAGCATATAAGCATGGTTAAGACACACTGTTTATACGATGCATTGTGCGTCATTGACACCTACATAAGCAATCCTGGAACCAAGTACATAGCCATGTACATACATAGTTCCTTTCAAGCATCATAATTAGACATTCTACTACAGGTAGAGAGGAACAGTGTGTGTTTATACAGTACTTACATACATTCGTTACTAGAGTACACAAGTTCTCATGCATGATCAGCAATTGGTGCATGACTCAGATCAGTGTGAGTTGGTAAGCTATCTATACCTATGACATAACACATGGGGATTTCCCTGCGAGAATACACAAGTCCTCTAGGTGCAGACAGGTTTAGTACCAGTAGTAATGACATAATACTAGAGTGCAGTGGGTTTAGTACCAGTAGCTATTAATATTTCCTACTACCTACTAGGCCAAATATAATTATTATAGTGTCAAGAAAGCTATGAATATAATTAATACCGTCACCAACAAATAATATTATACATATGCTAATACAGTAGTCAAGCCAGTCTCAGCTTAACTACTGTGTCAATTGCCTCATCAGTGTTTTCCTCCTAAACATGCTTATGTTGATTTGAAGCTGCTCAAGTTGAACTGTTCACAATAATGTAGTCATAGTTATGTGTTGCTATTTACACTATAGCTACCTACAAACATGTCATATTCCATAAAATGATATTAGCTATGCATGCACCAGTACTGTATGTAGAGTGGAACTGAACAGGAAATGGCTAAATTTAAATCTTCCTTAGATTCTCTCGCAATAAGGACAGCTATAATGCACTAGTGTGGGAGAGGTAGCTACTCTTCAGGGCCTGGGAATAGCCGGCTACATTGAAGTCACAATTTTCCACACGTAAAGACAATAGCTGTTGCACTTCTTCAGCTACACTGACACACTGAACCCTGTTAGGCCTCACTATGCATATTTCATAGTGAGGCCTAACTGTCTTGGTTGGCTGTCTTCCCTTTGTGGGCATTCTTATAATGATGATGATGATAATTTGCACACAGCTAGCCAACATTATCCATACTGTGCAAAATGTCACAGATCAATGTAGCCTGGCAGCTATTTTATACGCAAAAATAGGCCTGGCACAATGCTATACATTGAGTTGTGCAGGGTTGTAGCCAACAAAGCTACTCAATCAGTTTACATGTACAGAAATGCTCGAAAGCTACAAACCAGATCGAGACAACCAATGAGACTGTACATCGCCTGGTTAGCTCATGAACTTCTGCACAAGTCCCAGATCTAAATATTCCCCATATCAAAAATATGAATGGGCGAGTCTAAGCTCAGCTATGGTGTATACCTTTCTAGGACAATATGCAGGGTCGATGCCTATAAATTTCTGTGGTTAACCTGATTTATGGCTACCACTTCAATACAAGAAGCTAGAAGAAACATTCTGCAATTGTAAGTGCCAAGGCATCGCCATCTATGCAGCTCTGACAGGCTACGTAGGGTGAACCATGACAGTATAAGTAGCTACGTCAAAACATAACAATATTAACCCAGGCGCTTCAACTTTGTGCACTCATGCTAAAACTAGGACAACTAGATATATATCTAGATAGCTTGCTATAGACTGTCTGACATAGCTACGCATGAATAACTAGCTGCTAGCTACATGTAGCTAGCTAGCACTCTTACTACAGATCTCTACAGGACTCACCTATTATATTGAGTTGTATTGTATGTTTCTGTAGTTGGATGAGGTTCATACGCCTTGCCCGGGAATCATGGTGTTGCGATCGGCCCATTGCTTATCAAAGTCGACTTACATAAGCATCATTTCCGTGAAGCAGCCAGCAGCCATTTTTCCCTGTATTGCCTCATATATGGCAGTGGCAATGAATATGATTAACTATAGGTTTGGCATAACAGCGCTAGCGCAAGCTGGCGTCAATAACAAAGTGTATTATTGCCCAGGCCAAATTATATAATTATGTTAAATGCATTAAGATGGGTGTAGCAAAGTAAATATGTAATCTTGTGTGCAATATACCAACGCATACACTGTGCTGATTAACTGTAACTTTGTGGGAAAGCAAATGCAAAATGCACACTTATATAAAACATAATACTAAGTATTAGCAAAGGACATGATGAAGCAATGGTAGCCTAAGGAGAAAACAACATTGATTCTTAATATACATTAAATAATTTTATAGTTATATGTTCCATGTCCAAGTCTTCAAAATTCTTTGACTATCTATCTCATGTCATATGCATAGTAAAAACCAATGTAAATACTAGGCATACGCTAAGCGCATAAGAATTGCCTCGCAGCATGAATAGTACGTGGCCAGTAGACAAGCGTAATGTGATGTTAGCTACAGACTGGAGTCGTCTTAGTAGCCAATGGCATTTTTGTTACTGCCAAAGCTCCTCAAGCCTGGACTTCCGCTGCTTGTCCGTCACCGAGGCCAGTAGCCTTACGCCATTCTGCCACATTCGCTTCTAGCCTGGCCTACCTTTGCCCCGCTGTCTCCATATCAAGTCTCGCGCACCGTCTTGCAGCGTGGCCCCCTCGGCGTGCTGGACGCAGCCGTGTCGTTTCCATTCCCATCTGCTCTCCTTCTGTGCCCCTCTTCCGCGGGAGCATGCCGGCAAAGATGAGCGGCCGAACAGGAGCAGAAGCAGCCCTTGAAAAGACGAGCCGTCACGTGACGGAGTCACATGCTCAGTCACGTGTCGTGAGATGCAAATATCGGATATATATCGCCGAGGCTCGAATAGATAGCGATCAATGGCCTCTCCTTTAGTGCATGGCTTTACAATTAGTGTTGTTTTGTGTTGTGATTATTAACATTCCGTTGGTATGTTTTATTTCGCACATGTACAGGGCTCAATCAGCGTAGAAAGCTAAAACGGTATATGGTCATAGCACATGTAGAGAATTCACTCTGTTCTACGAGCTGTTCTAACAACAATAGTGATGTATATATGTCTCTAACCTAGTGCAATAAAAATATGGCACATGCTCTATCTTATCTTCTGCTGTTGGGTTGGCAATCAATTATGTTAAATCCATTCAGATGGGTTGTAACATGGATGTCTAGTATTCATGTAAGCCAGTACTAGTTTGCTTCTCTTTGCATTGCAACAAAACAGATGAAAGTCATGCAGGTGCACTGTACATCATTGCCACAGCTCAAGCAGTGCCATCTGAGTTATTCTGCAGCCAAGTGATGTGTGGTACCATTGAATAAAATAATACAAACTATGCATGAACATGCATGCATAGTTTTGGAGGAATAGTCCCATCAGCGAAAATGTATTGGCCAGTCTTGCACATTTAGAGAAACACATGCATGCACTGATCAAAATTTGAAGAACACCGCCAAAATTGTCCATGGATATTTGTATACACTTTGCAGAGATGGAGAGGTGTAAATGTAGCTCTATATATTCAGGCTGCAGTGCAGTTAATACAGTTTAAAAGTGCAATGTAACTGACAGTCGACCTATTATATCTCCATGACAATGTGTGCAACTATATATGCATGCAAAATAGGTAATGCATGTCTGTACTTGTATTTATATGCTTTGATGACCTAAATATATCATTGAAATGCCCACTCTGCTAACAATAATGACTGTATGGTTTTAGCTAGTCATTTCTATCCTAAAATAATGTGTATGCATGAACCCATCCCCACAGTATCTTGATTGCTACTCCAACATTAATAACAGGGAAGACTTGTGCAGTTTTCTATCCGTTTCCACTCTCCAGGACAGCACTCTGGGGGACCTCTGCATTTTCTTGTGGCTATAGTAGTGCCTTTCTGCCCACAAGGAGCTTTGCAGGCAAGAGAGCTCCAAGCGGACCAAACAGCATCACCTGAACAGGTAAGATGTTGTATAAAAGTATATATACAATTATTCACTTTAAGCTCAAAAGTGAGAAATTTCCAATCATTGGACATTAGTGCATGATAACATATAATTAATATACTGATCTCTGTACATGTACAGAATGGACACCACAAAAACAAGGAAATTTGAATTATGCGTCTAGTTGATACCATTAGTTTTTATTTGGAGGCCAACATGGCCAAGCTTGGGACGTATGTAGGAGCACTGACTAAAATTGCTCCTAAATGAACAAACAGGCCTTATAATTATATATAATATTATAGGGATCATCATTATGCTCGCAAATTGTGACTGTGACCTATTTTGCATGTTCATTGCATGACTGTCATGCATGTTACAAGTCATATGCATAAAACAACTCAATATTAATTTGACTTACAAGAGCAGGTGAAACAAGATATGGTTCTCATGGCTGTCCCATTGCAGTCTCTGCCTCCGTTCTGAGGTGTTGGGTTGTCACATGTTCTGGTATCTACCTGGATACCCTCTCCACCGCATGTGATGGAGCAAGACCCCTTAACCCAGGCTGACCAGTCACCATCAATAATTTCTGCATGAACGTGATCAAACTGTACACATGAAAAGCACATTCAGCTCATTTCACAAATAGTTTATTGACTGTAGAGATAGTGAGGTGAATATCGCGCACTATATAATTTCAAGTAATGCTGCCAAGCATGATTGATTGTGCGAATTGTAGCTCGTAGCTACTGTTACAATATAATTCTAGATAATGCACTGTATTGATTAGGAGTATGTATTATACTAATTAGGAATCAAGTGTCTGTTAATCCATGAAACAATACCATAATTCTGATACCACATCATATAGCTATACTGAAAGTGCATGTCCTAAGAGATCTAGAATTGAGATTGCCCATGCTTTCCTCAATGAAATTTGCCCTCAGCCATTTGTGATGTGTGACTAGTATTGCTTTCCCATTGCACCTATAGTCACAGTCCATTCAACCCTTTTAGTGGACCATCAACAATCGCAATCTCCCTTTTTTTAATTGGTCATCAAGTCAGATATGCTTATTACATGGGGTGTGAATGATAGCAATATAAATGGGCAT
The DNA here is from genome assembly GCA_964019415.1 of Ianthella basta. Lineage (NCBI taxonomy): Eukaryota > Metazoa > Porifera > Demospongiae > Verongiida > Ianthellidae > Ianthella > Ianthella basta. The sequence goes on along the minus strand of OZ025877.1, from coordinate 3,808,360 downwards.
CTTGCTGTGTATATAGTCCTAGCTAGTCCGAGAGTAAAGTCTGAAAAGGGCTCAGAAGGGAAATTGAACCAATGTAAAAACAATCTTCCTCATTGCTTGCAATGGAATCATGAAAACGTGACACATGGCATAGCTTTCAATATGGCATCTTGGAGCAGGGAATGAGTTCTACATTTGAATAAAATAGATTTAAGCAAATTGACTGACTTCCTGGCCACGACTTGGTCTAAAATGTTCAATTTCATTTCTAGAAAATGTGAAGCCTATAATTATATTGTTGCTTTGCAAAAGTTAGTACTGCTCTGCTTCTCACTGTTGCTAGTGAGATTGTTCTTTTGTTTGGAGGAGTGTGATAAATTCCACAATGTACTAAATGTATAATAGTATATAGAATAATGGGATTATAGCTCAAGTAAAAGTATAAACAATTAAGCAATGGTATTAAAATACTATGATTATTCACAAACATGACATTGAAGACATTAGGAATGATTCTATTAATTGAGTGCCAAATGGATGAAGCTGACTGCATGTGCCCACAACTCAATTTAGTCGGCTGATGATAATGCTTAGAAATTACTTCATTAACTTGACACATAATGTTGGGAATTGCTTAGAGAACAAAACATAATGTTATGATATTCACATGGACCTAGTGACACCTAGAAACCAATTAATGGAGCAGTACCTAAGCTTAATAATTATGTAATCTATAGCTACGTACTTGCATTGCTGGGACTTAACTATTCTGGCACGTTCACTCTTTGTATGTAATTGGTACCGAAGTTTGAGGAACACATTCAATGATTATTTCCCTTACTGGCACAGTTTGGTTGTCTTCCTGACCAATTTCCATAGGACTGACAGGTCCTGGAGCTGCTTCCATTCAGGCGGTATCCAGTGTTGCAGCTGAAGGAGACATTGTCACCCTGTCTCAGTCCACTGTGTGACAGTTGTCCATTACTTGGTGTAGATGGTACACTGCATGTGACAACTGTATAATTTATAGCATTTATAAATAAGACATTCATGTATGCTGAACTTACTTAATTATCATAATTATAGTAAAGCTACTGGCACAATAATTCAAGACTTCAGAAATATTATTATTGATAATGATTGTAAAGGTGTACATGGATCCATGTATATACTCTATAGAAACACAGTAAACCATATAAAATGTTACATTTCGTATTATTAGTGGTGTACACTGCAACTTGCACAGTACATACTATATAATGTAATATGAAAATTGTGACAGTCACCATGTATGCAGAATAGTACACATTTGCCTATAGAAGTTTGCTGCGCTGAGCAATGAAATCATACATTTTACAATTGCACATTGCATGCATGAAATGGGAAAGTATAGTAACTTACAAAATTAATATTTTTAAATAATGCACACACACACACACACACACACACACACACACACACACACACACACACACACACACACACACACACACACACACACACACACACACACACACACACACACACACACACACACACACACACACACACACACACACACACACACACAGACACACACACACACACACACACACACACACACACACACACACACACACACACACACACACACACACACACACACACACACACACACACACACACACACACACACACACACAGACACACACACACACACACACACACACACACACATACGGCACATAGATGACTCACACACACTCACACACATGACACACAGATAACTCACTCATGTAGGTTGTCTCTGACTCCACCTCACTCCATGAGCCATTACCAATTGCCGAGTGAGCTCTTACTTGAACCTGGTACTCAGAGTCAGCAACTAGGTCCTCAAGGTAAATGGATGCTGTGTTTAAAGATACTGGTCCTGTAGTACTCCAGGAAGTAGTTCCATTTCTTCTATACTGCACCTGGTACTGAGAGATGGAAACGTCACTTTGGGGAATGGACCAGGTCACTCGCAGAGCTGGATGTCTTGGTGTGCCTGCCTTGGATACAGTCACACCTGTCACTTTGGATGGGACTGAATAGTAAAAATATAAAACAGTGGACAATTGCAAGCACTTCAGAAGACCAGACTGGTACTGAATACTAATGTAACATTGTAAACTTGCCATTATATGTTGTCACATATCTCGGAGTCCCCACACAGCAGTACTGACCAGTACCAATGGCATTGACTGAAGCAACATACACTTGATACTCAGTGCCAAGAAGGAGACCAGTCACTTCAGCTGGGGACTGGACTACACTCTTGTACTGATACCCACTGACGCCACTGCCTCTGATGTGGTACCTAATGCTGTAATCAATGATGGGGAGTTCTTCAACTGACACATTGGGAGCATTCCAGGACACTCTGGTTACTCCATGTTTATCAATCGGCACTGCACTCACAGTGCTTGGGTGGGGACTAGGAGGAGCTGGAAATCCAAAGTGTGAAATGAACAGCTATAATACATCAAATAATAATGCTGAACATTGGCATTATTTGTAGCGGGTATACAAAGATTACTCTGAAATGATGCACGTAACTCATAGGACAAGGTGTGAATTGTACATTGCGTGATTGCACTGACAAAACTAACCACTCCACTTGAAGTCAGAAACCAATATTCCCATTGGGACATTACACATTGATTGGCCAATACCCAAATTTGTAATTACATTAATTTTTATATCATATAAATAATCCAAACCATGTGACATTTTACTTAAGTTTGCATGATTAAGGCACGTGTTTATACTAATTAATATGGCCGACTAAATCAAGAGCAAAGACGTAGCAAGAATCAATCATGATCAACAACTGATTGCAGTACACATTGCCTACATGGGCCTACGTCAGCTGCATACGAATGATCATGTATGTTGTGTATGCAGCTGATCATGGCCCGCGTGGCCAAGACATCCTGCATTCAGTTAGTAATTGATTCTTGCTAAGTCTTTGCTCACAACCTATTTGGCTATGTAGGACAACGTAGCAATGAGCATCTAATAGATGACATTGCAATTGTTAGCAGATCTAGTGTGAACAGTGGAGATCTATAATTCCCCAGGTTAACAACTTTCATGGAATTCATGCCAACCCAGAGATAAATGTGATGCAATAGTATACTCTAACAACTTTCAGCAAAGTTTTATTAGATATTATAGAGGCAGGTAATTCACCCATGTAGGTTGTCTCTGACTCCACCTCACTCCATGAACCATTACCAATTGCCGAGTGAGCTCTTACTTGAACCTGGTACTCAGAGTCAGCAACTAGGTCCTCAAGGTAAATGGATGTTGTGTTTGAAGATACCGGTCCTGTAGAACTCCAAGAAGTAGTTCCATTTCTTCTATACTGCACCTGGTACTGAGAGATGGAAACGTCACTTTGGGGAATGGACCAGGTCACTCTCAGAGCTGGTCTCCCTGATCTCACAGACCTAGAAGCAGTCACACCAGTCACTTGGGATGGAACTGCACAGACATTAATTTTAAAGAAGGATTTTTAAAAATTGTTAAAGAATAGTCTATCTAAGAATTTGAAGATTTTAACTTACCATTATATGTTGTCACATATCTCGGAGTCCCCACACAACAGTACTGTCCAGTACCAATGGCATTGACTGAAGCAACATACACTTGATACTCAGTGCCAGGAAGGAGATCAGTCACTTCAGCTGGGGACTGGAATACACTCTTATTCTGATACCCACTGACACCACTGCCGCTGATATGGTACCTAATGCTGTAGCCAGTGATGGGGAGTTCTTCAACTGACACATTAGGAGCATTCCAGGACACTTTGATAACACCTCGGTTGGCAACCTGCTCTGTCCTCACAGTGTTTGAGAGGGGACTAGGAGACACTGCAACCACATGCACAGAATGTAACGAACAGCAAGTTATTTCATGATTGAACCATGCACTGTACATGCATGGTCATACACCATGCATACATTTAATGCATCTATCAATTATCCATAGTATCAAGCTCTTCTGACAATTGCAAGGTAAAATTAACACATCTTCCAAACAATTGCAATGTTAAACATGTTTCACTTCATTACAAAGTTATAATCATACTCTACCGCCAAAGAATGAACTTGTCATGAGCCAGGAAAGTTATATTCATTTGCTCTATTGCCACATTAGCTGTTAGCAAGTAAGAATCAATTCACATTCTTAATTTTTTTAATGTTCAACTTTATGAAACAGTGCATGCATTGTCACTACCATTTCAGTTGAATTTCATAAGGCGTTTGTGTATACAACGATTACATGAAGTTAAGTGAATCCCTCCTGTGGGTCTAAATCAATTACAATGACAAAGTGATACAATATACAGCAAAGCCTGTGCATGTATTCACAAGAGATGACGCATTTAAGAAATCAACTCTTAGTCTAGTAAATAATAGTTACACAGCATCACCGCTTCAGCAAAGAACTCACTCTGGTATGTTGTTTCTGACTCCATCACACTCCATGTTCCATTTCCAATGGTAGACACTGCTCTTATTTGAATCTGATAATCACTCCCAGCAAATAGCATCTCAAGGAAAGTGGATGTGGCTGCCGAAGAGATTGACAATGTAGCACTCCAGGAAGTAGTCCCGTTTCTTCTGTACTGCACTTGGTACTGAGAAATGGGAACATCACTGTAGGGAACAGTCCAGGCAACCATGAGAGCTGGTCTCCCTGATCTTACTGCCTTGGACATAGTCACTCTTGTCACCTGGGAAGGAACTGCATGCCATGGAAAGACGATCAATGGGAGCACAATTTGGAAATTGCAATTGATAGAAAAATTAAGGATTACTGTTCATTTTCAATGTGCTAAACTTACCATCATATGCTGTCACATATCTCGGAGTCCCCACACAGCAGTACTGACCAGTACCAATGGCATTGACTGAAGCAACATACACTTGATACTCAGTGCCAGGGAGGAGACCAGTCACTTCAGCTGGGGACAGGACTACACTCTTATTCTGATACCCACTGACGCCACTGCCTCTGATGTGGTACCTAATGCTGTAATCAATGATGGGGAGTTCTTCAACTGACACATTGGGAGCATTCCAGGACACTCTGGTTACTCCATGTTTATCAATCGGCACTGCACTCACAGTGCTTGGGTGGGGACTAGGAGGAGCTGGAAATCCAAAGTGTGAAATGAACAGCTATAATACATCAAATAATAATGCTGAACATTGGCATTATTTGTAGCGGGTATACAAAGATTACTCTGAAATGATGCACGTAACTCATAGGACAAGGTGTGAATTGTACATTGCGTGATTGCACTGACAAAACTAACCACTCCACTTGAAGTCAGAAACCAATATTCCCATTGAGGCATTACACACTGATTGGCCAATACCCAAATTTGTAATTACATTAATTTTTATATCATAAATAATCTAAATGATGTGGCATTTTACTTAAGTTAGCATAATTATGGCACGTGTTTATACTAATTAATCTGGCCGACTAAATCAAGAGCAAAGACGTAGCAAGAATCAATCATGATCAACAACTGATTGCAGTACTCATTGCCTACATGGGCCTACGTCAGCTGCATACGAATGATCATGTATGTTTTGTATGCAGCTGATCATGGCCCGCGTGGCTGAGACATCCTGCATTCAGTTAGTAATTGATTCTTGCTAAGTCTTTGCTCACAACCTATTTGGCTATGTAGGACAACGTAGCAAAGAGCATCTATGACATTATAATAGTTAGCAGATTTAGTGTGAACAGTAGAGATCTATAATTCCCCAGGTAACAACTTTCACGGAATTCATGCCAACCCAGAGATAAAGCTGATGCAATAGTATACTCTAGATAGATATTATAGAGGCAGCTGCAGGTAATTCACCCATGTAGGTTGTCTCTGACTCCACCTCACTCCATGAACCATTACCAATTGCCGAGTGAGCTCTTACTTGAACCTGGTACTCAGAGTCAGCAACTAGGTCCTCAAGGTAAATGGATGTTGTGTTTGCAGATATTGGTCCTGTAGAACTCCAAGAAGTAGTTCCATTTCTTCTATACTGCACCTGGTACTGAGAGATGGAAACGTCACTTTGGGGAATGGACCAGGTCACTCTCAGAGCTGGTCTCCCTGATCTCACAGACCTAGAAGCAGTCACACCAGTCACTTGGGATGGAACTGCACAGACATTAGTTTTAAAGAACAAAATTTTAATGATTTTTGAAGAATAGTCTATCTAAGAATTTGAAGATTTTAACTTACCATTATACGTTGTCACATATCTCGGAGTCCCCACACAGCAGTACTGTCCAGTACCAATGGCATTGACTGAAGCAACATACACTTGATACTCAGTGCCAGGGAGGAGATCGGTCACTTCAGCTGAGGACTGGACTACACTCTTGTACTGATACCCACCAATGCCACTGCCGCTGATGTGATACCTAATGCTGTACCCAATGATGGGGAGTTCTTCAACTGACATGTTAGGAGCATTCCAGGACACTTTGATAACACCTCGGTTGGCAACCTGCTCTGTCCTCACAGTGTTTGAGAGGGGACTAGGAGGCACTGCAACCACATGCACAGAATGTAACGAACAGCAAGTTATTTCATTGAACCATGCGCTGTACATGCATGGTCATACACCATGCATACATTTAATGGATCCCACTGAAATGCATCTATCAATTATCCCCAGTATCGAGCTCTTCTGACAATTGCAAGGTAAAATTAAGACATCTTCCAAACTATTGCAATCACAAAGTAGTAATCATACTCTAGCGCCAAAGAATGAACTTGTTAGGAGCCAGGAAAGTCATTTATTTGCTCTATTGCCACATTAGCTGTTAGCAAGTGAGAATCATTTCACATTCTTAATTTTTAATGTTCAACTTTATGAAACAGTGCATGCATTGTCACTACCATTTCAGTTGAATTTCATAAGGCGTTTGTGTATACAAAGATTACATGAAGTTAAGTGAATCCCTCCTGTGGGTCTAAATCAATTACAATGACAAAGTGATACAATATACAGCAAAGCCTGTGCATGATTCACAAGAGATGACGCATTTAAGAAAATCACGTCTTAGTCTAGTAAATAATAATTACACAGCATCACGGCTTCAGCAAAGAACTCACTCTGGTATGTTGTTTCTGACTCCATCACACTCCATGTTCCATTTCCAATGGGGGACAATGCTCTTACTTGAATCTGATAATCACTCCCAGCAAATAGCATCTCAAGGAAAGTGGATGTGGCTGCCGAAGAGATTGACAATGTAGCACTCCAGGAAGTAGTCCCGTTTCTTCTGTAATGCACTTGGTACTGAGAAATGGAAACATCACTGTAGGGAACAGTCCAGGCAACCGCGAGAGCTGGTCTCCCTGATCTCACTGCCTTGGACATAGTCACTCTTGTCACCTGGGAAGGAACTGCATGCCAAGGAAAGACAATCAATGGAAGCACAATTTGGAAATTGCAATTGGTAGAAAATTAAGGATTACTGGCCATTTTCCATGTGCTAAACTTACCATTATACGTTGTCACATATCTCGGAGTCCCCACACAGCAGTACTGCCCGGTACCAATGGCATTGATTGAAGCAACATACACTCGATACTCAGTGCCAGGGAGGAGACCAGTCACTTCAGCTGGGGACTGGACTGCACTCTTATTCTGATACCCACTGACGCCACTGCCTCTGATGTGATACCTAATGCTGTAACTAGTGATGGGGAGTTCTTCAACTGACACATTGGGAGCATTCCAGGACACTTTGATAACACCACGCCTGTCAATCTGATCCATCTGAACAGTACTATGGAGGGGACTAGGTGGCACTACAAACACATAGAAAAAGTGAACAATGACCAGTCATGTATGATGAACGTGTACATGTATGCATTCAAAAGCTGTGAAGCATGTATAATATTATAATCACATGGATTCCCCTGCATTCATGCACAGAGTATGTATTAAGTACATGATGTATTGATTATAAAGAAGTCTTGCAGGTCAGACTAGATGTGGTGCAATCTAACAAAATTACAGAACAAATAAGAATGTCGGGTAAGCACTTGCATTTGGTACTACCACAATAAAGAGATGTCATATTAAGCTAGGTAGATGGTCAGCTTATTGTGGCATGTGTTTCTACATTCATCGCATATATAATTATAGCTTCCTCTAAAATAAGACTCATGTAGAAGTTGTAGTGGAAATTTTGCTGAATACAACAGAATGAAAAAACTATAATCATATTTGCTAGTGTGGCTTCATGTATCAAAGTAACATGAATTCACTGCATGCAAAGAAAGTAAAATGGCATGTATACAATGATGGTATATCACATTAACAATTATTATTTACAAACTGGAAAAGAATAGAAAATGGAAGGGATGATATTGCATAGATCCTTGCAATGCCTCCTAATATTGACGTCTCTGTCTTTGTACTCTTCACTTTGATATATTTCTTCTTGCTAGCAATAATGGGATTTAATATTATATATATATATATGTATACTACAGCCGTTTTCTTCTCATTCACACATGTAGTACTAATACATACCTCACATACCTTTTAAGCACATAAACACCCACATGTGTAAGTGCCAGGATCTCGCTTAAGAAGGTACGCACTATTTACCAGAAGTTAGCTGAATATTTAGGTGACTTGCGTACATAGTTTTCAGCAGTACTCAGCAGTACATCTCAACAGTCTTTACTTGATCACCAGTTGCAAGCAGTATCATCGCCCATTGTAAATGGCAATCTTAAGCTCTATATAGATCCCGTTGCCATGGTAACGTGCGTCTAAACGATGTTTCTAAATGTCGTAGACACCCCGGGTGTTGTTTCGCGCCGTGGTCTATTTCATCTAGCCGTGTTCTAATTCGACGCGCGGCGTTCGCGCCTATGCTCTAAATAGCGATTTAGAGCATGGGCGTGGCACGCGCGGCGTTCGCGCTATGCTCTAAATGCCGATATAGATCCCGTTACCATGGTAACGTGCGTCTAAACGATGCTTCTAAATGTCGTAGACACCCCCGGTGTTGTTTCGCGCCGTGGTCTATTTCGTCCAGCCGTGTTCTAATTCGGCGCGCGGCGTTCGCGCCTATGCTCTAAATGCCGATTTAGAGCATGGGCGTGGCACGCGCGGCGTTCGCGCTATGCTCTAAATACCGATTTAGAGCATAGGCGTGGCTTAGGCCGTGGTCTATAGCAGAGAAACTGCAGCTGCGACAACAATAGTAGCTAACTCCACAACATACGATGCAAAGGTCACTCGGCTTACTTGTTTCGTCGACAAACAGGGTAAAGCAACAATCCGGCAGCGGCCTACGAACCAGAGCCGAGTAAGGAGCGAACTGGTTACGAGCTGGGAACAGGCTTAGGACACCGCTCTGGGAAACGCTGTGGCTGACGGGGCTGACAGTGAGTAAGCTTACGTTTAGCTTACGCGCCGCATCCACTGCCGACCTTTAGGAACGTCTGCTGCGAGATGACAAACCCAATAACCAAACGACGTTTTCTCGGCCATTGTCAGAAATTGCTAACTACTTCCGGAAGACGCGTGATGACGCAAGTACGAGTTGGTAAACTGATTCGCTGCCGCTCCTTGCCCAATCATTGGGATCTATAACACTTAAATGCTGACCAATCGGTGTCTCTGAAGATTTAGAGCACGAGGCACGAGGGCGCGAAGCGCCCGAGTGCTGAGTGGTCTAAATCTCAGAGACACCTCTTGGTCAGCATTTAACTATTACTTAGAGCATGGGCGTGGCACGCGCGGCGTTCGCGCCTATGCTCTAAATAGCGATTTAGAGCATGGGCGTGGCTTGGGCCCGTGGTCTATAGCAGAGAAGCTGCAGCTGTAATAACAATAGTAGCTAAATCCACAACATACGATGCACAGTTCGCTCGGCTTACTTGCTTCATCGACAAACAGGGTAACGCAACAATCCGGCATGCAGCGGCCTACGAACCGGAGCCGAGAAAGGAACTGGTTACGAGCTGGGAACAGGCTTAGGACACCGCTCTGGGAAACACTGTGGCTGACGGGGCTGTCAGTGAGTAAGCTTACGTTCAGCTTACGCGCCGCATCCACTGCCGGCCTTTAGGAACGTCTGCTGCGAGATGACAAACCCAATAACCAAACGACGCTTTCTCGGCCATTGTCAGAAATTGCAAACTACTTCCGGAAGACGCGTGATGACGCAAGTACGAATAGTTAAACTGATTCGCTGCCGCTCCTTGCCCAATCGTTGGGATCTATAACACTTAAATGCTGACCAATCGGTGTCTCTGAAGATTTAGACCACTCGGCACTCGGGCGCTTCGCGCCCGAGTGCCTCGTGTTCTAAATCTCAGAGACACCTCTTGGTCAGCATTTAACTATTACATAAATTTTATTTGTTCTCACTAAAACCAGTAACTTACATTGGAATGTTGTCTCTGATTTTACTTCACTCCACGTGCCTAATCCAATGACAGACACTGCTCTCACCCGAACCTGGTACTCAGAGCCAGGTATTACTTCTGGATCTTCAATGTAACTGAATGCGGCTGCAGCAGAAGAATTTAAGGTAGTTATACTCCAAGATGAGGTCCCACTTCTTCTATACTGCACATGGTACTCATATAAGGATACATCACTTTTGGGAATCTTCCAGGTGACCTTCAGAGCTGTCCTGTTTGATCTCACTTCCTTGGACAATGTCACACCAATAACTTGGGATGGGACTGCCACAGAGGAGAGATAACATAAGAGTGCACATTAATTTTGGGGAGAACTTAATGGCAAAATTGTGTTCACAAAGCTTCGAAACATTAAGAGCTTAGTTACCATTTAATGTTGTCACATATCTTGGAGTCTCCACACAGCAGTACTGTCCAGTACCAATGGCATTGACTGAAGCAACATACACTTGATACTCAGTGCCAGGAAGGAGATCGGTCACTTCAGCTGGGGACTGGACTACACTCTTGTACTGATACCCACTGACGCCACTGCCTCTGATGTGATACCTAATGCTGAAACCAGTGATGGGGAGTTCTCCAGTTGGTACTACAGGTGCAGTCCAGGACATACTAATGACGCCACTTCTGTTGACTGGTATTACATTCACAGTGTTGGGCTGGGGCCAAGGAGGCACTGCAGACAATGTGTTATTATATACAATACATAATGACAATAATCAAGATTAATCTATGTTGGCATGCGTAAGTACATTATATACAGTGATGACTAAGAGACCTAGACTATGTTTGCATTACATATATTTGACTCACTGATGGGAACCCACCCAAGAAGTGAGATTTCGCCTAGTACAGTACAGTCATAGAGCATCTCAATTTCATGTTTTTGCATGTGCACTGTCACTATACATCATGTATTCTTCTATAAGGTAGGCAGCACACTTGCATATATTGATGCAGTTAAGTGGACCCCCATGGTTTTAATCCTTAGAATAATACACTTTTAATATTGGTACATTCATCACTACTGGTATTGGTATACTTGTACTACTGCATTCTTGGGTTAAGAGAAACACTGAGATTTTGGGTGAACTGTGTATTGTAATCAGTCTTGTTCATTATGGAAATGATGCTTGTATGATTGGAAATGCTAAGTATATAGCTACTTACGTGAATAGGTAGTCTCTGACTTTACCGCACTCCACATACCACTTCCAATGGCAGACACTGCTCTCACCCGAACCTGGTACTCAGAGCCAACAACTAGCCCCTCAAGGTAAGTGGATGTGGTTGAACCTGAGACTGGGGCTGCACTGCTCCAGGAAGTAGTCCCACTTCTTCTGTACTGTACCTTGTACTTAGAGATTGACACATCACTTTGGGGAGTAGTCCAGGTCACCCTCAGAGCTGGTCTCCCTGTACGTTCTGTCTTAAACAATGATACGCCAGTCACCTGTGATGGGACTATAATACAGAGATTAAGAATATTTATGATGTGCAAGTGAAAGCACATTTGTAAAGAGTGAATGATGGTAAAATACAACAACGGGGCCAAGGAGGCACTGCAGACACAATGTAACAGGATTAACATTAAGAAAATATATTTATAATGTTACAGAATAATTATGCAACTGCAGAATGACAAGCTTGATACGTAAATACTGTACTCTTCCCTACCAATCCATCCCTTCAGTCAACAACTCACTCCTAATTAAGATGGTCTATGTACCATGGTGACACGAATGAAAGACAACGTTCGGAACTACACATGGTAAGGAAAGAAGGGGGGAAGGGACTCACCCATGTATGTTGTCTCTTCCTGTACCTCACTCCATGTACCCCTTCCAATGGCAGACACAGCTCTCACCCGAACCTGGTACTCAGAGCCAACAACTAGCCCCTTAAGGTAAGTGGATGTGGTTGAGCCTGAGACTGCGGCTGCACTGCTCCAGGAAGTAGTCCCACTTCTTCTGTACTGCACCTGGTACTGAGAGATGGACACATCACTTTGGGGAGTGGTCCAGGTCACTCTCAGAGCTGGTTTCCGTGATCTCACAGACTTTGACACAGTCACACCAGTCACTTGAGATGGGACTGTCACAGTAAGGGATTAATATAAAAGTATGAATTATAATCTGGCAGCTCATTAATTCACCTTTCTAGAAACTTGCCATTATAGGTTGTCACATATCTCGGAGTCCCCACACAGCAGTACTGCCCAGTACCAATGGCATTGACTGAAGCAGCATACACTCGATACTCAGTGCCAGGGAGGAGACCAGTCACTTCAGCTGAGGACTGGACTACACTCTTGTACTGATATCCACTGACACCACTGCCTCTGATGTGGTACCTAATGCTGTAACCAGTGATGGGGAGTTCTCCAGTTGGTACTACAGGTGCAGTCCATGACATACTAATGACACCACGTCTGTCTACTGGTACTGCAGTCACAGTGTTGGGTTGGGGCCAAGGAGGCACTGCAGACACAATGTACAGTGTTAGGAATAATCATGCAACTGCAATGAGCATGATTGATATGTATACTGTACCCTTCCCTACCAATCCAACCCTTCACTCAACAACTCACTCCTGTATGTTGTCTCTGACTGTATTGCACTCCAGGTACCACTTCCAATGGCAGACACTGCTCTCACCCGAACCAGGTACTCAGAGCCAACAACTAGCTCCTCAAGGTAAGTGGATGTGGTTGAAGCTGAGACTGGGGCTGCACTGCTCCAAGAAGTAGTCCCTCTTCTTCTGTACTGCACCTGGTACTGAGAGATGGACACATCACTTTGGGGAGTGGTCCAGTTCACCCTCAGAGCTGGTCTCCCTGTACGTTGTGTCTTAAACAATGATACGCCAGTCACCTGTGATGGGACTATAATATAGAGATTAAGAATATGTATGATGTACGAGTGAAAGCACATTTTGTAAAGAGTGAATTATGGTAAAATACAAGTATTCAGGTAAGTCGTGTACTTGTTAACCCTTTAGCGCCCTGTCCCTACAATGTGAGGAGTCCCCACACTGTGGTACTGCCCAGTGCCAATTAACTTGACTGAAGCAACATATACTTGATAGATGACAGTAGGATCACAGGTTTATGCCACCAGCCGGCTACAACAAGGTTGGCAATACAAAAGGCCCAATTGAATGGCAATCCATTTAATAGGACCTTTTGGGCCCCCAGCCTTACTGTAACACCATTGCATGGTGTAGCCAGCTGGTGCCATAAACCCAATGTTCCTACTGCCATCCACTGAACCTGTGCAGTGGCACCACTTCAAATGTCTCACTTGAACATACACTTGGTATACTTAGTGCCAGGGAACTAGACTGCACTCTTGTACTGATACCCACCGACACCACTGCCTCTGATGTAATATTTGAATTTAATGGTAAATTGCAAAATTATTAATGGTAAATGATGTAACAATGTACATTGTGTAGCATTATATTCATTATGCTGTCTACCAAGTCATTTAAGCCACACGTGCCACTCAGTAAGATTGCACAAAGACATCACAATAGGCGCTAAACCAATTGTCCTTTACCATTGGTGACTGTCATTTTCCATTAGGATATTATGAAATCAGCTGTAACAATCTTTAAGATAGTGACTAGAATGATAGTCCTTGATGTAATATATAATACAATCTATGTTGGCATGTCTGCAAGCACTGGATAGCACTGCAGTGGACGTACAGTTCAATGAGCATGCTTTACACTTATAGTGATTATGTTTCTGTAAGAACACCACTTGTGGATAACTCACTCCTGTATGTTGTCTCTTCCTGTACCGCACTCCATGTACCCCTTCCAATGGCAGACACTGCTCTCACCCGAACCTGGTACTCAGAGCCAGCAACTAGCTCCTCATGGTAAGTGGATGTGGTTGAACCTGAGACTGTGGCTGCACTGCTCCAGGAAGTAGTCCCACTTCTTCTGTACTGCACCTGGTACTGAGAGATGGACACATCACTTTGGGGAGTGGTCCAGGTCACCCTCAGAGCTGATCTCCCTGATCTCACTGCCTTTGACACAGTCACACCAGTCACTTGAGATGGGACTGTCACAGTAAGGAAGTAATGAAGATGCACCGGCCAAATAAGGCAGTAGTGGTAAATAATAAAATGAGTTGTATGACTCAAAATCCTAACCCTAAGTGTGTCAAATTATTTGATTGTCTTAACCTACCATTGTGTGTCCTCGCTATGACTACAGTACTCCCACAGCAGTACTGTCCAATACCAATTGCATTGGCTGAAGCAACATACACTTGATACTCAGTGCCAGGGAGGAGACTAGTCACTTCAGCTGGGGACTGGACTACACTCTTGTACTGATACCCACTGACACCACTGCCTCTGATGTGGTACCTAATGCTGAAACCAATGATGGGGAGTTCTCCAGTTGATACTACAGGTGCAGTCCAGGACATACTAATGACGCCACTTCTGTCTACTGATACTGCAATGACCGTGTTGGGCTGGGGCCAAGGGGGCACTGCAAATGCAATGTAATAGGATAACATTAAGAAACTATATTTATAAAGTTGCACTCAGAATATTTTTCCTACTGCACTATGAGCATGCTTGATACGTATATACTGTACTCTTCCCTACCAATCCATCCCTTCAGTCAACAACTCACTCCTGTATGTTGTCTCTGACTGTACCTCACTCCAGGTACCACTTCCGATGGGCGACACTGCTCTCACTCGAACCTGGTACTCGGAGCCAGCAACTAGCTCCTCAAGGTAAGTGGATGTGGTTGAAGCTGAGACTGCGGCTGCACTGCTCCAGGAAGTAGTCCCACTTCTTCTGTACTGCACCTGGTACTGAGAGATTGACACATCACTTTGGGGAGTGGTCCAGGTCACTCTCAGAGCTGGTCTCCCTGATCTCACAGCCTTTGACACAGTCACACCAGTCACTTGAGATGAAACTGTCACAGTAATGCAATAATATGCAAGTGTGAATTATAATCTGGAAGCTCATTAAGTCAACTTTTCAGAAACCTACCATTATACGTTGTCACATATCTCGGAGTCCCCACACAGCAGTACTGCCCAGTACCAATGGCATTGACTGAAGCAACATACACTTGATACTCAGTGCCAGGGAGGAGACCAGTCACTTCAGCTGAGGACTGGACTACACTCTTGTACTGATACCCACTGACACCACTGCCTCTGATGTGATACCTAATGCTGTAACCAATGATGGGGAGTTCTCCAGTTGGTACTACAGGTGCAGTCCATGACATACTAATGACACCACTTCTGTCTACTGATACTGCAATGACAGTGTTGGGCTGGGGCCAAGGAGGCACTGCAGACAATGTATAATTAAATACAGTACAGAAAAAATAACAAGACTATTTATCTATTTTGGTATGACATTGTGTAAGTACATTGTATACAGTGATGACTAAGAGATCTTGACCATGTTTGCTACACCTTTTTGCATGCCATCGTTCAGAGAAAAATGTCATGCAGTTAATGCAATGACATACATTTGACTCACTGATGGGAACACACCCAAAAGGTGAGATTTCAACCAGTACAGCACATGGAGCATCTCAATGTCATGTTTTTGCATGTGCACTGTCACTATACAGACATACATGCATGTATTCGTCTATAAAGTAGACAGCACACTTGCATATTGATGCAGTTCCATGGACCCCCATGGTTTTACCCTTTAGAATTGTACACTTATACATTGGTACTCTTCATCACTACTGTTATTGGTATACTTGTACTACTACTTTCTTTAAGGGTTAAGAGAAACTGCGACATTTTGTGTGAACTGTGTCAGTCTTGCTCATTTGGAAATGATGCTTGCATGATTGGAAATGCTAAGTATATAGCTACTTACGTGAATAGGTAGTCTCTGACTTTACCACACTCCATGTACCACTTCCAATGGCAGACACTGCTCTCACCCGAACCTGGTACTCAGAGCCAACAACTAGCTCCTCAAGGTAAGTGGATGTGGTTGAACCTGAGACTGGGGCTGCACTGCTCCAGGAAGTAGTCCCACTTCTTCTGTACTGCACCTGGTACTGTGAGATGGACACATCACTTTGGGGAGTGGTCCAGGTCACTCTCAGAGCTGGTCTCCCTGATCTCACTGCCTTTGATACAGTCACACCAGTCACTTGAGATGGGACTGTCACAGTAAGGAAGTAATGTAAAAGTGTTAATTGTAGTCCGGCAGCTCATTAATTCACCTATCTAGAAACTTACCATTATATGTTGTCACATATTTTGGAGTCCCACCACAGCAGTACTGCCCAGTACCAATGGCATTGACTGATGCAACATACATTTGATACTCAGTGCCAAGCAGGAGACCAGTCACTTCAGCTGGGGACTGGACTACACTCTTGTACTGATATCCACTGACACCACTGCCTCTGATGTGGTACCTAATGCTGTAACCAGAAATGGGGAGTTCTCCGGTTGGTACTACAGGTGCAGTCCATGACATACTAATGACACCACGTCTGTCTACTGGT
Source organism: Ianthella basta (assembly GCA_964019415.1). Taxonomy (NCBI): domain Eukaryota; kingdom Metazoa; phylum Porifera; class Demospongiae; order Verongiida; family Ianthellidae; genus Ianthella; species Ianthella basta. Next base: position 3,791,340 of record OZ025877.1, on the reverse strand, counting down.
ACTGCAGTCACAGTGGTAGGGTGGGGCCAAGGAGGCACTGCAGACACAATGTACAGTGTTAGGAATAACATAAAGAAACAGTGTATTTATAATTATAAAGTTACAGAATAATCATGCAACTGCAATGAGCATGCTTGATATGTATACTGTACCCTCCCTACCACTCCATCCCTGCAATTAACAACTCACTCCTGTATGTTGTCTCTGACTGTATCGCACTCCATGTACCACTTCCAATGGCAGACACTGCTCTCACCCGAACCTGGTACTCAGAGCTAGCGACTAGCTCCTCAAGGTAAGAGGATGTTGTTGAACCTGAGACTGCGGCTGCACTGCTCCAGGAAGTAGTCCCACTTCTTCTGTACTGCACCTGGTACTGTGAGATGGACACATCACTTTGGGGAGTGGACCAGGTCACTCTCAGAGCTGGTCTCCCTGATCTCACTGCCTTGGACATAGTCACACCCGTCACTTGAGATGGGACTATCACAGTAAGGGAATAATGTAATAGTGTGAATTTCAATAGAAGTTACTGTATAGTACCATAGCCTTAACAGAAAACTCACGCTGGTGTGTTGACTTTGATTCCACCACACTCCACACACCAGTGCCAACAGTAGACACCGCTCGCACTTGAACCTGGTATACAGTGCCAGCAAACAGTGCTTCAAGGGCAGTGGATGTGACTGTTGAATGTACGTATACTGTCCTTGCAGAATATCCACGTCTTCTGTACTGCACTTGGTATTGAGAGATGGAAACTTCGCTGTATGGAGTGGTCCACGTGACCCTCAGTGCTGGTCTCCCTGATCTCACTGTCTTGGATACAGTTACACCTCTCACTTGAGATGGGACTGCCACGGTAAAAGGAAACAAAGTTGCACATGTGGAAGTAGATAGTCACGTAATTTGGAATACTCATGTGAAATTAGTCAGATAGAAAGGCATAAGGAAGGTAAAATCAGTAGTTTCATGAAACTCCCTTTTAAAAGCCTATAATTGACTATGATGGCAGCAGTAAATGCTATTGCCAAGTACTGCAGAGCTGTTGCGATGAAGATCTGCTAGTGATGCATTTTAAAAGACTGTTTCATTGAGTATTGCACCATCTTTCCACAATTTCAGTCGTGTGCATTGATTTGTGCAAGGCTGCTGATGTTAACATTGAAGTAATATGACATCATTTTGAGAGTTTTAATTGATATTATTTGTAGCTAAGCATAAATTCAATTGAAGTAAAAGTGAATTGATGATTGTAAACATTGCATTGTGAGAATGAGCATGGACATAAAATGCTGTTTATACCAGTATGGGATATAAAACTGCTAGAACTATTATCTGTCATCATGCTACTTCCATTCACAGCTGTCACAAGGGGATGGGTTTCTGTCCTTTGACAGCTAGAAGTTGAATTTGCTGCTGTATTGGCTTCCTCTAATCCAACTCAGAAACATCAAGTACAAGTTTTCATGTATTTTTGATAGTTAATCTTTCTATAGTGCCACTTCCCTGTCGTCATTGGTATATTTGGGTTTGTTTTACAAGATCTATCCACATATGTAGGATGTAAAATTTTTAGGGGAATCTGTGGTGTGCAAAGGAATAAGCCTACAAGGAGTCAGGGATCATGCCACCCAAGTGAAATTGTAATTTAGGCCCTGTAAGATTTATTCTCGTGCAGTCTGTGAGTTAAAACTCAAATTTCCGCAATCTTTAGCGCACTTTGCAGATATTTGGGGGGGGGGGGGGAGGGGGGAGCTGCATGGAGTGTTTGGGGGGAAGCTTCCCCAACCCCACAGTAGATGGTAGCCTGCTTTTGCATGCTAGGGAATATTCTTGCCACTGTGCTACTCTCTTCCAGATTCCTGTTGCTTGCTGACTCTTGCACTTTTACTGCTCTGTCCAGCGTTGTCATGTCAATTCCATGCCGCCAACTATCAAGTGCACCCTTCCAATTCTGAAAGGACCTCACATGCGTCGATCCTTTCAGTTTCCTCACCATACATTTACAAAAGTGGGGTGAGCAAAGTAAACAACAGTAAATTAGAAGCCGTTTTATAAATTTCCACCTATGGCCATTCACAATTATTTCTGTTAAAGTAGCAATTGCATTGACCAAAGCAACACACACTTGAAGCTTAATAATGCTTGATACCTGCATACATTCATACACAGATGCCTACTACATGGTAACAGTACTGTCTCTTCATGCTCCGCATGCTATTCAATAATAAACCTAAACTTAATAATACATTACTTCACTCCCAGTCTACACGATAAAGTTTCATGGGTATCTTAAATAGGTCTCATTGCTCACATGCACACCAGTGAACAGTCAGTTGCACCCAACATGCAACCCTAGACCCAACACAGCATAGTTAACTTACGTACCATGGCATGTACTTTATTATAATCATCTCTCATTGAAACTCACTCTGATACGTCCTCTCGGAGTCCACTGCACTCCATGGTCCATTTCCAATGGAAGACACCGCTCTCACTCGAACTTGATATGTCGTACCAGCAGCTAGTGCCTCAATGTGAGTGGATGTGGATGATGAATATACTAAACTACTCCAGACAGCAGTTCCACTTCTTCTGTACTGCACTTGGTACTGAGTAATAGATGCATCACTGTATGGCGTAGTCCAGGCAACCCTGAGAGCTGATCTCCCTGATCTCACTGCCTTGGACAGAAGTAGGCCAGTAACTTGGAAAGGAACTCTCAGAGCTAATATAAAGAAGAAAATATAATTGAAGCAGTGTGGACTTAATGTTGTGGCCATTGCATACAATAACACTATCACAGAGCAATAAACAAAGCTGCTGCTGTTTACCCATAATAATATATATGTTTATGCATAAAAGTATTTGTATGTCAGGGATGTAGTCAGTGTGAGTGCCAGTATTGGTGCATGCATGGGTGTGGGTATAATTGCACTGTCATGAAAATGGCGGCTCAGAGGCCATGCGCTCGCTGAAGAAGTCCATAGACTAGCATCAGCATGCTCACACTGAGGTCATTTATTTGTTTTGTCTATTGGAAATTAAGTTGCCAGAGGAATAAAGGGCTGACAGTGCGTACACCACTTCAGTTCATCATCAGCTAACAGTCGTACTTCAGCGCAACAGAGATCGACCACCGTGACCTTTACAAGTTTTAAGGAGACCTGCTAAATAAATATAGTGTAATATATGACAGACATACACATAATATGTACCTCTCCTCTTACTTACCAGTACACTGAACATCCAGGTAAGGCCGATTGGCTGCATCTGCTTCGCTGCTGTAGAAGCGCCTGTCACGACTTATTGTAATTTCAAGTACATCTTTGACTAAAATGCCATAATTCCGTGCTCCATTGACCCAGTTCTTAGCAGCTGCAGTAATATCAAAATGTACTGGAGTACCTTTATCAATGTGGGCTTGCAATGATACTGTATTAAGGCAGTTGGAGTCATAATCAGAGCCAGGGTTCATGTATGTTGTGGCTCCTACAGTCTGTTCATTCCAGTAACGAAGAATCTGATGAGCACACAGTTCACGAGGGACTGGTGGGATATAAGGAGGCCCGCGAACCTGATGAGAATGTGAATATTTCAGAACCATTGTAGCTCTTGAGACTTTCCTACATGATTGTGGGATGTCTTGAAACTGTATAACAAAGCGTTTCTTGGGGTAATACTTGTGCTGCCCAACAAGAAGCAAACTGTATGACCCAAGTCTACTGTAAGTTTCCAGTGTTGTGTCTTTGACTGCAGGCAAAATGATAGCAGACGAGCACAAGAACAATGCTACAACCAGTAAACCATGGAATCCAAAGGAATATGCCGAAGCGATATGTCCTGAATTGCTCAGTGCCATACTGCACCCTGTAGCAACACCTGCCTGGCTTGCTGTGAATAAGATCCTTCCCTGCAATCCTTTTAAAGTATAAATTCATTGCTCTGTAAAGCCATATAATGTATAAACAATTACAATATTATTTATACATACACATGCAATCCAATACTACATTGTGCACACTGTGTGCAGCCATCTAATGCAGTTGCAAAGCAGTCACTGTGACTCCCATGCACTTAGAGATAGCTTATAATGCCAGTGTAATTCAATCTGTGACTAGTCATGCGTATATCCTGCACAACAACTCAGAATTATTGATGCCACACTATGTGTAGCTAATTTCACTTCAGACAACATTGTGTTATAGTGCATCCATGCATCAGCAACTCATAGCATAGTAAGAAGCTTTCCTATGCAGCTGTGTTGATCACTGGAAATTCCCTTGGACGTCACTAAACAGTATCAGCATTTATTCATCTGATTGGTGCCTTCTTCACTGAAGAAGACCTCCAGCTGCAATGCCAAAACATTTGGCAAAGAAACTAAATCTTTGCATGGTTTCTAGTAGACTAAGTGACTTCCAAGCGAATTGCTAGTCACAGTGTAGTATAACAGTAGTAATAATGCAAGCATAACTACCACCATATTACCACTATATGCAGTTAATTGTTCCTCTTATGAAGTCTTCCATGGACAAGGTGATAGCCATGCATGGAAGCAGCTTGAACAAATAGTAGAAAATGCACATCATTGATTGATCACAGCACATAATTCAAGTGCAGCACCCTTTACAATAATCAGCTGCAGTCACTAAGTCACATTATGCACATCTGCAATAACATAATAATAATTATTATAATATTATGCATAATTGTTTGTATTCTAACTTCAGGCATGATCTCGAACATAAATATTGCACAACCCAGCCATGCATTTCCAGCACTAATGCACATATATATACATTACCTAGTTATTTAAATCATATTTTACGTATGTTGATACAATGTCATATAATAGTAGTACTATAATCAGCAATAATGCATACTTTAATGGTCAGAGATTAGTGGTGCAACTAAGTGTTATTCTTCATGTGTGCAACCATGAACACACAAGAAATGCACAGTTTAATTCAGAAACTTTACATGTGACCTCATGGTCTGCATCGTGTACTATTGTAAGTGTGTTCAAATCAAATATATAATTATACTTAACTCATAGTCAAGCATCCTATGGCAAACTCACTGTGTAGTGTACAAGAAACCATTATAGCTTCCACTGGCACTTTGTATAAATGGCTCCACAATAAGACATAGCTAGACTGTGCAATCTTGCTGAGTAAGCTGCTAAGTGCAGTCAAATTAAATTAGACACTGCACTAGTAAACATGTGAAGCCTCAAGAGAGCACCACAAATCTGATTAGTTCACTTAGTGTACTATGTACTGCCACCTGTATACCTATACACCCATACCATACACTTTCAGGTAATCACTGACCCATGCTAGCCATGAAATACTTTATCCACAGTCATAGATAGATGGAAATTATATAAATATTACACTTATTATGAATGTAGCAACTCAGGCTTTAGCTTGCAGTGAGAGGAGAACACATTAGGTAGTCAGAGCCCCCAACAGCAGTCGGCGGCGAGGAAGTAGCTCTTGAATTTTCAACAGGCCAGCAAACTGGCTAACATCTAGAACAAGGGTATTATAGCACTAGGTCAAACCTAGGTCAAATCCCTTCCTATCAATTTGTAATGCCTATTTTGATCCTGTATAGATAAGCTCAGGACAATAAAGAATTCCTACTAAAGATTAATCAGTGACTTCAAGGAACTATAGCTAAATTAGAATTCGAAGGTGACTATGAATATTTCCTACTTCAAGTAGAGTGCACCTTTGTTTTACACAATGGCTACAGCATGGCTACAGCATGCAAATGGAGACGTCTTCATGCTCTCCAGATTGACTAAAACTGTAGATAGCTACATACGTATGTGCACACTGCAGGAGGTGTCTACTTGTCCTGCTCCTTGTTAATTACAGATGCAGGACTATGCTCCATCAAATACAGTGGATATGCAAAGGATGTCCGTGCATGATTAATATATCTTGTGGACTACATCTTGTCTTAGAAAGGTCCAATCACACCTGGACCTACTATAGCTACACTGTGGAATGTGCACAGAACAAACAATGACTCCCAGTCATGAACATGCAATGGGCATTGTGTGCAGTACCATAGGATGACCTATAGAATTACAGGAATATATTATATAGTTAATTAATGGTCAGAGCCATAAAGGGCATGTGGACAAAGGCTACATATAATTATAAAATCTAAAGCTAGATCATACGTACATACATATAGCTAGTTACACTGCATGCAAGACATCATTGCAAATTTAGCTACACTTACATTAACCCGCCTATTATAATATTATGAATCAGTAATGTTGGAGATCATATTTCCTCCTGACACAGTCATGCTCGATGTCAAAAGATTTTGCAATGTTATGCTTGTGGCAAACATATCGTACTCAGCATACACACATCATCACGTACTTATGTACTCAACAGCCATTTTGTCAGTGTAGCCTAGCATAATGAATATGATTAGATTGTGCAGCTGGAGGTTTGATGCAAGCGGTTAACCTTGAAGTGTGTAAGCTTTCAAAGATTTGTGGGCATGCATGTGTCACGTATCATGTCATGTTTTCAAACAACTTTCTATATCTGGTTACTTTTCACAGAACTACAATATTGCATGGGTACAATGTTTACACTCTTCGATCTACTGATCCATATTGCTATTATATAGAGAGTTCTTTACCGAATATTCCTACACTGGCTAGCTAACTACATATGCCAGTGTGCGTGTATGCATGCTTGTGATGCAATAATGCCTTGATTGGGCTACCCACTACAAGGAACATTGGTGCAGTCTTCTTCTCGTC